>JASTWQ010000149.1:0-489083 GCA_035220615.1 Leptothorax acervorum | reverse complement strand
ACTATCTGTTGTTAACTATTCAATACAGTATTATTTGTTTCTAATCATTTTCCAAGGAAGTATTTCATTTAAAGAATTTTACCGAGTAATCATGCTATGCTACTGTTTTGTTATAAAGAAAGAACAAGTTTTCATGGTTTGAGTAAATTGTTATTTTCATATTTATTTTATTATAAAATTATGAGTATAGATCAGACCGATCGTATCATATGTTTAATATTACTTACTTGTTACTGCAACCCTCGTTGAGGAAATATAAGTCCTTGACGAGAAGGCTGAAGAAGGGCACTACAATTCGCTGGCGTTCATCTGTAGCGCCAGCACTACGCCACATTGCGGCCTTCAACGTGCTACGATAGCTACTGAAATTGCTGCTCGGGTCCATTTGATGCTCCAAAATCGAAAACTTAGCAGATTGTATCTTTGACCACTGAAAGCCACAAAAGTACATCCTACATCGTAGATTAATTTTTAAAACAAAATTAAAATTATATAAAATTGTCTGTGTTAAAATTATACAAATAGTTTTAAGAGATAGTTTCAAATAAAATAAAATTTTATATTTCCTAATATACATAATATATCATATACATTATTTTATGTTTATAAAGCTCCGACACAAATATTAAAAAGTAAAAGAGAAATAATAAATTATAAGCTGTATTTACATATTATGAACAATATTTGTAATAGTACTAGTATAAAAATATGGAAGTATATGTACACAATTGAATGCACATTTTTATCATTTAAATTGTATTAATTATATTATTATCACATTATTGTCGTTTCACATCACATTGTTGTCTATAGTATTTCTGATTGTAAGTATATAATAATCTTGATTATTCTATATGAAAGATAACATTGGGAAATATTCACCGACCCCCCGCATATAATTCACAAAGGACCACGCACTAATTATATGAAAAAAGTGGCGATATAATTAGTGCGTGGTCCTTTCACGACCTAACAATTAATATTTCTGACGCAATCGACATTCTTTATATTATAATATTTAGTCAGAGTCGTAATATAGATTAAAAGAGACATTTTGGTACAAAAAACATAAATATAAAAAAATAATATTTATTATATTTATATAAAGAGATAGTAATATTAGAATGTAATAACTATACAATTCAAAATTGAATACTTTTATTATATAGTACTTATTACATCGATTTATAACCTCGTTCTTTAATCTGATCTGATGCGCAGTACAGGCTTTGTTCGTTTAAGATGTTGGAGATAGTCGATGGATAATATTTGCATCTGATTCAAGCCTCATAGTTAAGATGCGATTAAATACTTTTATACTTTACAATTTACTTATTTTAAAAAATCTTTTAATATTGATAAATGTTTAATTTCTTTACTCTTTATTTCTTTTCTTTCTCTCTCTCTCTTTTGGTTTTCAAAGTATACAATAAATAAATTATATCTAAGTTTTTCGTGTATAGGTACATATACTTTTAATAAAGAATTAAAATTTTTTAAATATAAAAATCTATATATGGTAAATATTGGAAAAAGGGGACTTAACTCCTATGACCTTGACCTTAACATATATTGTTAAGGTCACCTTCCTGAGTGACCTTCAGAAGGTTTTAGCCGTTGCTCGTTTTTATTAAAAAGTTATTAACAAAAAGTTTGAAAAATATAGCAGTTATTTTGAGTATTGAAAGGCATTAACGACTAATATGTATGTGAAAGTAGTACATGTATGAACGAAGAAGTCATTTAAAGCAGCGAATTGTTAGTATATATTGGACAGTCTTTTGTTAAAGCAGAGAATAGTTGGTATAGAAAAGTATATATACAATTTTATATATGTGTTAGAACAGAAATATATAGTAATTCTCTGCTTTAACCATAATAGTATGATTATAATTGTACAATTAAAGATAGTGACTGTGCTTACCCCACACAACAACCCCCCCTAACTCAAACCAATTGTTGTGCAATTTAATTGTACAATTATAATCATACAATTATGGTTAAAGCAGAGAATACTTTTATGCTTCGTAACACATAAATTTTATATGTACTTATCTATACAACTATTTCTGCTTTACCAAAAAAACTATTTAATATATCAACAATTCCCTGCTTTAAATGACTTTTCTTCGTTCATATATGTACTATTTCCACATACATATTAGTCGTTTAGGCCTTTCAATACACAAAATAACTGCTACATATTTTCAAACTTTTTTGTTAATAACTTTTTAATCAAGAACGAGCGACGGCTAAAACTTTTTGAATGTTGTTCAGGGTCATGACCTTGACAACATACGTCAAGGTTAAGGTCATCGGAGCTGAGTCCCCTTGTTGTCAATGTTTACCCTATATATCTTTAGTTACATATATTTCTTCTTTTAAAATGCATGTTTCTGAAATATGCATGTTCAAAATTACTGTAAATTATCTATTCTACAAAAAATTTTCTATCTTGCATAAAATATTGTTTTATCTGCAGAGACTTTGACTTTTTATCCTGTCTCACAGATACTTGATCTCCAGAGACTTTCTCCTTGTCCGTTCTGGGAGCCATTTTTATTGGCCCGACTGATTCGACTCCACCGGAAACGCTCGTCTATAGCAAAGACAGAAGCAATCGGGGACTCCTGCCAGATCCGGTAAATTGAAACTGGTTACGTCGGAAAGGATGTCGGAATACTATCACATGAAAGAAACAGAATCTACTTTCCAGAAAAAGATCAGTGAAATAATAAGAATGATAGGACACAGGGGATAGAAGTAATAAGGAATTTGCTTCAAAAAAGCTTTTTTCAAAATGTAGTAAGTAAAAATCTAAAGATTGCAAAATCTGATTAATTTATATAAATTGGTAAGGAAGGATGTAATTGTATTGGCAAGTACAATTTTATTCGAAAATTTTATCAGAAAAAATCAACCTTCCAAGAATTAAGAATTAAGAATTTCATCATCGAGCGAATAGGATTACGAATGTAGGTTTATTCAGAATAAAATAAAACGATATAATATAGAGTAGACTGAGAGAGAGGCGAATCGGATCACAGGGCGAATCGGATCACTATAAGCTAATAGCTGGTACAATAAAACAGCTTGTTTGAAACAAAACACTAACGAAAACTGTTTTAAAGCTTATATTGATCCGATTCTCCCTGTGATCCGATTCGCCTCGGTCTACTCTAAATATGTAGAATAAAAGTCGAAGAGGACAAACATTATCTTTCTTGGCAAGCAAAAAATTTTTTTTAAACATAAATAATCTTCACAATTGTAGTTAAGGATAGTTTATGCTGTGTAGAAAAATTGAAAATTGACAGTGTATAGTGCGTTATCCTCGATTATCTCGCATCTATAAAAGATCAGTTAATTGCTGATGATTTAAGGGGTCATTTCCGTTTCTCGGCCCTGAAAAGTGGTCCAATAATTATGAGGGATTGCAAGAAAACTATTAGACCAATTAAGTTGAATCTTTCTTTTATTGCAAGGAGTGTCTTGCAGGAAAGAAAACATTCAGTAACGATAAAAAATACCAAAAAATATAGCGGCTGCGTGCATTGGCGTAGGACGTCCTTTTTCGCGCAGGCACAAACGGTGGGCATTCTTCAGCTCGGTAGGATTAATCATAAACAAAATTTTTGAATTTTATTATTTTTTGGGATCGTGATTCTCGGCTCACGAGAGGAAATTTTTCGAAAAAAAAAGATTTACGGAAATGGTCACACTTTAAAAAATTTTCGTGATTATTCTAAAAAATTGTTACATTTTTATTGATAAGTTCAATAATGTTGAACACGGGAGCTTTTATTGATAAATTCAACATGATTGAACTTATCAATAAAAGCTCCCGTGAGCCGATAAAGAATCTTATTAGGAATATGTATACAAAAAATGAAGTTAATCGGACGAATGGTGAGGCAGTTATCATGCCCACCGTCTTGAAAAGTGGTGTTTCGAGAAAAATGCACGCACCCGCTATATTTTTTGGTATTTTTTATTGTTAGTGTATGTTTTCTTTCCTGCAAGACACTCTTGCAATAAAAAAAAGATTCAACTTAATCGGTCTAATAGTTTTCTTGCAATCCCTCATAATTATTGGACCACTTTTAAAAACCGAGAAACGGATATGACCCCTTAATTGACGATAAACATATCATATAGACCGGGAGCCAGCAAAAAAAATCACGTATGATAGGCACCACGACGAAACTTTTTGGGACAATAGCCGGTGTCATGTGGAACACGATAACGCAAATATGGCGGCCTGGAGGTGTCGCCTTTGCGCAGTGTAATTTTTTGAATGTGTTAAAAATACTGTGCTTTTGGGGAATGGGCACCAATCTGATTCTTGTTTTACATTGTTTATTTGTGAGCAAAAGTACGCGGGCCGTATGCGTCATACCGACGCGGCGTCGCAAACAGTCCGCCATACTGATGAAAACGTGTCGTTTTTTTGATGCGATGTTGGATTTCGTACACCATAAGCTAATTTTTTGGTGAGAGCTAGATTTTAATTGTTTATCAACGAATATGAACATGCGGCATGCCATACCGTTTCGGCGTCTCTGAGTACTCGCCATATTGACGCAAAGACGTCATTTTTTTCCACTAGTTCCTGTAAATGACGTCTTTGCGTCAGTATGGCGGGTACTCAGAAACGCCAAAACGGTATGGCATGTTCATATGCGTGGATAAACAATTAAAATCTAGCTCTCCACAAAAAATTAGCCTGGTGTACAAAATCCAACATCGCATCAAAAAAACGACACGTTCTTATCAGTATGGCGGACTGTTTGCGACGCCGCATCAGTATGGCGCATACGGCCCGCGTACTTTTGCTCACAAATAAAACAATATAAAACAAGAATCAGATTGGTGCCCATTTTTCAAAAGCACAGTTTTTTAATACATTCAAAAAATTACACTCCGCAAAGGCGACACCTCCAGGCCGCCATACTTGCGTTTTCGCGTTCCATATGACACCGGCTATCGTCCCAAAAAGTTCGTCGTGGTGCCTATCATACGTGATTTGTTTTGCTGGCTCCCGGTCTAATGGTTGCTTTTGCAATCTCGTAAATGGAGCTCTAGTCACGCGTTAGCACAAAAGTAGGAAACGTTAAATTTTCATTAACGACAATTACCGAACAAACCCTCTGCACTACTGACATGTTCGTTGATAGTTTCAATAATTATTTCGTGCACTTTCTATAATATAAATCAGTTGGTTCGGTTAAATGAACACTGTATAATTACAACACAAGACGCTAATATTGAACATTAGTTTGTGTGTGTGTGTGGGGGGAGGGGGGGGGGAAGTCGGGGTAAGAGAAGGGAGAGAGATGGAGAGGAGGAAATGAGGAGGGAAGGAAGAAGCGACCGGTTGGTTAAACTTGTAATTGAAATCGAGGAAAAAGCTTTCTATAGTCCGATATTTCTCGTGATTCGATTCGCGGTACGATATCGTATTATTAAAAGAGGACGAGAATATTTCTTGCTATAAAGTATGCAGCAATTGGCCAATTTCTGTTCTGAGAGAAAAATAAAAAATAAATACAGTAAAAAATATATTATATAAAAGTATACGTGATGTGTCCGGAAAGTAATGAGAATGATTTTTTTACGCTTCCCAGGAGGGCTGCATATGGAAAGTGGGGCTCGAGGTAGTTGAGGGGGATCTCAGGTATACGGTCGCACCCTCCTCAGTTGAGCCCGAGCCTTTCGAACGGACGGAACGTTATAGAAGTGCACCCTTGTTTTTCACTCTCGTCGCGGACGAAAAGGCCTTCCATCTTTGAAGGCCTTTTGCCTGAAAACTTGGGCTGACGACAAAGCAGCTTCCCCATACGCTGTCTTCAACATCTCTAACGTTTCTAAAGCTGTTTTTCCAAGTTTCACGCCAAATTTAATTGCGTAACGCTGCTCGACGCTCCTCTGCATTTTCGTCCGCGACGAGAGTGAAAAACAAGAGTGCACTTCTGTAACGTACCGACCGTTCGAAAGGCTCGGGCTCAACTGAGGAGGGTTTGACCGTATACCTGAGATCCCCCCTCAACTACCTCGAGCCACACTTTCCATACGCAGCCCTTCTGGTGAGCGTATAAAAAAATCATTCTCATTACTTTCCGGACACATCACGTATAAGATATTCCATATTATATAAATATTTTACCTATATAATAATCAGAAACCAAAAGAGTCCGCAGCGTGATTCAGGACTCTATCGACTATAATATATGTAAAAATTAAAGTAATCGGTGAGGTTTAACTTTTTCAGAAAAATATTACCTGTTTTATATTAGTATATAAATGGTATATTTAAAATTATTAAAACTGTTATATTTACCTTGAATTACAGACTTTTAGAATAATACTTTATAATCAATTTTTAGGTTAATTAAATTTTTAGATTAATTGAAATTATTCAACATTAAATAAATATTTTAACCCTTAATTCAATTTTTGTCTTAAATTTTAATTTAAAATTTCACAAAAAATTTGATTTCTTACATATTATTGAAATATTTATTTTTGTAACATTTTTATATTTAATATCTGTTAAAATTTCAAAATAGTTTGGACCCGTAACTTAAAAAAAATGCAGGTTCTATTACATTGCTCCACTACTTGTAATGAATTTAGAGACATGATTGTCGCTAATGCGATTATTCGTATTCTGAATTATTTACCCCTGCTCAAATGTGAAGTGTTCATACGGATATATTTTGAGATAAAATTAAGAAAATAAATTGATATAGTAGTTTCATAATAATAATAATAATCGAACGAGCTTTTTTTCGATGCTTTTAAGGTGGTACCATCACGGAATCGTTTTTTCAAGAATTTATTAAAACTTGACGTACACATTATTAGATGGGGGGGGGCTCCGTTTGCCTACATTTTGCCTACAGCTTCGTTTGCCGACATTCCCGATTGCCGACATTCCTGATTGCCTACAAGCATTATTGCGCACATGTAATAGTTAAAAATACGAACGTACGTTTGCGCACATGGCTAAACACATTGCACACATGACTTTATTGCACACAAGCAGATTGCACACATGACATTATTGCGCACATATAAATTGCACACATGACTTTATTGCGCACATACACATTATACTCCACACATATGTCACAGGCTTATTGCAAAATCAGCCCTTTTGCAAAAAAGCTAGCCTCTTTGCGAAAGGCCGGCCTTTTGCGAAGCACTGATCGTTTCCCAATAAGACTGAACGCACTTTAGGCTTTTTGGCACACATGGGCTGGTGTTAGGCTAGGCACTTTGCAAAAAGTTTAAAATACGTTAGTCTTATTAAAGAAACGATCAAATGCTTTCGCAAAAGGCCGGCATTTCGCAAAAAGGCTAGCCTTTTTGCAAAAAGGCTGATTTTACGATAAGCTTGCGACATTGTGTGCAATATAACGTGAATGTGCGCAATAAAGTCATGTGTGCAATGTGTATGTGCGCAATAATGTCATGTGTGCAATCTGTTTGTGTGCAATAAAGTCATGTGTGCAATGTGTTTGGCCATGTGCGCAAACGTACGTTCGTATTTTTAACTATTACATGTGCGCAATAATGCTTGTAGGCAATCGGGAATGTTGGCAATCGGGATTGTAGGCAAACGGGACCCCCCCCCCCCCCCTATTAGATATGTTATTTAAACATCTGTGCAAGTTAAATGAGATTTACCATCCCTAAAAGCCGAGATATTTACATTTGAAATTGGCATGATTTACATGTAATCCATGTATTGTACATACAAAACATGTACAAAATATCAACGACACGTTTTTAATTCTACCGTCAAAACTACATTTAGGAATTGAATAAAAAACGAGAGAATGCTAGAGAGGGATTATACGAATATTCTGAAAAAAAATAGAGAGTAATTTACCATCTAGTTTTGAAGATATTGCCTTGAAAAACATGACATTTTTGGTATTATTAGATACATAAGATGTCAATATTGCGATATATATAGATATATCGCATACCTGACAGCATGTATGGTCTGTATACGTAACCTGTTCCGTGTGTTGGTGCACAGCGCGGACAGTTCTAGCAAAAAGTTTACTCCCACCGGTGTGACAAAAATAGTTAATAAAAGAAGTTATGCAATGGTAAATAATATTCTTTGTATCATCTATTAGTACCACGTCGATATTATATGTTTTATACATTTTTCTACGATGACTCGATTAAATTATCGATCTCTTAAGCCGGTCCCACACATATCGTGGTTACTCGCGAATGAAGGCATTCGCAAGTAGTGTGGGAGGGACACTCGGACAATTTTGATACTCATGCTCGTGCTCGCCCTTTTCCCATCGGTTGTCGGTAAATTGTCGCGAGTCAAAGGGAAATTTGATACTGCTCGCGAGTCTCGGGACTGCTCCCACACTACTCGGAAATCTTCCTGCATGCTTGCGAGTGATCAGTCGTCTATCGATATCTCGACGCAACCATCACGTCACGCGAATGTTAGTGGAAATTAAAATGGAATTCACAACTGTAGGCAATTTTCGAACACAATACT
Source organism: Leptothorax acervorum (assembly GCA_035220615.1). Lineage (NCBI taxonomy): Eukaryota > Metazoa > Arthropoda > Insecta > Hymenoptera > Formicidae > Leptothorax > Leptothorax acervorum. The sequence goes on along the minus strand of JASTWQ010000149.1, from coordinate 480,544 downwards.
ATAAATGACGATTAATGTACGCTAGCTTGTACACGAACAGGCGAAGACCCCCGTATTACTCGCGAGTACTCGCAATATGTGTGGGACCCGCTAAACACAGAGTACATGCAAAGATGAGCACGAGTACGAGTAATCAAGTACGAGTAGTTTGGGAAGCTACATTCGGCATCGGCCGAACTCGCGCATAATAGCACTCGTAAATACTCGCGATTATGTGTGGGACCAGCTTTAGACATGCATGAGACGAAACTTTTGGCAGAGGTTGTCGTGCTGGTACCACCTTAAAGGAGAAATTCCGCAAAAGATAGGTATTTGTTTTGATTATTTTTTCATTTATCACACAAGGGGTATAAAATTCACTGTTGTTATATTTTCCCGCACATGACAAGCACGTTTGTTTTCTTCATGTGCCGGTGTCATTTCGTTTTGCATCGAAACGAGTAATATCGTTTGTCTTCTATATTAATAAGTTATAAAATTACTTTCTACGGTATACAGATTCAAATTTGATGATATTGATGAGAAGAAATGCGCAAAATTGCGATGACAGTGGCACGAATAGTAATGCAAGAAACGACGACATTGGTTTGCGATTGTTCTTCCAATTAAAATTTCTTTTTGCAAATTGTTATTGCGAGGTTTAAAGACAATCATTCTGTACTTAAATTAGTTTCTGATTAGCTTCTCATTACTTAAGTGATATAATGTATTCTAGTAATTATATTTAATTAAAGTTTTATAATAACTAATTACATTATTACTTTCGCATATATACCGGAATACTCGTACATAGTAGAATTCCGATGTTTATTTCAATTCACCGCGTTATTAACATAAATCGCTTTTAAATTAATTACCTTTCAACCAATCGTGAATATCACGCAAAAATGATACCTGCAAATATTAAGTATGTTATTTCTATAACTATTATTATTTAAAACTATTACATTATTTCCTTTTCCTTTACAAATCTCATTATTGTGTTATCCCTTACTGGGTGACGCTAATACATAACTTGCTGGTTTAGTTAACCGTAACGATTCTTTATTATATATCTTAAGTTTTCGTACCACACCATACTATACACAGTGCTATGCACTAGCGACGTACAATCTCCTCTCTCCCGCGACCTGTGTGCTATCTATCAACTTTCTCTATTGTTACTCTAACGCACTATATACAACATTTATTATTTAAATTGAATAATGTTTCTCATGTATTTTAGAATTTTTTAAAGATTTCAACCTGTGTCTACTCACGATCAGATTTATTGTGAATATTAGACATGTCTTTTTTAATAATTTTCTATAATAAATTTCTTATTATGGAATCATGGACAGTTTCGCAATTATTAAAGACTAGCTGGTTACCCGGGCTTCGTCCGGACGTCGTTTTTCTTCAAACGACTTCATTTGTGTTTCGATATCCATATTGTGGACAAACAGAAGGAGTGTGTCGAGTGGTTAATTTAAAGACGATTTAAAATTGGACTGCATAAATGTTTTCTTTTATTGAACATGTCGTAACACCGGTCTTTTTCTAATCGAGTTTCAGAATATTGAGTTATTTCCGCTTTTCGGATATTTCACTTATTGATCAGCGACTTCATTTCTTGGTTTTCCCGGGCGTTTTTTCGGGAATTTTGAGATTGCTCGCTCGCGATGTACACAGAACCTCGATGTACATCGCGAGCGAGCAATCTCAAAATTTCCGAAAAAACGCCCGGGAAAACCAAGAAATGAAGTTGCTGATCGATAAGTGAAATATCCGAAAAGCGGAAATAACTCAATATTCTGAAACTCGATTAGAAAAAGACCGGTGTTACGACATGTTCAATGAAAGAAAACATTTATGCAGTCCAATTTTAAATCGTCTTTAAATCAACCACTCGACACACTCCTTATGTTTGTCCACAATATGGATATTGAAACACAAATGAAGTCGTTTAAAGAAAAACGACGTCCGGGCGAAGCCCGGGTAACCAGCTAGTTCTATATATAATCCTCTAAGAGAGAATTGATAATTAGAATTTGGAAGAAAAATCGTTCCCTAATAAATTAAAAATTACTTATCTCAAAATATTGCGTGCGTTGCTCGCTCGCGTTCCCAATCCCCACTCTTCCCGACTCTTCCGTACTCGCAGAAATACAAATACAGGCTCATAATTTAAAACTATTTTTGTTACACAATTTGCAATTAGTATCACTGACTCACATTTTAAAACTAATTATATTTGCAATTTTAATCCTGCTCGCGTTATGTTCGTTTGACTTGAAGTTTCAGCTTTGTAACAAACTTAAACGCAACGAAATTCACGCGAGACAAAACGTCAATTCGTTACGGTATTCACTGAATACTATTTCTTATTTGAATTTAATTTCAATCTCAAATCAAACTTTTGCAACAGGCATTACAAAAAATATTGTAAGTATGTGGCATTTGCGGAAGACAACGAATTACGTTACATGAGAATAAGCAATCTCGAAATTCCCAAAAGAACGCCCGGGAAAACCAAAGGATAAAATCGGTAATCGATAAATTCTCGAAATTCCCAAAAAGAGATAAAATCGCTGATTGGTATCGAGGTTCCGTAGTAGCCTATGTTTTGCGCAAGGATGTAAAGAGTAAGATAAATTCTCGAAATTCCCAAAAAAACGCAAGAAATAAAATCGCTGATCGGTATCGAGGTTCCGTAGTAGCCTATGTTTTGCGCAAAGATGTAAAGAGTAACTGTGCCAAAGTTTGTCCAGATCGGTCGAATAGTTTAAAAGTGTATGAAGAACATACAGACATACAGACATTCTATTTTATATATATAGATTTAATTTCTTCTCGCGAAGCATTGCACTTTACCCCATCATTATTGAGATAAATATTAAATATATGGAAGCTTTCGGAAGCGCTGTCCGAGAGAGAACTCCGTCGGGAACTGGACGACTGGATTAAAGGAATTCCTGGATGGAGTGCATCCGCGTGGAAATTGAGAATACGTAATAGCGTGAGTTCTCCCCCGTGGATGCGTGGAACGCTGGTCGAGCAATTAGCTAATTCCCAACGAGACGAAAGGAACGGCAGTGACGCGAGGACGACGTTGCCGAGCAACGCCGTTTGACTTGAAACTTTTTAATTAACGCAAATCGCGAGCCACATTTCGGGTCTTTTCTGCGGCGTCACGTCCAACCGCGACAGGAAAAATTCAATTCAAGCTAATTCGATTGCTCTGCCTTCACTTTCTTTTCGTCGATTGCCGAACGTCTTCTTCCATCCGTAGGGCATTGGGAGCAATTTCGTAAAACACTAATTTCTATTAAGGGAGGACACCACGGTAACTTTCCATTTTCGACTGCCTTCTTTTTTTTAGAAAAGAATAAAATATATGGTCAAAAAAAGTTATAAGTTTTATCACACATATATTAAAGTATGTAAAAAAAAATTTTATTTCTACAAAATGGCGGTGCATGAGTCGCTATAGCACTAGCAAACCCTCTCCGCGGCACGCAGCAGAACTCAAACAATTTTTATCCGATCGACTTGAAATTTTAACTGTAGCTTCTCAGATGAATTTAACAGTCAAGTACGAGCGCATTTTTCGATTAATTAAATTTTGTAAAAAATATATCACTTTTTATACGAAAAATTATGGTCGAAAATTATAACTTTCTATTCAAACTCGCCTCTATTTTTTTGTTTTATATATTTTTTAATTTCCCGCCGTACTTGACTGTTAAATTCATCTGAGAAGCTACAGTTAAAATTTCAAGTCAATCGGATGAAAATTGTTTGAGTTCTGCTGCGTGCCGCGGAGAGGGTTTGCTGAAAACCACTAGTGCTATAGCGACTCATGCACCGCCATTTTGTATCTTTTTTAGAAATAAAAATTTTTTTTACATACTTTAATATATGTGTGATAAAGCTCATAACTTCTTTTGACCATATATTTTATTCTTTCCTAAAAAAAAAAAATACCAAAGAAGGCAGTCGAAAATGGGCAGTTACCGTGGTGTCCTCTCTTAATATGGGGGAGTTATATAAAAAGTAAATTAAATTATTATTTGAAAACTAAAATATCATGATAAAAGTGTTTATTTAACGGCCTGTCTCGGCTTAAGTCGATTATACGTGCAAAAGTACGATAAAAATCGCTCTTGATGAGCTTTTTTCTTTGTGGAAAATAAACGGCAAAAATTGATCTCTCGGCGTTTTGTTTAAATTTGCAATGTTGAACGTCGCAGCACACTACTCTCGATTTACAAAGATTACAGGCCGCTTATTGCTCTGACGTGCAATACCCTCCCTCCCCCCACTCCCCTCAACATTGCATTCTAATGCAAAAAATGCATTCGAAGCTAACCATTTTGCGAATATTCGCACTTTCAAATGCGCTCTTGTTGGCGTAATCGAAAAATTGAGAGATGTAGGCATGTATTGCCCCAAATATCCCCGTGCGAATAAAATGTATAGATGCCGGTTTCAATTTGCCGGACGCAATTTTTGCGGGACTCGTTACTCCAAGATTTTAATAAAATTTGTGAAGCAATTATGTCGATTCATTGTATGTTGACCATAGAAAATATTTATAATGTTTGAGATAAAATGTGCATAAATTTTATATTATCTTTATAATATTTTTTTATACGGTTTAATAGAAGTATAAAACATCCTATAAATGTGTATTATTTTCTCTATTAATATTCAAAATAAACATAAATATTATTATCAATTAAACAAAAATTTATGTGTTCTCTCTTACCGTCTTCTTCAAGCGAGATATCGGGGACATGTTGAGGCCAGCGATGATCGCCATTAAAGAATTGAAGTTGCCAATATTAAAACATTCTCGAGCAGTCTCGATCCAGTATTCGACGACACGAACGCGTTGCTTTTTCTTTGCATGCTGAAAAAGTAGGGAGAAACTTTTGGTTATAGAATATTCAATATATACGCCAATCTTTTGAGAATAACTTGAAAAATATATTTTTATCTTTTACTAAGGAATTTTGATTAAGCAATAAGAATTATCAAAAATAATATTTAATTGACCATGACTGGCACATTTATTGAAAATGTCGACACGACGTTTATACGACGTAATAAGAATTATGCACAAAAAAGTTGCAAAGAATGTTAATATGCGTTAAAGCGATAATACTTACTTTGCAAACTTCCGTCGCTACGAAGTAACTCAATCTATTAAACCATTGAACGTATGATTCGAGATTCCGTGTTTTCTTCATATCTTTGAAAGACGTTTCTAAATGCGGCGATTCCTGACAGAATAATAAAAATAATAGCGTTTAATATAATTTGCGATACAATTATGAAATTGTTGTAAAAATATTTATAAAATAACTCAAGTGTGAGCTAAGTGTAATTCTGTCTAAAAATAAACTTACTTTGGCAAAAGCCTGCACAAATTCCTCGGGTCCGATGTAAGAGAGTCTTTCAAGTTCTACATGAGTCAATTGTTGTGCCAGTACAGTGGCTGATGGACAGAGTTCCGTGATATCCACCTAAATGATAAAATAATAATTTTATATTAATATGTTCAAAATAATATTTCTAGATAATGTCATATTGCGGACAATACATTAATTTGCTGGATTTTCCTAAAATAAATATTATAGAGAAACATTCAACATAAAGTATCTAAATTAAATGTTGTTTGTAACGTTTTATCAATTATTTATATTTTCAAAAATTATGGATTTATATTGTCTTTGAAATTAATCGATTCAATCCATGAATTTATATAAAAAAATCACAGCTTCAGATAATATACAAAGACGTTTATATGAAGAAGTTCATTGTTTTTAAATTTTGCTCTTATTGAGAGAAAATTCAGTAAGATTACAAGAGAAATGACAGGACAAATCCTTACGCGCAAAAAGGAAAACTCGTCTGGCAATAAGTATGGTACCTGAAAATAAGTATTTACACCGTTTGTCGTGTCGCTATTGACTTGTATACATTCCCACCTGTTTTGATTTCAATATTTCAGAGCTTTAATTCCTTTATTCTTTGTACTTGTTCGCTTTATTCTATTTGATTTATTTACTTACTTTATTGTAACATTTAAAAAAACAATATCGGAGAAAGAGAGAGAGAGAGAGAGAGGGGGGAGGGTGCATGGATTATTTTGGATGCATTTTTTACGCTCTTAATCTCTCGTCTAATTGCAAGTCTATATATGTATTATAGATATGCATCCCTTGACAGCTTTGGTTTGCAAGGAATGATAGATGGTGATAAATATATGTATATAGCTTTTCCGATTACGGCAGAGAAGTAAAGACGTCGCGTCGCCTCTCGGCGACGAATAAAATCACTAGGCCGCGTGATCCGTTTAGGAGGAAATTGCACTCCGAGACGGACTTCCCTCTATCGAATTATATCGCCGATCGTATTATCGAAGTGCCGGGTACAGAAGTGGTCAGAGACTAAGAAAAAGAAGAAATTGCTGTGATAAGTATGCCCGTAAAAGAGAAAATTCATGAATCTTTACGTGGAATTCTGCTGTGTAAAAGATATCGTAATTTCAGATACCTATCTCGAAGCAAGCAATCAAAATATGATATTTTTCTATGGATAAAGGACATTATAAAACACAAAATGTTTTGTGTAATAGATAAAACAAATTTTTGTGATTCGCGAAAATTCATCGCTGGCGTAATTGAATGTGCAAGAAAACAAAATCCATTTTATTAATAAAATAAACAGTAATAAATACAAAAAACAATCGTGCTTAGCTAAGGTGAGAATTGTATTCCTACATTATACCTATAATATACTTAATGGAGAAAAACATGAAAGTTTACGTTGAAAAAATTACAAGATGATCAATACTACGAGTAGTTTAGTTGTATTCTTTTCTTCCTAAGTCAATCATGGACATCGAAAGATTGCTTAACACTGATGTTAACTCCGTACTTGCAAATTAGCTCGTTGTTGGAAAATGTAACGAGGTACTTACTATTGTTTGAAAATTGCCACTATTCATGTTCCAATATTAAAAACCGCTCTCGCTTTTTATCACTTATTGAACAATCTCTTGTTTCGCTTTTACACCAATTACAATAATGAAATTAATAGAGACTACGCCAGATAGAACTACTTTGCAACTATTGGTGCAAAGTCGTCTAAAAAATCTAATGTAACTGTTTGATAATGTCAGACTAAAGCAAAGTTGTGAATTGACCAGAAATTCGTCAGAGGGCAATTATACCTATTCGCGGCACAATGTTCAAAGAAGGATTGCTGTGAGATATCATGCAAGTGTAGTTTCTCTTTACTGCATGCGCAAGATTGCATTGCGACATTCGCGTGATTTCTTTCATCAAATGATTACTAGTGAATTTTCTTAACCGTTACTTCACCGTGACAAAATTATTAAAAAAAAGAATCACATAAATTTGAAATAAATTGTTAATTAGAAACAATATTAAGTTTTCTTGCAATTTAAATAATATTCATTAGTGTTGGAAACCTTTGCGCATAATTAATATGTACCTTATAGTTAATTTCTGATTGTTGAATATATATTTTGTAATACATTTTAACTGCTTTTAATTAAGTTGATTCTGTTGCGATATAGTAATACTCTTATTGCCTCAACATAATAGCAAAAAATTTAAAAATTATTCACGAATTGTTTTCAGAAAGTACGTTACAAAAGTAAGAAAAATTTTCCTTCGTTCTATACAATAATTTTTTTGCGCTTGATATACATATTTACTTAAACGAGATTTGCATATTTTAATTGATTTAATTTCACATCACACACATTATCAATATCGCAGACCGTAGATAATACATATATAAATACGATATATTATGCAACACAAGGAAGAAATATATCATTCAATTATTCAGTTATTCTTTATTTCTATTATTTTTCCCGATACCAAGAAATTGCTTTCTTTAGCAAAAGAAATTTTGAGGTAAAGCAAAGCGAGTAGGTAACTTATAACAAAAAATGTCATGCACACGCCACATTTTCTCATGCAGTTTCATTTTAAGAGAGCGAAACTCATCTGAACTGATGGATAAAATAAATTGTAAGTTAAAACGTCTAACGAAGGCGGAGAGGATGCAATCGTGAGATGTTTCTGCTAGCTTTCGATATAGGATGCACTTAGAAGTTGCTCGATAGAAAGAAAACAAATATCAAAAACTCATGATTGGTCTCCTAAGTTACTTCTCGTTTTGAGCAAAAAGAAATGGTCTTTTTTTGGTGTAACTAAAAACTAAAAAACAATACCTATACGATGCTTGCTGTTAAAGAATGATGAATATTGCATTACGCTATAATTTATAAAACGTATATAAATCCTCGAAGAAGAAACATAACTCAATCGGAATTAAAGACTTTAGAAAACATAAAGTAATAATATTAAGTGAAAAGGACCGTCTGATATACAATCAATATAGAATAAATAAGCCATTACACAGTCCGAGCTTAGATAATAAGCTTAGTTAATAATTAGCTACTAAGATCTAAGGTCGGACAGTAATGGCTTGTTTATTCTATATAAAGTAATAAATCAGAATGAGAGAAAGAAAGGGGAGAAAGAAGCGGGAGAGAGGTAGAAATAATGCGGTATTATTGGTCTCGAGAGTTGTAACTCGTTTTCACGTGAAACAGCATCGTTGCTATCGTCGCGTCGTGGCACGTACCTACAGAACGAGTTGAAAAACGCTCCGAAGCGAATTTGCGGTTTAATAAGCCGAAGCTTCGCGAGAGCTCGACGTGCTTTACCCGTCTCATCTTTTCTTCTTTCTCTTGTTCTTAGTATTTCCTCTTTTTTCTTACACGAGCTCTCGTCTTTCCTTTCCAGCTTGCTTCGTGATAAGTAATTTCCGCGCAAACTACGAATCACATACGTTAAAAAAAAAAGCAACCACGATAAAATGGCCACAGTGGCTTTTGTTCATGTACAATGTTTTGATACAACAACAACAAGATTTTAATGAATGTGTCCATCGTCGTCAAACAAATTAACTGATGAGCCTGTTTTGATTGCAAGATCGTGTATCATTTTTGTTTCTTTGTTAGAAATAAATTAAAAAAATTGTTAGAAGAAATAAAGATTAGATAAAACATTTATGCCAAGTGTTCAGTAAATACACAGCAAAATATATAATGTCCTAATGTCCTAAATATATAATGTCCTAAAGGATAATATAAACTGTTATTGTATATTTATTGCATCTTTTACATAAATGTATATATTTTGATCAAGAGTTTTCAAAAAGCAGAAACTGCGTTTTTATATCCAGGAAATTGTGTGTGTCTTATTTCTTTATAGAAATTTTGCGACATTTACCATATAATCGGTAAAATCGTTTTAATATTCTTTGGAGCAAAATCGCCGGAAATTCTATCTTGCAGGTTTAATGGAAATTTTTGTTTTAAACATATAAATACCTAATTATATTCTAAGCCCCCACGTAAGTAACAGTTATTTCGTATTCATGGCAGAATTATTGCATGCATAAGTTCAATATAGTGTTAGTATTAGTATTTTGGAGGATAATCCGATTCACAGAATAGAAAATAATGTTTGGGCACGTTCTAAACCGTTTACCATAAATATAATGCATAAAATAGAAATACAATTTTAATAAAAATAAATTTTTTAAATATTGAGATTTTACATTTTTCTATAAGACGTATATATTTTTTATAAAAATATAATGTAAACAATTGATTCATAATCACATTTAAAAATAAAATTTCGTAATTGAGAAAAATATTTGATTATCTAAAAAGTTTGCACATTTCTAATAATTTAATGGTTTTCTTTATGCGAAAGCTATTTATTTTATTCAAAATTACTAATTAAAATTTCAGTATTTAGAGTTTTATATTGTTCTCTGCATAATCTTCTACAATTATTTGCTTTCCAAGATAATTGGATTTCTTCAATTTTGACTTTTATTTTAGTGTAAGATTATGCTTCTCATGCTGCAATCCAATTTTATGTTGCAGTATTCTAAATAAGATAGCATCATAGCAATATGCTATTTTTCGTAGATATGGCGCGTAAATACCTACAGCTGACATTTACAGTTACAAAACGAATTTTAGGAAACTACTGAAACTAAATGACTCGATAGACGTATCAAGTAGCTTACTATAATTTATAAATATTATTATCGTTTCAGAGAAATTTTGCTTTCTAATAGTTCTAATATCATCGTAATCCTTTGCGCGTTTACGTGGAACGACCCAGGCAGTGTCCAAAGAGGTGTGCAGCCACACAATTTCGTACTGATTAGCCACCCCTGACACCGTCCGGTATATTTAACTAACTAATGTAGCTGCAAATTATCTATTAGCGGGTGTTACAAACGGCAGATAGGCATGCGATAATCAAATTAACTTAATGGTTAACGTCTCCCGGTATGGAAACTGCACTAACAGGCTTAGACTAACCGCGCAAAGTGCACGCGCGTTATACGCGCACGTGGACGTTCAAGTTTGTGCGTTTCGATCGGGATGTACCTATATATGTGCGTATATGTGCGCATGCGATACATGAATGTAAACTGGATACCTATAACATTCGTGTGACGTAACAGTCGTGATATAGCAATCCATGTGTGGAACGGGTCGGAAGTGAGAGAGAATGCATAAGAGGCGGGGCGTTAACTGGAGGGAGAATATTATCGCTTCATTATGCTGAAAGTCCTCGAAGGGTCGATGCGATTACGGTAAACCGAGTAATCGGGCTTTGCAACATGGCAAGCCGGTTACGCGAGTAAAATCCGTATTGAAATTGCGGAACAATGCGGCGCTCGGTTCAATGCGCGATTGACCAAGCATTAGCATATATTCTCTCTCTCTCTCTCTTTATTATCTTATTATTTTATTACCTTACCTTTGTGCGTAGTGTGCGATCTTATAAAGCCTCATGATGTGAATTACATATATATGTATGTATAGAAAAATCTTATTTTTGTAGATATATGGATATATAATTTGCATCCAAATCTAATTATTGATGATGAGACTGATGATGTGATCGACGCATATTGATATACAATTGTAAGTTCGGCTTATGCGAAATAAGAGTTATTTTCTATAAATAACAAATGTTATCCTGACACAATAGAAAATTATGTAAATTTTTAGCATAAAAGGTCATGTAAACCGTTTGCGGATGTATTATTTCGATTTCTCTGCGAAAAGAAAGCGCTTTCTTTCGTTATCATCAAATTACATTTTTATTACTCACAATCAGTTAGATTGTACATGGCTGACTACTATTATAGCTGATTACTATTGTTTCTCTCTTTTTTCCGAACGAAAAAAAATTAACGAGTATCATCATGTACAAACTTTGTACACACAATCTCAGGGAGATCGGCAATGTTGTAGTTTGGAAAATGTCGCGCTAAGCCACTAACTAAGCCGATGTGGGACAGCAAAATGCAAGCTGATGGCCGCAAATGGGCGCTTGTACCGAAACTCACGAACCTGTGTAAGCTGCTCCGTCGCTGCCTCGGTCGCCAGTCTGGCTAGGCCCTCTTCGTACCTTTCCAGAGCTGTCAGTCGTAGCAACAAGTTTTGCAGCAGCGCTGAAACTTCCTGCCTAGCCGCGGCGTCAACCGCGGCGACTTTCTGCGTGATGGACCTAACGTGACCCATCACCCTCTCATCCCGGAAGTCGTACGGAAATGTTTCCGTCCATTCCGCTAGCAGCTGTACCAGCCGCGGCACGAAACGATGCAATCGTTCCTGGAATACGTACGGATACTTTATCGTTTTCCAATGAAGAAGGTGATTTTTTGTTCCAGAGGGCAAAATGTCTTTCGGAATGTGAATGAAGTGATGAGAACAAAATCAAAGATACTGATATCATTAAGAGACTATTGGAGCGACATGTGAACGCGCGAGAAATATAGCAGCAATTAGTTTCAAAATATTACCGTTATACAGTTATACATATACTAGGTATTTGTATATAAACTTCATACATTATAACATATAAAAAAAATAAAGCAATAACATCTATTTGAAAATGCTTTAATACTCGCAATTCAATTTTGTAAGAAAAAGGATTTTAATGATTTGACAATTTACTAATTGTAAACTAAAAAAAAAAAATTTATTTTATTCGAATGTAAAGTAGTAGAGAAGCAAAGAAGAAATTAAAAAGGGCTATATACGAAATTGTGTTTATATATTTTCCGTAGAAGAATAGATCGCGAAGGTAGAAGAAAGAGGAGAATGCGACCAAATAAGGATGCATGGACTTCGTGATAAAACAATAATACGCGGCCTTCGCGAATGCGTGATGTCGGTAGAGAGCTTCGTGTCATTTCGCAGATTGGAAGTATATTGATGCTCACCTTACCGCCCTCCCCATTCAGATTCTGTTGATGCTCGCAGAGAGCGCAAACCTCACCCAACAGCTCGTGTGGTTTGATGAAGAGCCTGGCGCTCAGCAAAAAGGCAAAGAGATACGCCCGATCGGGATAATATTCCTCCGTGGGCACCATGTGCTGTACTAGCGCCTCGAGTGAGCCTGAGACGAGGTTGCCATCTCGGTACACCAAAGCCTGAAACAGTATACGGATTAGCTCATAGACTTTCTATATAAGTCTATGGGTTAGCTTGGGTACAGTAACGCGATAACGCAATGCTGCAAATTTAGCGTACTATCAGCAGTAGATTCGGTATATTGTATAATAATGATTAACTTACGAGTAATACAATTAAGAAAATAACACAATATTTTACATACCTAATATTTTAAAACATTTTAAGATTTTAAAATATTTAAAATTTTTAATGATATTTCTGTCTTATTTTCTATCAACGTAAAGATTTATTTTTTAGCAGAATAAAGTTTTAAAAATATTACAATTGGAGCAATAAAAGTAAGTTTTATAATATTCCCCTAATTGTTGTAGAATTATAAACATTTTTAATGCAAACTATACTAACATATGTTTTACTCTCGTATGCTTTTAGTAACATATGTAAACTGCAAAGTCTCTTTTTAGTAGGTATATGTCGAATTATTCTTTATTGATTGTTTTAATATATTTGAGATTTTCGGTTTTTTCCTCTATACAGGGTGTTTCATTTTAATGTACCCACCTCAAAAATTTTTTATTTTTGATTGTAGAAAGAAATGCCTCAGACAAAAATTGTTTAGTTTTGAAGGGGGACATATAAGCCCAATGTGAGTCATGTCGTAGAGATGGACGTCGTTGTTTTCAAGAAATTTTAAAGGCGACTAATTTCTTAAATAGAATGATTTAATTTTTTCCTTGAGATAAAAGTTGTAGATCTCGTCGAGACGTTTTCGAAACACTATAATAAAGCTCTCTTTAAGAAGCTCTCGTTAAGAATTTCTTGAGATATTTCAAATTTTATGATATTTTGTTGCAAGATTAGTGAGGTATTCCGCATTACCTGACCTATTCCACATTACTTTTTCAAAATCTATCATCGAAAAAATTGATACAACATTAAACTTACTATAGATAAACGAAATTTGTTAGAAACAATGTACATACTTATAAGATAACAAATACTTGGCATTACAAGTCAGTAAAAACTGAGATCAGTTATCTTTTAGTTTTCAAGTTATCTTAAAAAAAGCTTAGGATATTCTACAATACTTGCACTTTCTCTATAATATAAATTATTGACATGATATTTATATATAGATACGCGTTACAAGCTAATAGCAATGCATAATTCCAGAACTTTTTGAGCTTTCTCCATTGTGCAATTTTGCGTTATTTTGTGTTATTCTCAGTACACGGGACTTTTACGAGTAGATATACATATACGTTCGCGGAATGTAGAATTTGCTTGGTAGGTACTGTCGAACGCCTCCGCGGAACGCGCTTTTAAGTTAGCTCGTTTCAAAGTTGGCGAATGCTAAATCTGCACATCGTCAAAGTTGCACTCACAGCCGAGGTAAGCTCTAACAAGCTGTCGGGTGTCCAAATTGGATTCCAACCAAAACTTATCGCGTCTTAATGCGACATTGACGTCATTGACGAGGTAATATTTCCATGAACGACCGTTCAAGTTCTTGGCGCATCCGATTACCTCAGTAATCGACAATATCATTCCGGAAATATACATGTACATATAAATTTATGCTTTACATGTGACAGATATGTGAACAAAAATATAGACATGTTTAATATACTACCGCGTGTAAGCTTATCAATAATTAGTCAATTGTGTGGTTAATGAGATAAATATCAAATATTTTATAAGAGTAACTAATAATTGATTGTAATTATCATAATTGACAAAGAAAGCCTTCCTTCTCTGTAAATTACATTTTTGGTCATAATGTGGGTATATGTATATTTTTATTATTTTTGCACATATTTCTCCCATTGCGATGTGTTTTGAAAATATTCTAACTAACAATGAGTAACTGATATAAACTTGTATAATTCACATGAAGGATTTAAATAGCTTAAGCTTAACTTCCGTTAATGCAACATCGACGAGATAACGTTCTCACCTCAACTCGCGATCAGTATAGAAACTTTCAACGCCAATAGTCGGTTGGGATATACGGATTAATGCGAAAGTGTGAAAATCCACCTCAACCGCACATGCACTACGCAATCCTAAATTTCTCTCTCTCTCTCTCTCTCTCTCTCTCTCTCTCTCTCTCTCTCTCAAGCTCTTTACTTGATTAAAGATAATTTTACTAACTCAATAATGCATATGTTTTTGAAATTTGTCTAGTTCAAAACATTTTCAACAAACGTATTCGCTAGAATTTCTTTGCTGTAAAAGCATTTTGTAATCTCCTCGGAAGAAAAGAAGATGGAACCAATCTCACATTTTCTCTTTTTGGTATTTCAGAAACTTTTAGATTATTATATTTGCATTAACAAAAATTTTAAATAAAATTTTTAGATTAACGAAAATAACGAAACATATTTTTAGACATTTTTTATAGACTAGTTCTTACCTTGATAATTTAGAAATTAATAACATGGTGATATATAGTGCATTTATATTTATTTGTTAAATTTTTGTTAGTTTTCATGAACGTCATTGTTCTTTGTAAAGACGTAGATATCATTTAAAATTTTTATTCATAATCGTTTTTACTAATAAATTACTAGCTGCTTTAACTTCAACTTTGTTATGTGGTATTTTATGATAGTAGATGAATATTGTTCGACTAGGACTTTACATGGCTTTGTGAAGTTTTAGGTTCAATTAGTTTATTGAAACGGAGGGCGGGAGGTCGTAACGGTACTATTACGAAGTTTCCACAGGTCGTAAAGCGTTTCCACCCGTGCCACCTATTTTCCAGTAACTGCAAGTGACAAAGTGAATACTCTAGTGTTGTTCTCGGTTTCTCTTTTCTGTGTTCTCAATTCAGGTTATGTTTGTTTTCAGAAAGAAATTAAACTACGTAATCTCTTTAAGAAACTTAAATTTAACATCAAGTAATAAAGTTACTTCTTTCTTTTTGTTTCTACAAATTATATTGTAATTAATGACAATCTACGTTATATATATCAGAAATTCAAAATAAATTGCAATTATATAGGTACATTTTTATTTGCATTGCTTGTTATTTTATTCTCTCTTCCTTTTTCTTTTTCTTTAACGAACATATGTACGTTTATGTTATCTTTTGACATTTAATATTCATATGCTCTATTTTTGTTGCATAGTAGATATATCTTCATTTTCCTATTCTCCTGCAATTCTTTTCATAAAATATGACAATAAAAATATTATAATAATCGATTGTTTGACGATTAGGAAGATTTCTGAAAAAAATCAATAATGAAGTATTGCATCGTATTATATAAGACGAAATTAGGTAGCAACTTATCAAAGAACCGTGGACGAAAGGTTTTGAGGAAAATCAGACATGATAAAAAGTTAAGTAGAGCACTTCTCTTTCTCTCTCTCTCTCTCTCTCTTAAAATGGCGACGCTGTTCTCGTAAAGACTAATCGTAAGGCTGATGAAAATTTAGAAGACCAAAAAGGACGAAATAAAGTCTCTCGTAGGTTGATGGGAAGTTTAACTCAATTTTATTTAAAAAAAGAAGAAATATAATTCTTAAGGCCATACGCGGGACAGAAATGCAAAAGCCTATAGATATAAGGAACAAAGAGTGGGAACATTTTGCAAGCGGGATTAATCAGACGAAAAAACGAGAAGAACGCACGGCACCATGAGAGGCTCTTTTGTACTTTGAATAAACTTTTAACATCTGTGATACAATTTTACTCACTTTATGTGGCTTGTTAATAAAATGATGAAATATTAGGTACATGAAATATGGTATACTTATTGAAAAACGCGATGTAGAACGTATGTATGAGAAGTAATTATTAAAATTAATTAAACTCTTATAAAAACTATATATTTATACATATAATCGTAATAATTTTCGATAACTAAATTTTTAGCAATGTTTATAGCACTATTATAAAAATAAGTAAAATAAAATTTTTTACTAATGTTGGGGTTAACGATGACACATACATATAATTATTAAATTTTTTCATGAACTACATATACAGGATGTCCGCGTATAAGTGGCCACTCCATTTTATCTCGCAAACTACAAGAGATAGACCCAACAAATATAATATCAAATTAAATGGTTTTAATTGAACTCTATTGTGAGCATTGTGATTGCTTATAAAAATTATCTATGTTAGAGAGCGGAGTAGTATGCATAACTTTTCACTGTAATGTGAATATTTCGATATAATAAAAGTTGTAGTGTTCTTTCTAAGGAATACAACGATGTATGATATAACATATTTGTCTTAAAAATTATACGAGTTTTGTTAAATCAAAGTTTTGCGGGTAACTACTACCTTTTCAGTTTTGGTCCTGCGGTGTGGCTAAGTTCCGACTCTCGCGCATTAGCGATTGACGTTTGATACATGACATCTATCATACTTTAATCGCTAATGCGAGAATCGGAACTTAGCCACACCGCAGGACCAAAACTAAAAAGGTAGTAGTCACCTGCGAAACTTTGACTTAACAAAACTCGTATAATTTATAAGATAAATATGTTATATCACACATCGTTGTATTCCTTAGAAAGAACACTACAACTTTTATTATATCGAAATATTCACATTACAGTGAAAAGTTATGCATACTACTCCATTCTCTAACATGGATAATTTTTATAAGCAATCACTATGCTCACAATAAAGTTCAATCAAAACCATTTAATTTGATATTATATTTTTTGGGTCTATCTCCTGTAGTTTGCGAGATCAAAAAGGGATGGCCACTTATACGCGGACACCCTGTATAACAAATAAATAATACAATCTAATAATAATACAATCACAATATCTAAAAAGGGATAGACATATCCGTTAATTTATTGTATAAAACTTAAAGTTAATCACCTTTAAGTAGTTTAAAGCACCAGTACAAATTAAATTTAAAAATATAGTAAATTTATTCATGCGCACGCGCGCGAAAAAAAGAATTTTATTAATTTTAATAAAAGTGAATAAAATTGATAATAAGTTATTTAGGTAATTATTATTCGTGTTTTCTCAAAAATTAAAGTGTATTTAAAAAATATATTCTGTAGAAGAATTAGAAGGAAAAAGTCGTCCAAAGAACTGGTACAGAAGGTGCGTTACACAATATAATTACATACGTCGAACAATAGAATTACCTATAAAGTTCATTGGTTTCTTCGAGCCAGAAAAATGTTGAAATAATGTGAACAGGACGATGAAACGAGGACGAGTTTATAAATGGCTTACTTCTTTGATTTATGATTCAAGCATATTACTTGCAACAAAAGCTTTGTTTCCCTGGCAATGTAACATTCTTCTTATCCAAGATCTGGATATTCTGGGATTATGTGAGCGTTACGAAGCGTATTTAGCATAGTATTACATCGCTGAAACGTTATCCCTTGCAGTGACTGCAGAATGTAAACCATCTTATGGAATAATCCGATAGTCTCAAGACGAAGGACTCGAAATAGTTGGAAGCTCCATCGATCAAAAGAAAGGGAATATGATCTTATTCTGCAGAAATTGCATGTTGCGAGATGGAGTTCCCTATCGTAATAATCAATTTTCAGTCCGAAACATAAAACGATGTTCTATGTTTTATACAAACTAAAGCGCGACCTTCTTGATAAAGATATTTTTTAAATAAATGCGGCAGTTTTAAATCTAACAATATTATATGTATGTATTTTTGCACAACTTTAACAATAAAAAAATTTTTCATAGATCTACGTCATCTCTATATGTCACAAGTTTGCATCATACCTATTATGTGCACACACAGTTGTCATATTTTAATTTTCTCTCTTCTAAAAACATAATTTTCCGCTTTTTCTCATTTATTCCCGCCTTAATAAATATCTTTTTCATCTATATATTTATCGCTTCTATCAAACGTTACCGCGTTATAATGCCTGTAATTCGTGTGCGCGCTCTCCAGCGCTTGAAGAGAGTTTAATAAAGCGGATTCGCGGCCACTTGTGAATGCGAGTATGAAACGTTTTACCAACGTTTTTCATGATATAGGCAAAGAAAAATGCATAATGCTGGGCAGATAGAAAATAACGGAAGAGGCAGAGGGAAGAGCAAGAGTTGTGAATTCAAAGCCCCCGCGCTACCGAGCGTTTCTTTATTATATCGCGTACTGCGCTGGACCTTTTTTTCTTCTATCCTTTTCACCTCCCCACATATTCTTTTTCGCTTCGACAAATGCGCTTCTACTTGTTTTGACTATAGGACAGTTGCGGTTTTTATGTATTTAACTTAATAAAACGTTTGACGCTTCTTTCATCGTTATACATCAAGCACTTATATACATATATACATATAGTCATATACATATACGTATACATATAACTGCTTTCTTCTATTGTTTTCAAGGATATACGGAATGTGTCACTTTTAAATACAAAATTTTACAAAACAAGCAATGTCGAAATAGAACAGTTTATATTTTGATAGGCAAATTAATTTGTCGATATTAAACGGCACATATTTTGGAAAAAAACTTATAAAATATACTTATAAAATAAAACGTTTATCAAAAAAGTAAATACATTATAAAGTTTTACATTTCCTAGCGATGTAAAAAGTAAATGTGTTGTCTTAAGAACTTTTAAAATACAAGAAAAATTTAAGAAAAAAGTTATATCTAACAATCAAAGGAATTTGTATACTTGTATACTTGTTGATACTGGTCCAAACATTAGTTTATCCTCTATCACTTCATATTGCGCGCGCGCTCGCACACACACACACACACCATTATTGATTACGTTTTTATGCAGTGTTCTGAATGTTCATTAGTATATATAGTTGCGGAACTCTTAGTTAAAAAAATGTCTCGCAAGCAGAGTAAGAAGCACTCTTCCCCACAATTCGGTTCTTTTATTACGCGACATTAACGCTCGTCGCAGATGGCTTTGGAGAAATTAAAAAAATTTGCATAATCACAATACTGCGAGTATTTTTACTTGCAACTTCAGCCAGACATTTCACTAATCTACCTTTTAATTAAGCAAATATGCGAGCGCTGGAACAATTCGCATTAGCAGATGTATTGTACGCATCTTTATAAGATTCCTCGACTTTGCCTACACGAATATAACAAACAATGAAACAATGATAATTTTCCTTCCTTTCCTCACTTTCCTGTCCCTATTTTCTCCCCGAGTTAAAGTGAAATCGGAAGAAATTGTATGCAAAATTTAAAAAACCACGTTATTATTTACAAATAATTGTTCCACTTACAATTAGACACAACTTTAGCAATAATGCTCGCTTCTGTGAAAAATTTCAAGATTAGTATAACCTGGGATAAGACAGAAAATAAATTGGCGGCATAATAGCAACGGAATTGGTTTCTTTGCTGCAGAGAATTGCTACAAGACACGCAGGATAGACCTTTACGCTCGTAATTCGTCTGTGTCGTCCCTAAATGCGCTCACGAAATCTGTTGATCGAGTAAAAGAACAAAAAAGTTTCGATTTAAAGGATGATTAACCTTGGAAACATTAATTCTTTTTTAGAGAATCATAATTATTAAAGATAGCATTTTCTGTCTGTGCATGTATTACAAAACAATGACTTATATCTGAAAACTTTATGATTATATACATTATTCAAATTTAAAGTGATTTCTTGCGTCTTGTTGTAACTGTGACTCAACTTTATATGTACATACAAATTCAGTGATCACAATACGTTTACCACCTTCCGTAAGGATAATGCAAGAAATTATTATTTGGTAAACAATTAAATAAATCAGAGCGTGCTTCGCGACATAACCAATATAAACGCAAAAAGCAAAGAGTAGCAAACGCGTTTTCCGCCTTCTTTATATTCTCGCGAAAAGATTCGAATTGCAATTATGAAATTAGTTCTTCTCTGTAAAGATTCACAAGTTGTAGCGGATCGAAACAAAGCTGCTTTCAAATGTTAGAAATTATTTCTATTATAATTTTCTACTCTCTTAACTATGATGACTATTCGTGGCAAAGAAAAAGAACGCTAAGCGACTTAATATACAAATTTCTGTCTAGTAAGAATTTAAAATAGCAAGATGATTTTGATTTAAAGACATAATATAATGATATCATGCACATATGTACCTACATATTACTATTCTGTAACGTCTGTTAAGCTGACACTTTAGCACAATCGAATAAAACATGTATACTTATACAGAAATTTAGTGCTCTTTAACTTCTATTCTTCTAACTTTACAGAGATGCTCCGTAGATAAATTTGCAGAGATTTATAAAAACTTGTGCAAACAATTTCAAAATCTTTGTTTAATAACTATCAATAAAGACATTTTTCAAAAAGATATGTAGATGACAATTTGGATATGTTTGTAAAAGGACAAAACATAAAATTATGTAATAAATTCCCTGTTGTAATTTTTAAGAATATTTTTTATATACTATGCATAATTAAGAATCATATGATACTGAAAAAGCGTTTTATACAATACGTAAAAAATAAATAATATTCTATATTTCTACACTTATAGAAAATATTTTAATATCGCTGTGATTGAAATATAGACGTGTAAAATATCTAAATATCAATTTTAACTCGCTTTCCCTCTTTTTAAATTTTGCGCGTATTATAGGCTTTTATTTTAAGAACTACGTGTAATATTGTATATCGTGTTTATTTGTTTACTTAAAAAAGAGCATAAAGAAAAACGCATTGCAATTTCTGAATGCTATATATGTACATGTTAGGTATAGATTCGACAAGAGAATATGCGCCATATAAATATTGTAGATCTCAGTATACCGCGTTTCCAATTTCACTTCTGTCATATGAGCCTGCAGAGATGAATACGAAAATACGTAAAGATGGCCACGAGAGGCGAGACGCTTCGATATATTGGAACATCCAGAAAACAGAACAACGAGTCATAGTAAGCACAATAAAACGCGCGCAACTTCATCTCTGGCCTGCTGTCCTACCGAAACTCGTATCCCACCGCTTTCGATTATAAAGTACTAGACGAGCGCAGCAAACGACGTAAGCATTGTCGATTTTGCTGGCGCATATAAATCGATAGACACCGAAAAAATTGCAAAAAATCCGATCGAGGTGGAAAAGAGGAAAGGCACGGAGAAAATGGGGAAAGCAATGAAAAAATTGTTGACGCCTATCGTAGCGCCGACATTTCGGAACGAACAATCATGGTAGGCGTGAGCTTTTGCAGAAGTTTGATGAAAATACCTATAAAGCTAGAGGAGTAATATCGATCTGGCAATCTATTTGGATTTCGCAAAGATAGCCAAATTGAGAATTTTAATCGACGGTACTGGCAATCACGATATACGCGTTTTTAAGATTTGAAATTTATTATAAACTAATAAATTTTTTCAAATCTTTTTCGTGTATTTTCAAGTACACGAAATACGGTATACGGGAGGTTCCAGGTTCAAACCCTGGCTGAGGTAATATTTTTCGCAATAATTTCTTTCAATCAGGGGGGTAGGGGATTTTTAATTCTCCAACGAAACTGTGTTTTAAAGTCTGACAAATCGGTTGGCACGCAGTTTAGTAGGTTGGAAATTCGTGTATTTGGAAATACACGAAAAAGATTTGAAAAAATTTATTAGTTTATAATAATTAAAAATTATTAGTTTATAATAAATTTCAAATCTTAAAAACGCGTATATCGTGATTGCCAGTACCGTCGATTAAAATTCTCAATTTGGTTATTAATCACTGGCGAAGTTAATGTGTTACTTATTCGTTCGCAAAGATAGCTTCGTTATTTACGTTATATATACCTATATGTTATATACGTTACGTTTAAAAAAAATTAAATTTTTTTAAAACATCAGCTATTTGCTCTAATATACATATAATATTCCTTAGAATAATTCTTGGTTAATAATTAAAATGTCCAAAATTGAAAGAAGAATCTCAAAATTAGGAATATTTAAATAATTGTCTTATAGAAAAATTAGTCTTATAAAAAATTATGATAAAGATACTTTTGTGTAAATATTTTATTTGCAATATTGTACTCAATATACCTACAAACTACATATGCATATGTATATATGATATACATATACATATTGTTTCAGTTTTACGTAAAAAATCAATATAAAAGATAATAAACGTAATAAAACCAAAAATATATTATTTTAGAAAAAACATATATGATAATAATAATAATAGTGAGGTATCGGTGAAATTCCATCCTATGTATATCGTTAGATCGCAGAGTCCGCGGATGACCAGTCGATTCTATCTCTATTCGCACCCCTTTTGTCCGACGTTCGCCCATTTCAACCCTCATCCAGTCTTTACTGCCCATCCCTCTGCTTTTCGGAACTCGATGAAGCGGGTGGAGAGACGCAGATAACGGTTTTAATTCCGTACGAATGGATCGATGTGCGAAAAAACGGCAGGAGGAATCGTCGGAGAGGCGGATTGATGGACTGCCGGGAACAATGGTTAACTTCGGAAGTAATCGCTTAATTCCTGAATTCCAGCTAGCTTCTACTGTCTGGTTAGATCCCGTATTGCATACTTTCCGGCATCTTGCTGTTTCCTTTTCCTTTTCCCTTTTAACTTATGCATGCGAAAACGATAGTATTTTTTAATCCTCTCACGCATCGGATTATTTCTTCCCTTATGACAAAAACTGAGCAAGAAACTTATACAGACTATTTAATATCATCACCACCAACGCGTGATTCCGCTTTTATTAACGCTTTTGTTATCTTGTGTAAATTCAGGAAGAATTTTTATTATCTTTTATTAATCTCAAAAAAATCCAAGATTCATAAATTTAATAACAAAATATGTGCAAAGCGTGTCTGCACGTATAGTGCTAAACAAAATTTTGCATGTAGAGCTTTCATGAATAACTTAAGTCGATCGTAAACGATGATTTCCCATGACATGTCGGTGCGAGTTCTTTTTACTCTTTTTCTTTATTTGCTCTGATTGGTCCCGCGATCCCTACTTGGTGCATGGCAATAAAGGGGTCCGCTCAAACTGAAGTAGAACGAAATAAACAATAGTATCAAGCACAGCGAATAAAACTTTTGTCGCGGTGGCACACTTGCGAGAAACTTTTCCGAGTTGTCGACAAAGGAAGGAAATGGTTTGTTCTACTTTCATTTCGTTACTGGACGATGGCGTTTTGCCTGCTGAAACTCATTAACCTAACCACCTATCCGAACAATTAAAGATACATGTAAAATAAAGTTTTAGAAACACAAAGAGTTGTAACCATTGCGACATTTCGTACATTTAGTAGATATTATAAAAAAGTTTGAATAATTATGTAACCGGTTATTGCACAAAGAATTTTACGCACAATTTATTAAGTGCGCAATGTACAATATTTTGTTGAACCGTCTAATTTCAATTTTCTTCAATTTTTTATGGGCTATTTTAATGGGTAATATTATATATACATATACGGTAATTATTTAGAATAACGGACCACCCTTCGATGACCTTGACCTTGACATATTATTGTCAAGAACATGATTCTGAGTAACTTTTCCTTATAACTTAATCGGCGGTCGCTGCTTAATTATTAAAAAGTTATTAACAAAAAAAGTTTAAAAAATATAGCAGTTATTTTGAGTATTATGAGACATATACATATATGACTAATATATATGTCTCATAATACTCAAAATAACTGCTATATTTTAGACAAAGTACATGCGTGAACAGAGAAGCGTATTCCACAGTGGTCGGGGTGGGTGGACCTCGCTTCACTACTTACAAAGTACATGTGTGGACAGAGGAGCGCGTTCCATAGGGGTCGGGGTGAGTGGACCTTGCTTTACAACTTACACAGTATATGCGTGGACAGAGGAGCGTGTTCCACAGGGGTCGGGGTGGGTGGACCTCGCTTTACAACTTATAAAGTACATGCGTGGACAGAAAACCGTGTTCCACAGGGTGGGGGGGTGTGGGGGGCCTTCGGCCTTCACCCTCACCCCCCTGTACGGGATAAACCTCGCTTCAACTTACAATTTGTAAAGCGAGGTTCACCCACCCCGACCCCTGTGGAATACGCTCCTCTGTCCACGCATGTACTTTGTAAGTTGTAAAGCGAGGCCCCCCCCCCCCGACCCCTGTGGAACACGCCCCTCTGTCCACGCATGTACTTTGGTATATTAGTCTCTCATATATATATATTTCATAATACTCAAAATAACTGCTATATTTTTCAAATTTTTTTGTTAATAACTTTTTAATAAGCAGCAATCACCGATTAAGTTATAAGGAAAAGTTACTCAGAATCATGTCCTTGACAACATATGTCAAGGTCAAGGTCATCGGAGGGTGGTCCGTTATTCTAAATAATTACCATATATACATTAAGATGTCAAATATAATATTACAATCACATCATATAATTTTACTTAATTTATCTATTTAACAAATTACAAATATGTAAAAATAAAATTATATAAGTGACATTCCACGTCAAGTGGCCCCTCCTTCTGTCCAAAAATTGAAGCGACTTTAAATATTGAGTTTGGGCTTAAAATGTTCGTATAAACGAGGGCTTTCGAAATTTTAGTGGCCTTTTTAAAAAACTCTATAACCCCATGACCCCATAAGCAAAATAACCCAAAAACCTGATAAAGTGATCTTACAATATGATTTATACGACTTGTCTCATCTCAATAATCGCTTTAATTAAGCTGTTTGGCCCTAAAACCCTCATAAACTATTAACCCCATGACCCCTTGATCTTATAACCCTCAAAACCCCATTTTGAGAAAACACTAATTTTGAATGGATTACAAGGTCAGACTCATTAAGTTATGATTTTTATGGAGTTTTTGGATACTGACGACATGGTAATGCAGTTTTTGGAATGAGTCGTGACATTGTGCAGGTAAGACATGATGCGTATTCAAATTTGTAATTGGGCATATTCTAGAATGGGGTTATGGAGTTATGGGGTTTTGGTGTTTTAGGGTCAGGGGGTTATGGGATTACAGGATTAAGGAGGTATAGAAAGATAATCAAAGTGCGATGGTTTCGATTATAGGGGTTTAGAAGCTTATGGGGCTATATGGTTATGGGGTTCTGGGGTTTTGAGGGTTATAAGATCAAGGGGTCATGGGGTTAATAGTTTATGAGGGTTTTAGGGCCAAACAGCTTAATTAAAGCAATTATTGAGATGAGACAAGTCGTATAAATCATATTGTAAGACCACTTCATCAGGTTTTTGGGTTATTTTGCTTATGGGGTCATGGGGTTATGGAGTTTTTCAAAAAGGCTACTCAAATTTCGAAAGCTCTTGCTTATACAAACATTTTAAGCCCAAACTCAATATTTAAAGTCGCTTCAATTTTTGGGCAGAGGGAGGGGCCACTTGACGTGGAATGTCACATAAGTATATCTAACTATGGATTGTATACTTACGAGCTCTGTATCTATGCCAGCACCATCCCGGATGTTTTCATGATCGACACCAGCACCATTGACCATTCCAGCGCTTGAACCGGTATTACTCGCGCTTGCTTTTCCACCAGTACCACCAGCTGGTGTTTGTGGTAAGCTCTGAAAAATAAAGAGATTTATTTTTAAACAATATTGAAAAATATCAATTTGTTGAACGTGCCATTTATATTACTGCAGCAAGTAAGATAAAAGTTATATACAATGCTCAAAATATTATTCGTTATATACATATATGTGTAACGTTAAGTAAATTAAACACACGAAAATGATCGTATTGCTGCAATGAGCGATGTATCAAATTTATGTCGCCATTATGGGAGCTCGATAACACGACAGTGCCCGATTTGTTTCCCGCCGAAATCTGTGCTGAAATCTCGTCTCAATTTCACCTCAGCGAGATCCTTCCTTTTATTCGTAATGTCTTGAAGCTTTTCTCGAACTCTTCCTTGCGGCGTTCTATAGCAAACGAAACTGCGCCTTGCCACGAGCGCTAGCTTTTACGAGGAGGATTAGATGGTGTAAAGGACGGTCGTAAAGGGAAATTCCGCCGAACGTATTTCCCTCGATCGTCCTGGTAGGGGCGAGAAAAATAGCCGCCAAGACAAAGCAATTTGTATGCACTGGGGAAATGTGCGCGCGACAACATTATGTAAAGAGACCGACTTTGCCTATTCCACATTAATGAAAGTCTCGCTACTCGACGGCGGTTTTCTCAACGAAAGGATTACGACGCGGTCTTTAAATCAATTTCGCCAACGTGATAGAACTCTTCGAGTTTCCGACATCAGGATTGATCGCCTGCCATCCGCGTCCTGGATAAGGGCGGAACATTGCGAAAACTTTCACGTAGCATCCAGTCGATTCACGCTCTCAGTAACAAGTAATAATTTTTGAATAATCTACCCAGGCATGTCGTGCGAGGCAAAATGTATGGTATTGTTTCCTAAGTAAGATTGATTCATTTTTTTAAACCGCGACTATCCATCCGAAAATTTGTTGACATGTTATATAAACTCCAATAGAATTTTGATAACTTCTTTTATAAATATACCCACCCAAATAAATTAAATATACTAAAAATAAAAAAAGGTTGGTTTCTTCGAAGATTTTAAATAAGGAAAAATTATATTTGATAAAAAAAAACCTTAATGTTAAAATAAAACGGTTGAAATAATGTCAAAAAATGTCGGGCGCATTTTATATTCTAAAAGTCAAAGCAGCAAAGTAATTCTTGTATTAAAATGCTTTTAATATCAAACTCGCTAAACTCTACGGCTCTATTGAAATAATATTATATGGTATTCTAATGGCGTAGTGTCTTTGTACGCTGAAGTACGGATCAGGAATAAAACAGGCGGATCGCGAATAATATAAAGAATATAAGAACATTTTTCGTCGGACAAGCTTTAGAGGTGAGATCGACTAGGAGAGATTCGACTTAAAGGTAGCTAGTGTCTCTACCCTTCAATTCTATTTCCTGTCGGCATCGTCATGTTTCGTGTATTAGTAATAGCGTAAAGTGCTCTTCTCGAAGTAATAGCGGCCCGAAGACGACCCTTTAAGCGACGCTCAGCACTTTATGACCGCTCTTTATAAAGACACCTTACTCTCTGAAGCGCGCGCGTACGCCACCGTTCCTCTCACCTTTCCGAACACTTCCGAACCGATTCGCTTCCGTGCAGCTCGAGGAAAAAAATAGCCAAAGTGTGTGCGAAGCAGAAATTCTCCCGAGAGGCAGTCGCTGCGACCGCAGCATTTTTATTTTCATAGCCGATAGAACGGTGATTAAAGGGAAAGTAATTCCCGTCTCTTGATCGATCTTGTGGATGCAATATATAGGCGTTCTCGTCAGACTCTGTAATAAGTTTCGGACTGTCAGTTCAATTTTAACCACAAATTCCCTTTATAGTTTTATATTGTCTTATAAAAAGTTAAATAATTTCGCGCGCGTTAAACTTAATATAAAACACGTTTTATTTAAAATCTAGTATTTTGTATTTACAGTTTTTACACTTCTGTGCGTCGCTTTATGCTATATTTTAACTTTCATAATTAGTATTTAATAGAATAATGAGTAAAAAAAATTATTTTTATTTTCCGATTAGTCTTATAAACTGAAAACATAAATTCTCTTTATTGTCTGTAATAAAGTTTAGATTTTTAACTCTATGATTTTATTATATAGGGGAGACCGGGGCTAACTCGACACGACTTTTAAGGCAATTTTCAACAACTAATTAAAATTTTCAAGCAAATTCAATGGTACACATTTAAGGATGTATCGGAGGTACAATCTTAGACAAAAGTGCATGAAATTTGAAACACTTGAATATCTACGCCTAACGCATAGTAAATCTAGATGTAAGATACTCAAATAATAGTAGGAGTCTCATTTTTACTCCTAGAAAAATATTTTTTACTTTACAAATGTTTTTTCCAGTATTATTTGCGATTTTTGTCATTTATGAGCCTTAACTTTTGGCAGTGAAAATGCCCTGATTTCAACTTTATAACGTCAAATTATTTCAAAACGAAAGACATTATTCAGCAGTGCTGATAAACAAATGTGACTTTAATAACGTCAAAAAAGATAAATATGTATCATATAAACGATAATTTTGAATATTATTTATTATAAACATTGTTATGCGACTCTCTCAAAAGAGACGTGACAGCGCTGTATGACTCGATTCACGTAGGTTGGCAGCCTTGCACAGTACCAAAACAGTGCGAGACTTGATGCGAGCTGCGAGGTGCAACGTGCGAGGTTATGTCTGTTCGTTTACATTTTTACAATGTCAGACACGAAAAGTTATCGGTGAAAAGGCAAAATAGTGACAAAAGCAGTTCATAAAAAAAAACTCGCTATCTCTTCACGAGTGCAACGGAGACAAAAAGTTAGCTAGAAGGCATAGATATACGTGTAGCGACAGCTGTACGTTATGCTTTGCTTACCCAGCTGATTGCGACGTTGCCGCGCTTTCACGAGCCATCGAGATACATTCGTGCCGACAGCACAATTATCTCGTTATAATTTATTTCTTTAAAACGGTGTAGAGTGAAGACAATTGAAACTTGGCAAATATTTTTATCTATTCGTATACTAGATGTACAAAAAATTCAAAATATTGGTAGCGCTCCTTCAACATTATTTTAGCTGTTTTATCCGTCAAAATCGTCTCTTCCCATAAGAATACGTGTAAAATCACTGAAAATTAAAATCGTTACATCTCAGCAACCTTTTAGTGGATTCGTTTCTACTTTTTTGTAGCACATCAGGAAGACTAAAAGAACATTCTCACAAATTTTTATCCACTTGGTAGCGCTTTGAAAATAGGTCCGATACATCCTTAAAGAGTGTTTCTTTAGGTACAAAATTGTTTAAGAAAGTTTTGCTGTACGTCGCTTTGTTTTGCCCCTAGGCGAAGAAAAGTGACGCGAAGACAAATTTTTACATTGAAAAATACCGGGGCAAACTCGACACTTTGTCTAATCGATACAATTTGATCTGAAACTTATTTTTTTATTGTCTGAAAATGAAATACGTTGTTTATCGTGTATTTAAAAAGTACAAAAATTCGGAATAAAGCAAAACAATCATTGGAAATAATGAGAAAAAAATTGTTCACCCAAAAAAAATATTCTATTGTTTAGCAGCTCCCGCTTGATTCTAGAGGATTTTCCTCCAATATACGGCCTTAAGAATATATTTTAGAATGTAGAGGAATTTCCTCTAACCATGAGACACTAGACTTGCAATCCTCTTAATGCTAGAGGGAAATCTTCTCTTTTTATAAAATTAAAATTCAAATAAAAACAATAATATGCCGTATGCGTTTAGCCGTGCGCCCGCCCGAAAAACCGCTTTCTTAGGCGGTCCATCCAACTAGCAACCACACACGATGTTGTTTAAGGGAATCCTGCAGCCGAATGTTTTCTCGACAAAATTACCATTTTCTATCATTTTCTATGTTTCCGATCTATATTTGTCTTTGTATAGACAATGATCTAGACAAGGATAGTACCTACATCTGCATATATAAAAAGTTCCGTACTGATATCTTTTTTTGTAGACGTTGAATCTTTGTTCTACTTGCACGATATTATTCTTATATGTTTTCCCTAGAGGGCCCTAATCTCATTTTGTATATATAAACTGCAATATTTTAGTATTAAACAAGAATTGTCGTCAGGTGACAACTCTACGTGCCAAATACAAGTGAGATTTTTAATTTTTTTTTGTTTTTAATGCAAACTCGACCGCAGCCCCCTACATTTTTGCGCCTACTTTAATTCTGTAAAAGAATTTTTCAATTCTATAAAGCCAATTCAAAGATATCTGTATCCAAAAAAGATGGGTAAAACAGAGTTCTACAGACGACTGCAGGATCCCCTTAACTTTGATGATTGAATGGGCTATCGGTGATCCTCTTGCTCCAATGCTTCCTTCTTTATTACACAAAAAAAATACAGCATCATATTTTTTGCAATATGTGACAAAGTTTATTCGACTAAATACAGGGTAACCAGTGTCTTTGTGGAACATTACAGCTACACACATTCCTAATTATAGCACTTCAATGTGCACACAATTTCACACACAGCTCGTCGGGTTAAGTTTCTCAGGTTAGAGCGTCAGTACGGGAATTCTGTAACTCCTTATGCAGTTATCGTTATGTTGTCGTTGCGCAGGTATACTATATGGTAAAAAAGCTGCGCAACGACAATATAATCATAATTAACGATACTGCATAACGAGTTACAGAATTCCCGTAGAGGCGCCACACGTCACGCCAAACGCGCGTGCCGCTAGTATCTTGCATATCCTTTTATTTTAAGAGGCATTCGAATTACTATAGTAGAATTTTCTATAGAGGAATTTACTCTTGATTATAGCTCACGCATCCACTCTTTTATAAAGGAATCGTCTTAATTAAAGAAAAATATGCTTCATGTAAGATATTTTGCTTAGAGGAAATGCTTAGAGGAATTCCCCGCTTATGAGTAGAATATTTTTTTTGGGTGTTGAACTTTCAATTATCCTCTTCTGAACTCATGTTTGAAAAACAATTAAAGCGGTGACTACAATGAGAATTTAAGGCGTAAAATTTAAGTTTTAAGCCGTAAGAAATTGACAAATCACAGTCGAATATGAGAACAATACTCGACTGTGATTTGTCAATTTCTTACAATGTAAGGCTTAAAGCTTAAATTTTACGCCTTAAATTCTCATTGTAGACTCCGCTTAATGCAGGTAAACTCGCGATCGGCCATGCGTGCAAATTTGTCATGAGCCATAATAAACGACAATTTGTCTTGACACCTCAAATATTTCTGCGGCATGTTTGATCTTCATTTTTTCTTTTTACAGCAAGTACAGCTTCTTTCATTATTTCCTTATCTATCACTGGTCTTTTTCTATTGTATGTACAAACTATTTTGCTGCAAGCCAAAAGCAAATGACTTATTTACAACGCTTTATCGAAATAGATTAGTGTCGACTTTGCCCCAATGGCGTGGTGTCGACTTTGCCCCAAACGTCGTTTTTCACTTTTGTCACTCCAAAAACATATAAATTTTGAAAATATGCAAAAACTATTATCGGATTCGTATAGAGCATCGAATTTCCCATCAAAATTACTTAATGGTAGATTCGTAAGAGTAAAGCTCGATGAAAGAGTAAAAATTTTCGAGAAATCAGAAAAATTACTTTTCACCATCAAAAACGCTTATGTCGCACTAGAAGTTACACCATAACTCAGAATGTCACCAGATTCCGTCGACAACGCTGGCACATAAAGACGCATTTATCATAGGAAAGGCAAGTTTCTACGATAGATTTAAATAGGCAAAAAGCCTAGTGTCAAGTTTGCCCCGGTGTCGAGTTAGCTCCGGTCTCGGTCCTGTGGACTTGGCACACTATACCTAAAAATCTAAATGTTTTTTTAGAGTTCTGACTTTCTTTTAAATAGTTCTAAAGTTCTACCTAAGCATTTTAAATAGTTCCAATGATTAAATACAAAAAAATTGAATTTGAAAATATGGTGCGCTAAGTTCACGCAGCGCACCAAATCATGAAAATCAATTATTTCTTCGGAGTTCTAGTTTGTTTTACAATAGTTCTACAGTTCTGTATCAAATTAATATATCAATAGTTCTAACAATTAGAAGCAAAAAATCGATTTCTGAAAATCCAGTGCCCAAACTGTAACACCTATCTAAGAAAGGTAACAGTTCCGACCGGATCGTATTTTTGCAACTTTTCAACGTGGTTTTGCAAGAAATTTTAATCACTTTCCAGTAATGCAACTATTTTTAAAATAAAAAACATATTTAACACATAAGAATAAATTTTTATTTAAAAAAAAATTTTTTACACGTTATAGCCAATATGATAAGAGTTCTGCGTAGCGTTGTCCGAGTTCTACAAAAAAGTCAATTAACTTTCCCTGTGAAACAATTATTTTTCAAGTTATCGCCGTTTTTAACATTTAAGAAACAACTTTTCCACGATTTTTGATAGTTCTGTGAGTTCTATTATAATTTTCTTGTAGTTCTGAACGTGTCCTAACGTTTTCCAAAGAGTTCTGGCGATAAGCATATTATTTCTTTATTTTTTAAATAATTTTTTCTTCCAAGAAAGCCGCATTTACAGGTATATGAATGTTGTGCTAGATAGGAGTATCGGGAGGTAGTTTTCTGATAATAGGGGTGGAGCAACAAAATCGGGATTGATAAAAATGTAAAGCAACAAAATCAGAATAATATAATTCGTCAAGAATGTTTCAAAAATTCGAGCTGTAAGGTGTTGTGCTAGATAGGAGTATCGGGAAGTAGTTTTCTGATAATAGGGGTAGAGCAACAAAATCCGAATCAATGAAAATACGATGCAACAAAATCAAAATAATATAATAAGATATTTCTTGAATTTTTACAGTGTTGTGCTAGATGGGATTAATTAGGGGTAGTTTTTTCATGGTAGGGGTGGTGCAACGGATGTGGAAATGGAGCAACAACTTAGCAACAAAATAGCACTAAATAAATATGACTTTGTTTTTTAATTTATGCTTTTTTTTATGAGGCTGTGCTAACTTAAACTTAAGCTAGCACAGCCACTGTTTTTTCCGAAATGGCTGCAGCAACAAAATCCTGAATAGAGCAACAAATTAGCAACAAAAAAGCACTAAATTTCTCTATATGTTTTATTCGATTATGCTAAAGTGGCTGTGTCTGCTTAATAGACGTTAATTATCCCGCAGTTCTGAACGTATTCTAACATTTTCCAAAGTGTTCCAGCGATAAAAATTATGTGATTATTGAAGTGAAACTTCTTTGGGCGCGATTCGAACCAGAAGTGTTACGGAAGTCGCGTTATGGAAGTCCGTCACGAAAAGTCGAAACTTCTACGGGAATGATTTAGTGCGTCGCGTTACGCGTTCGCGTTATGAAAGTCCGTCACGAAAAGTCAAAACTTCCAAGGGCGTGATTCGGCGCGAGAGCGTTACGGCCGACCGTCAGATCCGAGCGTCACAAAAAGGAATACGTGTGGCCTCCACGCGCAGTAGAAGTGAAACTTCGGTAATTATGCAGTAATACGGACCACCCTCCGATGACCTTGACCTTGACATATGTTGTCAAGGTCACCCTCGTGAGTGACCTTCATAAGGTTTTAGCCGTCGCTCGTTATTCGTTAAAAAGTTATTAACAAAAAAAGTTTGAAAAATGTAGCAGTTATTTTGAGTACTAATAGACATAAGTGACTGATATTTATGTGGAAATAGTACATGTATGAACAAAGGAAAATTATTTAAAGCAGTGAATTGTTGGTATATTGAAAGGAAAGTTATTTAAAGCAGAGAATAGAGAGTATGTGCTTTAACTTACAAAGCA
Source organism: Leptothorax acervorum (assembly GCA_035220615.1). Lineage (NCBI taxonomy): Eukaryota > Metazoa > Arthropoda > Insecta > Hymenoptera > Formicidae > Leptothorax > Leptothorax acervorum. Next base: position 446,681 of record JASTWQ010000149.1, on the reverse strand, counting down.
CATACTTTTAAAGCGCGTCACTAACCTATAGGTTAGTGACGCGCTTTACAAGTATGTACCCAAAAAAAAATTTTTTTTTGGTGGGGAGAATTATTTAAAGCAGTGAATTGTTGGCATATTGAAAGGAAAGTTATTTAAAGCAGAGAATAGTTGGTAACTTTCCCTTCAATATATCAACAATTCACTGCTTTAAATAATTTTTTCCACCAAATTTTTTTTGTTTATAACTTTTGGTGGGAAAAATTATTTAAAGCAGTGAATTGTTGGTATATTGAAAGGAAAGTTATTTAAAGCAGAAAATAGTTGGTAACTTTCCTTTCAATATACCAACAATTCACTGCTTTAAATAATTTTCTCTACCAAATTCTTTTTGTTTATAACTTTTTAATAAACAATAACCGCCAGCTAAAACTTTCTGAAGGTTACTCAGGAGGGTGATCTTGACAATATATGTCAAAGTCAAGGTCGTTTATGCCTTTCAATACTCAAAATAACTGTTATATTTTTCAAACTTTTTTTTGTTAATAACTTTTTAACAAATAACGAGCGACGGCTAAAACCTTCTAAAGGTCACTCAGGAGGGTGACCTTGACAACATATGTCAAGGTCAAGGTCATCGGAGGGTGGTCCGTATTACTGCATAATTACCGAAACTTCTTAGCTGTGAGGAATAGGATAGTATCTCATTTATAGTATCTGAATTAATGCCTATGTAATTCAGAAATCAAATTTTAATTATAAATTAAAGCCGATGCAATTCACAAATAAAAATTGATTTGTGAATTAAAGCCTATATAATTCACAAATCAAATTTTAATTATAAAAGTAACGTTTTAGGTTATGAGAAAAATTTGCCCATATATAATTATACATATATAAATGTAACAGTTGGCAACTGTTAACCTGAAACTTCACTTTTATAATTAAAATTTGATTTGTGAATTATATAGGCTTTAATTCACAAATCAATTTTTATTTGTGAACTGCATCGGCTTTAATTTATAATTAAAATTTGATTTTTGAATTACATAGGCATTAATTCAGATACTATAAACGAGATACTATCCTATTTCTCACAGCTAAGAAGTTTCACTTCTGCTGCGCGTGGAGGCCACACGTATTTTTTTTTTTTTTAATAATTTTTTCTCCCAAGAAAGCTGCATTTACGGCTATATAAGTGAGGCGCTGGCCGATTTTCGACAGTTCTGTAAGTTCTATTATAATTATCCCGTAGTTCTAAACGCATTTTAACATTTTCCAAAAAGTTCCAGTGATAAAAATTATGTGATAATTTTTTCTATAATTTTTTCTCCCGAGAAAGCCGCATTTACGGGTTTATAGGTGAGGGGCTGGCCAATTTTTGACAGTTCTGTGAGTCCTATTATAATTATCCTGTAGTTCTGAACGTGTTCTAACATTTTCCAAAGAGTTCTAATGATAGAAATTATATGATTATTTTTTAAATAATTTTGTCTTTTAAGAAAGCCGCATTTACGGGTTTATAGGTGAAGCGCTGGCCGATTTTCGACAGTTCTGTGAGACCTATAAACCCGTAAATGCGGCTTTGGCTTTCTCGGGAGAAAAAATCATTCAAAAAATAGTCACATAATTTTTATCACTAGAACTCTTTGGAAAATGTTAGAATACGTTCAGAACTACGGGATAATTATAATAGAACTTACAGAACTGTCGAAAATCGACCAGCGCCTCACTCATATACCTGTAAATGCGGCTTTCTTGGAAGAAAAAATTATTTAAAAAATAAAGAAATAATATGCTTATCGCCAGAACTCTTTGGAAAACGTTAGGACACGTTCCGAACTACAGGAAAATTATAATAGAACTCACAGAACTGTCAAAAATCGTGGAAAAGTTGTTTCTTAAATGTTAAAAACGGCGATAACTTAAAAAATAATTGTTTCACAGGGAAAGTTAATTGACTTTTTTGTAGAACTCGGGGAACGCTACGCAGAACTCTTATCATATTGGCTATAACGTGTAAAAAAATTTTTTTTAAATAAAAATTTATTCTTATGTGTTAAATATGGTTTTTATTTTAAAAATAGTTGCATTACTGGAAAGTGATTAAAGTTTCTTGCAAAACCACGTTGAAAAGTCGCAAAAATACGATCCGGTCGGAACTGTTACCTTTCTTAGATAGGTATTACAGTTTGGGCACTGGATTTTCAGAAATCGATTTTTTGCTTCTAATTGCTAGAACTATTGATATATTTGATACAGAACTGTAGAACTATTGTAAAACAAACTAGAACTCCGAAGAAATAATTGATTTTCATGATTTGGTGCGCTGCGTGAACTTACCGTACCATATTTTCAAAATCGATTTTTTTGTATTTAATCATCGGAACTATTTAAAATGCTTATGCAGAACTCTAGAACTATTCAAAAGAAAGTCAGAACTCTAAAAAAACTTAGATTTTTAGGTATGGTGTGCTAAGTTCACAGGATCCCCGGTCTCCCCTTCCCCTGCGCTCTCTCTCTCTCTCTCTCTCTCTCTCTGTTAAATTGAATTGCTTCATAAAGATTTTAAATAATTTCTGCACGTTCAGAACTACAGGATAATTAAATTGTTAAATAATTTCTGTAATTACAACAACATCTTTCAATTTTATTCACTATTTTCCAATCACATTTTCACACTTTCTCAATTTTCTGTCTATAATTTCTATTTTTTGGTACACAATTTTCGAATTTCCTAGAAGAATCTTTTGATATAAGGCATAATGAAGGCAGCTTCTTCGCGACATTTTGTATCGGTGCAAATCATTTCGCTCGTGCTAGTTTTATCGATGAGCAAAGAGTGGACGGGTAAAGAAGGATAGTGCTTCGTACGATACAATCACCGGTACGTCCTAGAATTCTTCTAAAACTGAATTTCTTCCCAAAGACCGTAAAGTGCACCATAAAAGAGCAACTAACGCAGTTCCAAGAATTCGTGAGTAGTTGGAAATGCAAAGAAGACTTCTGCGAAATAAAATACAGCGCGAACAGATAGACAAAGGATTTCGATATCCAAAGAGAATAGCTTGGTGAATAGTCAATTTAGTTTCGCATTTAGTTAAAGGTAATAAAAAATTATGAAAAAGTAGGTAGTACTAATAAAAGTTTGCGATACATTATTAATCATAATTTATGATATTCATAAATAATAGAAAACTATAAAGATACTTCATCATCGTCCATAATAGTTCGGAAGTAGAAAAATTATCATTCTTTCTCAACTATACTTGTGCTACTACCCGTTTTCACTCATGTAAAAGTACGTTTTATAAGTAGGAATTCTTCTCTCTTAAGAACAAATACGTTTTACTTTTAAATATAAATACAGTAGGCAGTACGATCATATTACAATAATAAAAATTTACTAAATTGTCTCTGGTTATACCTATGTATATAGGTACAATTTTCACGAATTTATATAAATCTTTGATAATAAAAATAAAATAAATTTAAGTAACGTTTTATCATAAAAGTATATTAAAACCAGAGTCCGACATTTGCTATTAAATTACTTACAATCATGTATAATAAATTATAATTATTTAAGAAAAAAATGCCATTTACGGTCCAAGCTTGGATCTTAAAATTAGTAGCTCATACTATTTCTTGTGTGATACACATTAATTTTTCCAACCTTAGAAAACTACGCGCCGACTGGATTTGTCAGACTTTATACACAGCTTTTGTTGGAGTAAAAATCCCCTTTCTCTCCCTAGTTATTACTCTTTAATATTGTTTATTTACGTTGCCTGAAAAGGACGTTCAAATTATTATTAGCCGGTTATTGCGATAAATATTACCACATGCCTCAGTGGTCGAATTGGTACGACGTACGACACCCGAACGGAATGCGGGAGGTTCCAGGTTCGAATCTTGGAGCTGAGGTAATACTTTTCGCAATACATTCCCTACAGTTAGTTAGATGCTTGTAGCATCATAGTTAAATCGTCGATTTAACAAGGGAGGAGGGAGAGGATTTTTACTCCAACATAAGCTATGTATAAAGTCTGACAAATCCAGTCAACGCAAAGTTTTTTAAGGTTGGAAAAATTAATATGTGTATAGTCACACAAGAAATAGTATCAGCTACTAAGATCCAAGCTTGGACCGTAAATGGCGATTATTCTAATTTAATTTGATTATGTATCATAACGGTCGTATTACTCTTTTATTATAATTATTTGTACAGGGTGGGGCACTCGAAGTATTACTAAATCAAAACGTTGCAACTTTTAAACAAATATATATTTTGGTCTTCAAGAAGCAAAATATAATTGAGAAATGAATATATTTTCCTGATTTAAGGCTATTTTTCGATGTGGTCACCTTTAGCTTTAATGACGGCACAGCGTTGAGTCGGTCGATGGATGAGTTGCACGCAGCACGTACGTGCTGGGCCTGCGGAATAGCTTTCCATTCTCGGCGGAGAGTTGCCTTCAGTCCATCAATGGTTTTGTATTTTTTGGTGCATATCTTGGTTTCCAAAATCCTTCACACAGAGTAGTCCATCGGATTTATATCTGGGCACCTAAGTGCTGCGTGCATCTCATTCATCGATCGACTCAACGCCATCATTAAAGCTAAAGGTGGCCACATCGAAAAATAGCCTTGAATCAGGAAAACATATTTATTTCTCAATTATATTCTGCTTCTTAAAGATCAAAATATATATTCGTTTAAAAATTGCAGTGTTTTAATTTAATAACACTTCGAGTGCTCCACCTTGTATTTACGTATAAGTATATAAATTACAAGATTCGTAATTATAAAAATCAAATTTATAAACAATTATCTACTTGACGAAAAATTTATTGTTGAAAATAGTTCTTACACGCTATATATACTTGTTTTTTATGTATTTTTATGTGTTATTGTACAATACTCCATAAATATAATAATTTAATTGTTTATTATTTATAATTATGCAAACTTTTAATCTGTAAATCTATAAACATTCATCTATATCTATCTTGATGTCTGATTATTCGTCGATTTGAACTACTGTGCACGAATGTCTTAAAGTTTAAAGCAATTCTTTTTTCATAATATTTCTGTGTATAATATTAATTGTACGTTTTGTAAATTACTACGCACACACACAGCTGCATGTATACATTGTATAATTCCTCATATATGTATAAAAAAAATGTGAATTTTAGTAGTAGATTATGAAATGAGAAATGCATTCTATAATTTAATGTTTATCACTCATTTCGTGATAAACATTAAATTATATGTAAAGATTATCTACAAATTGCAATGAGAATAAAATAAACGAAATCGTTAAAAGATGTTTGGCGCATTATATCTACAGTGTATATCTATTTTATAGGTCTGTAAATATCATCCAAAGCATCTCTTGTTGGAAAGAATTTGAAGATTGAAAATGCTATGAATTTTATATCCTCACATTTTCTTTTTCGGCAGGATAAAGCACGAGTTTTTGTCATATATTTTCTAAGAGTATACGCAGAAGTTTTCGTAGTGAAGTGACATACACGTAGAAATGGTTAATTTATCATACGTCATAAATCTCGTTTTTATTGTTTTAGACGGTTCAATATTTGGCGCGAATGAGAAGGCGCGGGCGGTGTCGTAAATCTCGTTTACGTCATAAGCTGTGAAACGCATACAAGAGACGCATCGCATTTTATTTCATGCACATATACTCAGCCTTATTTTGACCGGAAGTGTTTTACTAATTGAATAACAAGATAAACATTGAAAAATAAAAAGTGAAAGGAGCGCACAGAATGACTTTGGAAAATGCGACATTATTGATTATTTAATATACCAAAGTGTTTAAGCTAGGAAAACAATATTTTGTATGCTTTGTCAAGACCCGTTTTCGTAAACCTGGTTCAAAAGGCTTTATCATGACGGGAAGTGAAGAAGGTGGGTGCGCGCGTACTCGCGAAAGTACCGAGGGTACTGACAAAAGACGTGAAAGTGCTACAGTAAAGGCGAGTAAAACGTAAGGTAGTATAGGAAGTGTAGAGAGGAAGAGCGATATTACAGAGTCGGAATGCTTGGCTGTTATTACTCGAGAAACTCAGGAATTTCTCCATTATTTAAGGGAGCCCAATACGTGCTCTGACAAAAGGTGAAATATTTCGCTTATAATGCGGAATAGTGGAGCAAATATTATATATTATGATTAAATAATAAACCTAATAAGAAATCAGAATCAAAATCAGTGAAAAAAAAGGAACGTATAATTAGACTTGGGCCAGTTGGCCAAATTAATTGAGTAAAAGTTATTGGTTTCTGATCTACCAATATACAAAGAGAATATATGAAAATTAAATATCGTTATAATATTATTGATGTCGTTATATAATGTTGAATATATTATTTTTTCCGTGACTTTTTGAAAACCTACTAATGTTAGCCACTATTTGTTTATATTTACAATAGTTATAACTGTCTGGTCATAAAATGCTAATTAGCTTTTTTGATGAATTTCTCTTCATACCTTTTATTTGTATTTATTCACATATTTAGACTTACTTATTTCTCTTGAAATATTTATTATCATACAATGTTGAAGAATTTACCTCGATTTGTGTTTGAGCTCGATTAATGTAACTCCTTATTTTTCAGAAAAGAGATGATATCTGCAATCTTCTATTATTGAGGATAATGGTCTGCAGAGCTCGCGCCACATAAATATCTAATTTCGTCGACTTATTTGGTGACTGGAATAAGGGAAACTTCAGAGTTACATAATTTTAGTTTAAGGTAGTTTGTCCGTGACAATACTGTCAAAAAGTTAATGATAAACAAATGACATATAATAGTATTTGGCTGCGACTGTCCGCGTTATGCATGTGTGTGTAAGAATCTCATATGTACAGATATATTCACACTAATTGTGTGCTATTAGATCTTCATATGTTAGCTGTCATATGCGTTCACCGCTATCAGAAATTGCTTGAGAAATTGTACTTAATTATCAATTACTTCGAAACTAGATGGTCAAAGGTCTTATATTTTTGTAAGTATATTTTTACAAGTCTTTTCTATCGTCCTCTCGTTTTTCATAAAAATTGTAAGACTAGTTTGATCACTGCAATTAAAAGTGGGGTACTGGAAGCTCGTTTTCGTACCTGTGACATGTAAAAAGTACTAATTTTGATTTAAATTATCTCAGCTTCGGTATGGTCAATCTTTTTCTAATTGCACAGGTGTGTAGAGCGTGTTTACATTAATATGCTGTTTAAATTTTAAAAGATTCCTAAAAAAATGGGTTTTACGGACAAACTACCTTAGAAAAGGTAACTCGAATCTAAACTTGCGCAATACGTAATAATATAAGCATCATGTTATATGAGCATATATTAGACACGTTTGCAAATTGGTTGCAGATTGTATCTACATACACACAAATTTCAGTTTCTTTATTATTTACGGCGCTACAAATACACAATAGATTTTAACTACGATATTAGCTACTTATTTAAAATTTCAGGGTAGTCTATATTGACTGCAGAGTAAAATATTAGCAAAATCGTCTATATTATGTAACAAGAGTATGTAAGGAAAACCTTCCAGATAAAAAGATTCTGATAAACTGAAAAGCAGGACAAGAGCCAGTGAATAGGAGGATTAGGTGGCCATACGTATAAGACATTTTCGTTCACCGTGAAAAAGAGAGAGGGGGGGGGGGGGGGGGAGAGCACTCGTGAGAGCACGATCTGGAAGCTTTCGGAAGGACTATAACGATTTTCACAGTAAACATTTGCCCATAGCTTACGCTTGCTCCTGTGGCTCAAGTTAAATTGCCTTCAAAATTGCATCTCCGCGGGCGACGCGCTTCAAGAGAACCCTAGCGAAGAGTACCGTCGCGAATCACTCGCATAAATTTCAACCCTAAACTTCGAACTCGCGCAACGGTAGTCGCACGTGTAATTAAGCGATAATAATGATAAGGAACGTTTTAACGGAAAGTAAACGAGACTTGATCACAAATGCGGCTGGATTTTTATGCAATCTTGCTCTTCTATAGAAAATGTTTACTTTGTAAATACGTGAACTATCTTCAGATCTTCTTCAATAAAGATTGGAAACTTTGTAATAACAAAAAAATTTTTTTTAAATAAACGATTAAAGGTTTTCTAGGCCCCTGCCAACTTCTAACATAGTCTTACAAATTAATTGTAAATTTATTTGGAAATAATAAATGCAATTGATATGTAGTACTATATTTTGTTTGTAGATAAATTTGAGGAAAGTAATGTAACTAACATTCTATGACAGAAAGATATAAAAAATGTTAACTATATCAGCGTAAGTTTCCTCTTGCGCAGCACTGTTGCCAAAAGTGTAATCACTTAATCAGCATCATGATGGTCCAGTGAGTAACAAAGCATAGTTTGTTTGCAGTGGCAGGCTTGGAATTCCAGCCAGCATACCTCAGTTTTTCAGATTAGCATATGTAGGTACCTATTATGTGTATAATGCAGCACCGGCCAAACGAAAATCTGTGCCAAAATTATCCGACAAATTAAACCATTTTAAAATTAATCTATTCATTTTTACTTACAGTTAAAGAGTAGATGTAAACAGAATATTTTTATCCAAAAATTAAAATTAAAAAATATCTAATTTTAGTGATTTAAATTTTCGATAGAAAATATGAATATACACAATAAGTATGCGCGAATTTGTGTCCAAAATCTAAATTTTTTGAAATTATTTCGATTAAAATTTTTATTTTTATCTCCGACATATCCAAAATAAATTTCAGACAGAGAAAGTTTCTGTTTTTTTTTTGTAACTTTTTTGTTTTCAGTAAATTTTCGATCATAATAACTTTCGATCATCTATTTTACAGACGATTAATGATCACAAAGAAGGGAGCAAATTTGGTGGTAACGTGGATGAGACGCAATTACGTGCATCGACAGAATGCAGTGGTGCGTAAATCGCGAACATAGGACGGATACATATGAGAGAAAGAGAAAGGATAAGACCGAGCATAATGGCTTTCCAATGTACCGTGCGAGTGTGGAGCGAAACACTGGCGTGAAATATTTATCGCTAAGCAGTCGAGATAATGCACGCGCAAACTGGAATTTACTTGATGCAAGCAGTAAGAAGAGAGAGGACGTTACCAGCCCTTCACTCCGCTCTCAAGATCGTTTTACGTTAATCCTTCCAACACTCCAACGTATTACATTACTCGCGTTTCCTGTAAAAGTATTTTCACATAGGGGAGACCGGGGCAAAAACGTCTTCGGGGTGAAATCGTCAAATCAAATATTTCGGAACCTGTATATTGTGCGAAATTGCTATTAACATTGTGAACGCTGCTTATGGTACCCGTGAGCAACGGAGTTTCGGCAGGTTACCTGCCGTGTTATGATTTTTACGAGGGCAAACGTGTTTTCGGAAGGTGAAAGTAAAATTTTCTGCGCGTGGAAATTTTGTAATATCTGCAATAATATTTGCTCTCCAAATCTGAGGTACGTGATTATAAAGAGTAATACATGCTGAACACGAATCCAGTGTAGTTTTTTCATTATCGTTGATGTCTAATATTTCGTGGGCGATCAAATCTGAAACTTGTGTTTGGGGCTAATTTGTCAGTAAACACCCGGGGTGGACTTTTATAATATTGGCAAATTTTCTAATTTTATTATATTTTTCAGTCCTTTCTACCCCTATTTCATATATAATTTTTTAATATTTGGTTGATTAATTCTTGAGTTATAAAATCCGTACACACACACAAAAACACAAAATGATGAAACATTTTAACACTTTAATTAATAAATGTACATTTTTCTATTAACAAATAATTAATAAAATGTATCCTGTCAGTTTTCATAATCGGACTTATGTATTTATGGAGTGACGACTCTGCCCCGGCATTTTTGATATTTCAATTTTTCCACCGTTGTCGTTTTTGCTTTATACCGGTTAAACAAAGTGACGTAGACAAAAATTTCCTATATAAATTTTGTAGCTAAAGGTTTACTCTTTACAACGGTATACCACATTTAACTAAAATTATTTATTTTGTTCTTAGAAATCGGCACCGAAAAAGAACTGTCAATCTCGCCCCGGTCTCCCCTACTATGTCATAAACTTAATTGGTTTTTTATTACAATGGTTTTTGATTACAATTTAATTCATACTGCGTTGCATACGTTATACATCAAATTCATATCATTTTAGTTAGTAAAATGCATGATATATTACGAATAAAGTTGAAAAACTGTTTTTGCCAAACGGCCTGTGTAGGAAGCCTGTGTGAAATTGTAACAACTTTTCATGAAATCACTGAGCATCTAGGAGGAAGCAAATTATTCATATGTGAGTCTGTTTTTTATATCTTCCATCATCAAACTACCGGTCTAGAACAGGATAACACATAACTACTACTGCATTCATTTGTTTCGTCTGAAGTTTCTGCTGCCTCGGTTCGGTAGCAACGTTTAGTTGCTTGGTATTTATTACCTTGCATCTCCCACCCATTGCCATTCTCGACTCTCGACGGTAAAGATGGTGCGCATTAATTTACTTAACGTCCACAATACAAGAGACTCATATTTCTTTTAGTTTACAAGCTAAATTTAAGACTAAATAAGGATTAAGGTCTCTCGACTCGAGGAATAAACGGATGACATCGAGTATATTATGCAAAACGTTTCATGAATCATCTTACTCCGTGGCGACGAGTTCGTCACTTCCCGTAAATCACAGGAATGTGTTCTTTATAAAAGTTACAAAGCATTATTTATTTTATTTTCATTGTATTTTCTTTTTTCTAATTATATATTTATATGTAGGGGAGAGGGGAGCACTTTAGAACAGGGGCAGTTTAGGACATCTCGAATAAAGAACAAATTTGACACTTTTTTCACGTTAAACGCATTTTTCGGCTGGCAACCGGTCAATAGACAAACGTTACATGAGAGCTTCCACTCTGTCCACACAACTGTCAAACTAATCTACAAGCTGTTAGTGATTTTCGCTGGCTGTTGTAATTATTTTGGCTCGCATATATAAGTATTTTTATATTACTCGGTAATTATGCACTTTAGGGGACACCCCTCCAATGACCTTGACCTTGACATATGTTGTCAAGGTCACTCTCCTGAGTGACCTTCAGAAGGTTTTAGTTAGCGGTTATTGTTTATTAAAAAGTTATAAACAAAAAAAGTTTGTAAAATATAGCAGTTATTTTGAGTATTATAATATATATATGTGAGATTAATATTTATATTATAAAGTAACATCACGCCGTTGACCTTCGGCCCCCTCACCCGCACCCCCCCCTCCCAATCCTGTACAGGGTGGACCTCGCTTCAATTTACAAGTATGTGTTTTGTATGTGCTTCAACTTACAAAGCGCATACTTATAAAGCGCATCACTAACCTATAGGTTAGTGGCGCGCTTTACAAGTACGTGCTTTGTATGTGCTTCAACTTACACATAAATATGTACTTTTCATATACCCTGCTTCAACTTTCAAGATGTGCTTTGTGAGTTGAAGCACATACAAAGCACATACTTGTAAAGCGCGCCACTAATCTATAGGTTAGTGACGCGCTTTACAAGTATGCGCTTTGTAAGTTGAAGCGATATACTTTTGGTATATTAGTCTCTCATATACATATATATCTTATAATACTCAAAATAACTGCTATATTTTACAAATTTTTTTGTTTATAACTTTTTAATAAACAATGACCGCCAACTAAAACCTCCTGAAGGTCACTCAGGAGGGTGACCTTGACAACATATGTCAAGGTCAAGGTCATTTGAAAGGTGTCCCCTAAAGTGCATAATTACCTATTACTCCACTAACTATTGCTCCAAAGGAAACTACTTGTATTTCCTGGTTATGCTTATATGTTAAGATGACGAAGTGGGTAAGATAACGAATTGCTAATTTCTCTAAGCTAATAACAGATGACGAGCCGATGCTGAACTCATTAAAGGCTTTAGATAATAGTACATAATCTCTTGTACGATAGTTTGATTTAAATCTGTCCACAAAAGTGGATAATATAATAAGAAATGTGTTTTGGATGCACCCATGTGTAATTTTTTGGTGTTTGTTTATAAGGAATGACATAATTATATAGTAAATACTTTCATTTTCTTTATAAAATCACAGTATCGTATAGCTAAAAACGTACACAATAACGTATTCATATTTGTCATTTCTCGCATTGTAGTATTTTTATTAAATAAATAAATAAACACGATGACTGCGGGGTACAATGACAAACGTCGTGCGCGGGCAAGATAACGCACTTGTGTATGCACTGTATGCAGGTTAATATATTATATGTTCTGCATTGAACTTAAATGTGACTGCAAATGTGAGGCAAATAATTAGTTCTTTGATACTGGTAACCTGTAAGTAAATTTCATCATATGCAATTCATTGATTTTGTTATTTTTGAAAAATAAAGCAGTTGTACTATATGTTTGTAACTGCGTTGTAATACCAAGATAATGTAAGCATATAAATATCTTCGAAACTAATAATCGTAGAATAATAATTAATACGTCATTAGATAGCTTATATAGTCCCATTTTTTCTTGAAAGTCTTAAAAGTCTTAAAAAGCTCTCTTAATAAGGAAGCCAAACAATTATAAGCAAATAATTATGCTCAAGTCTCAACCACTTTCAATTTTGGCAATTTAATATTAATTATTGGCAACTTTTCTAATCCCATTATATTCTTCAGTGTTTTCTACCCCTATTTCATATACAATAATTTAAGATTTGGTTGATTAGACTCAGCTTTATTAGACTTTTATGTATATACGTATTCCCCGCAAATTCTAACGTATGTAATTCAAGGACTAATCAACCAAATTTTAAAGAATTATATATGAAATAGGGGTAGAAAAGACTGAAAAATATAATAGAATTATTAAAAAATTGCCAATATAATAAAAAAAAAGTGCAAATTAGAAACTTGTTTATTGCTTCCTCATCATTTTTTTCGCTTGTACCCCCATTGAATCCCACACATCAAGGAGTACGGGCTCCAGGATGGCTTGTACCTCTAGAAGAGAGGATCGGAAGGTAATTGCTTTGGCAAGAATTAGAAGATTGTCGCTTTTAGAGAGGCCTAACAAAGATTTTCCCCTCCAATACAATTAAAAAAAAAAAATTTATTTTTGCTTACATATAACTTAAGTACCAATCAATTAAAATTTAAAGAATTACATATGAAAAAAATTTTATAGAATAAATATAAGCAAAAATTGTCGTCATCTTACCGACATATGGGGGCAAGATGACGAAAACGACATATTCTTAAAAAATGTAGATTTTTAAAAATTCTAATTTATTTAACATTTTTAAATTTTTACAGTTGATACAGAAGGCTTTAGTGAATCTAAAAAAAATAAATCATTATTTTTACATTGTCACAAAAATTAGAAACAATCGACAACCCTTAAGGTCGTTATCTTACCCCCCTTTCCCCTATAACATATATGTACTTTTTATTGAAATACATATATATGTATTTTATTGAAGTACATATATACGGACCATTCTGCTCTACCACCTTCCTTCATTTCTCTGAAAGCCTCTCATAATGTTATTTTTAAAAAATGTTTTTGATTTACTGGCAAAATACTAATCGAGATAAATTTTGAGTCATTTAGAGTCAAATTTTTTATAAAAAAAGAATTTTTTAAAGAGAGGCGCAAGTCAGAATGGGCAAGATCCGGAGGGTTCGAGTGTAAGGAGGATGGGATAGAACATCCCAATCAAACGCCAGCAGCTTAATTGTTTTGAACGACAGACGTGCGCTAAATGTCTCTTCTGGTTCTTCATTTTTCAGAACCACAGGAAGAGACTATGGGGACACTTTTTTGAGCGAACAAACGTACTGTTGGAAAGTTAAAAAGCAGATAAACACCAAAATATCAATAAAGAGCCGACCGAGCTATACGTCTGCTCTCCCGTTGCTAGCAAAGTCGTGTGCGTGAATTAGGAAAAGAACTTTTGGGACAACCTAATACAAATATTATATATATCAGGCAAGAATATACAATAAAGAAACATATATTTTGTTAGATATGAAATGAAAAATGATTTGTCATTAAAGACAATAAGCTAGAAAAGAGGCTGTACTTCTCTAAAATGAAATAACCTAACAATAAGATAAAAGAGATTGTTATAGAACTCATATATTCCCCTGGAAACGACAAATTTGCACGTAAGCTTTGTAATTACGATGCTACGTACTCTCCAGAATTAGTTCCATCTGTCAAAATATGTCTGGTGTCGCCTCGCTGAATTTAATTTCCAAAAGCGGATGTTCTGTCCAACGGAATTAGTTCATGTAACTTGAATTGTGATAAAATGGAAGCTAAAATTTATGTCACAAAAGTTGAAAATACAATCTCATTGTCAGAGAGAGAGAGAAAAATTGCGTGCGTACCATGAAATTTATAAAAGTTGCGTGATTTATAGATCAAAAGTTGTGGTATAATCGACCCAACTGGCCATATTTATTAAAAAATTCACAACGTTTCGGCCATGGGTTGTGGCCCTTCTCAAGTGACAGTTATAATGCAGACTTTACATTGGTAATTTGTCTGAAAGGTTCGGAATTATGAACTACACAATAAAATGAAATAGAATTCTCACAATAAAAAATAATAAATTAAAATTTTTACAAGTCTGCGCGTCAAATAAGTATAAATATCGCGGACATCGAGATGATCGAGAAAACTCGTGTTAGAAAGCACGTCCGTATCACTCCATGACTCACCACTGAATGTTCAAAGTTAAACCGTTATTGTCAAGGAGTTATAAACAAAGATAAATACAGTAAACAGTCAGAGAATTACGTGGTCCTTATTATTCTGTTATAGATCACGTTTAAATTATCCGTGTCTCTCTGTAAATTGATCGTGTCGTGAAATTTCTTGATGTAAAACATTTCAGCCACTTCTCTTTTTCTGGTGTATTTCTCCTTGTGTAAAATCACGGGTTCGCACCAATTAAAGTCATGATTGTATGTAAGGCAGTGTTTGCTAACCACAGAGTGATTGCTTTCGTGCTTTTTAATGTCAGCCTTGTGTTCTTTAAACCTTGTCTGAACATGTCTCTTAGTTTGTCCAATATAAGTCGCATTACAATCAACGCAGTCTAATTTGTAGACAACTTCGGTTTTCTCAGTATCACTCAATTTATCCTTCCCTCTTTTAATAATGCAGTCAAGTTTCTTCGGCACCGTATAGAGAACCTTAAAGTCGCAGCTTTTCAAAATTCTACCCACATTTCCGCTAACACCTTTAATAAACGGAATGGTTATCACATTATCCCCGGGTTTCAGCCAAGGCTGATGATCCGAGTCATCACCATTATTACCGCGGTTTTTCTCGATGTCCGCGATATTTATACTTATTTGACACGCAGACTTGTAAGAATTTTAATTTATTATTTTTTATTGTGAGAATTCTATTTCATTTTATTGTGTAGTTTATAATTTCAAACCTTTCAGACAAATTACCAATGTAAAGTCTGCATTATAACTGTCACTTGAGAAGGGCCACAACCTATGTGAATTTTTTAATAAATATGGCCAGTTGGGTCGATTATACCACAACTTTTTATTATTATTTGCTGGCGACGCGAAGCTCCTAATTCGATTTATAGATCAATTAGAAACTTACCTAAGAAATGACTCATGGCGTTGCTGAAATTTCGCAGCTCATTTTAGGAGGATCATGAAATTTCACATTACGAACATTCTATCGTAGTGATTACGGTTTGAAAAACATACAATTACAGTAAAACTGCCGAGTCATGGTGCGAGAAATACTTTTACAGACGCGGATTAAAGTAAGAACGACGACGGGAATGAGAGTAAGAAACGGCGACGCCCCTTAACTGAGCACGATAGAGCAACCTCGGTGGTGTATTATTCCAGCGGACACGCGAAATGAAAAATGAGTCCTTATAAATGTATGTGTCTTGTGTAGAGATGGAGCTGGAAAGCTTCACATCGTGTTACCAAAGACGAAGAAGTTGACTGCTGAGCTCGAGTGCGATAAAGTACAACGCCGCGCCATGCCATCCGTTTCATTAATAATTACAGCTTGTGTACCCGCGAAAATTACTCCCTTTATCCACCCTCGACGAGTACCCACCCTCTTACGTGTTCCGCCAACTCCTCCCTGTTTTCCTCCTCGATTCATCTCTTCTCCACCCTCCGTCATGCTATGCGTTCATGCCATGACGTGTACCTCGTCTTCATTCGGTATTTTGCAGTGTTTGCAGAACTTTACTAGCATTTTATGCACCACTACGCGCGAAATAATTATTTGTTTAATAATATATGTATGTATATGCGATGTGTTGAAAGTCTAAAAGTCTTTCACTAACAGAATTAAGATATACTTACTCGTATTCCAGTATTATATACATAATTTCTAATGGTTTTGCTCAAAAACGTGAAAAGAAGTTAATATTTCGAAGTAAAATAGTATTGAAATAGCAAAGAGATTAAAACAAAAACACTTTGATCGTTCGAAAAAGCATCTCCAATATTTATATGTACATTAAGAATGTCTGTAAGTACATTATCAAGCAGAACGCTTACGCGGCGTTGTTATTTCACTTTTATATTACTTTTAATAAGGCTTTCGAAATTGCACCGTTTGTAATGAGAAACTTGGAAACATATTGCGGCCGTATTAATGGATCTCGGTATATATTTCCCGGTTTACGTGTTGTGCGTTTATCGCATTGCAAATTCAGGACAGAGCCGAAAGACGTTCGTCGTCTTGTCGTTCGCTCGTTGGAGACAGATACGAAACTGCTTCAGTCGGGTAATATACGTCCGTCGCCTCCAAAGAAAGGCACCTCCGTCGTGCCGTAAGCCACGATATGCGAAATCGTGCAGTAGCAGGTAGTTACGAATTAAGAAGTTAAAGTTCAAAGAAAATGTCTATACAATTTTACTTTCTAAATCATGCGCGCGGATTTTTAGGTCAGTAAATTTACGGTTTCAAATCAAATTTCAATTCCATAGTTTAATTTATGTGCCATTCGACAGTAAGTGGCACTGATATAAACATATCAATTTTGTGCTTCGTCAACCTCCGTCGTTTTTGCAAAAAAAATAAAAACCATAAAAAATTAGCCCTTTTCGACCTTTTACTCGAAACGCTGCGAAAACCGTTCAAGATACAGCAAAATTGCACATAGACAATTTTGTAGAGAATTAAATTTCCTATAAAAAAATTCTGGAGGGCATTTCTCTAAAATCAATAGCTTAGGTGTGAGTGGCGCTTGAAGTCGCGCGATCGGAAAGTGACATCTCGGCGAATTCGCAAGTTGCTCCGGTCAGTTGTAAAATTCAATACTGATACTTCAGCATTGAATGAAAAATCTCCAAAAATTCAAGGCTTAACTAGATAAAATAGGAAAGCTATTTCTAAGATTAAACATTTTTTTATCGATACATTCAAATTATGACAGCTATGTAAAAAAAATTCTTTTTTGTTTGATAGCCTAACTTTTATCAGTCGTATCTCGGAAAATATTAGCCGGAGAATGACCCAAAAAATCTCATTTTGTAGGTAATTTTATTCTCTAAATATTTGATTTGTTCATATTTCGCCGTAAGTGCAACCGTTGACTTGCCAACTTTGAATCAAGACAAAATTGTACCTTTGACAGAGATTTACGGGGTGAATAATTTGTTATTATTATTAACATTAGATATGCTTCGAAACGACTACGCAAGAGGAAGGTCTGACGAATATTTTTAATTTTTTATAAATATAATATAATATATATATATATATATATATATATATATATATATATATATATATATCTACTATAATAAGTCTCTGTCTGTCTGTCTGTCTGTTCGTGAACTACTCATTCATTAATGGACCGATTTTCTTGAACCAGGTGTCAAAATTTTTCTAATTTCTCGGGGATGGCTACCATGGGGTTCGATTTTTTGTTTTACCGATTTTCTTGAAAGCGGTGCCAAAATTTTGCTAATTTTTCGGGGATTGCGACGATGGGTTCAATTTTCTTTAAGAGGAAGCTTTCTCGATCTATATAATTACTTAATACCGATTTTTTTGATAGGTGCTAAAATTTTTCTAATTTTTCAGAGATTGCGACGATGGCTCTAATTTTTTTAAAGAGGAAGCTTTGTTTTCGTGAAAAACTTTAGCACCGGTTTCAAGAAACTCGGTTCTGACCGCAAACTACTCATTCATTAATAGACCGATTCTCTTAAAACCGGTGTCAAAATTTTTCTAATTTCTCGGGGATGGCGACGATGCGTTAAAAATTTTTCTAAACGGATTTTCTAGAAACCGGGGCAAATATTTTTCAAATTTTTTGGGGATTGCAATGGGTTCAATTTTTTTTTTTTTTAAAGAAAGCTTTGTTTTTGTTAAAAACTTTAGCATCGGTTTCATGAAAATCGGTTCTGACCGCAAATTACTCATTCATTAATGGACCAATTTTCTTGAAACCGGAGCCAAAACTTTTCTCATTTTTTGAGAATTGTGACGATGGGTTTAATTTTTTTAAAGAGGAAGCTTTGTTTTCGTGAAAAACTTTAGCACCGGTTTCAAGAAAATCGGTTCTGACCGCAAACTACTCAATCATTAATGGACCGATTTTCTTGAAACCGAAGCCAAAATTTTTCTAATTTTTCGGGGATTGCGACAATGAATTTAATTTTTTTAAGAGAAAGCTTTGAAAAAATCATAATTTTTAAAAAATATTTGTATGTGTAGGTATGTATTCTACCCACTGAGGATGATCCAAAGAAGAACGGTAACGTTTGATTTAATATGATTTAATAGATAAATAATTTATTTAAAATAAGTTTGTTGCGCCTAAATGTTCGTACCTGGAATGCTTGAGTTAATTATCTATTAATTCTCTATTCATTCTCTATTTGATTGCCATCATGTAAATAACTATACATATAAGTTGCTGGTTTCACATATTATGTCAATTGGATAATCTGTCAACGGGAGTTGAATACGTTACAAATATATATTTAAAAATAAACAAAATGGACAAATTGAATGAAATCAACAGAAGATAGGAAAAGATTAAAGTGTGATAAGAAGGGATAAAGGGAACGATAAACAAGTGAGTGAAAGAAGGAGATAAAACTTAAACTGGAAGGAAAGAAAATAATAAGTAAGTTTTGAATTATACAAGCTTTAATTCACAAATCAATTTTTATTTGTTAATTGCATCGGCTTCATTTTATAATTAAAATTTGATTTGTTAATTATACAGGCTTTAATTCACAAATCAATTTTTATTTTTAAATTGCATCGGCTTCAATTTATAATTAAAATTTGATTTGTTAATTATACAGGCTTTAATTCAGATACCAAAAACGAGATCTCATCCTATTCCTCACAGCTAGGAAGTTTCACTTCTGCCGCGCGTGGAGGCCACACGCATATTTTTTTTTACATGAAGATACTAATTATCTGATTTCAGACACATCAAAATTTTATCAAGTTAGTTTCTTATACTTACATGCCGTGATTTATTTTCTATGCGTTGAGTTTGTAAAATATTCTAATAAAATAAAAATAAAATTATATGCACATATATGTGTACACGTATACGTTCGGCCGTCTGGTGGAAAGGTTGTCGAGTCGTCGAGTCGCGATCCAGAAGTGTGACTTGCTATATATCTTAATAGGGTTTCGGGATATTCAAAGCTCTTCGTCTCTGCACACACGTATCCTTACTTCCTTTCATGAACTAGCATGGCGAATGATTTCCGACGGATTGAGTATTCGTCGTGTTGCAGAAATCAATCGGAAACGTCAAGACGTTAATTCAATTCTGTGGATTTACGGCGCGGCCAGTTAGGACCGAATGGAACGAGCCATCATTTCCTCTTTCACCATCTGTTATAGATAAAAAATAAAATCACTATCATGTTTGATACCATATCTACTGAGAATAGATGATCGTTTGTAACCTGAAGGTTACAAAAATTTCCTGAAGCAATTCTTCTAAAAAGTATAAAATCGGTATATTTCTGGAAAATCAGAAAATAGAATTAAATTTTTTCTAATTGCAAAGGTTTCTGTTTAAACAATACTCGTATATATGCTTCAGATTATTATACATATTATTAAATTATAAAATATTACATATTATTAATTTACATAATGGCAAAAACATGGTAATGTATTAAATTTTGCATACAAATTATTAATATATGCATTATTAATCAAAATATGATTAATACATATAATTTCTTTCATTATAAATTTTATATATAAAATGCACACATAAATTTATTCTATGTAATGTTTTAATATAAATAATCTTCAAATACGAGAAAATAATAATTTATTTATCTGTAATCGTTTTGTGCTATGGTAAAATATGTATAAAGGCATTTTATAGTCGAAATATTTGCATTTTACTTTAAATATTAGAAATTAACCCTAAACACACCACCTCAAAATAGTCCCTATCCTTTTTTGCTTGTATCTCGGGTTGTAATGCATCGATTTTAAAAAGCGATCGTTTGTCGACTTCTAGGGTTATGAATGCTAAAATAATTAGTTTTGCCTGGATTCTGACGTGTATAAGTTTTATCAGGATGAACAAATACAATCTCGCGTATATATTTGTATGGTTCACTATGCGGCAAAAATATATCAAGTTTCATCTATCCTGAGATCACTCGCAAATGTAACAAAAATAATTAAAGTAATTAATCCGTACATATGCGAACGTGTTCTATGTGTTCTATGTAAACTCCTCAAGTCTCTCATTTTATTTTGAGATCATAAGCGTGGACAAGAAAATAGAGATAAAAAAGGGACCAGTAGAATGGCGGGATTTAAATTTCGAGTTGGCAACATGCCTTTCCGAAAGGGCGCGGATTTAAGCATTATTTCCTGCTATTCTCCTCTTTATTTCCATAGCTACATTTGTTAATATTTCATCAAAAATATGCCATTGACATAACAAAATAAAATGTATAAAACACGCAATTATTTCTAATATAATTGACTTTCCATCGTAATTATGATATTTTGTGATATTAATCTGCATTGATCTGGTTTATGTTTTTCGAAATTCAAATGATACCATTACATACTAATAATAATGTTTTAGTTACGATTGGTAATAAAATATCCTCGTTATGATTATTTTACTCTGCAGTTCTCGTGTGTGATTTGTAATTAAATAGATTTCTGGTTTGCTTCCAAATTATATATGAGAATATTCATCTCTACAGTGTTGAATTCATACAATTCAATTATTGATTACAATATCATTGCAATAAGAAAACCTTGAATTGACTGTGATACGTATTGTCGCTCAATTATTGTTTGTATTTAAAAAAATATTGTGTAATAGCAAAAATTTCAAATTTTGCAGAGACGATGAGAAACGTGTGTGTGGTGAGGAACGAGTGGCTATATACTAGGTAGCATTGTCCGAAAATCATCGTGAACATAAACATAGCCGTAAGCATATGCGGATTCTGTCCACTGTAAGGATGGCATTATGCCAGCCGAGAAAGTTTCACCGGCACGATTGTGCGGGCGCCGAAACTACGCCGGGAGAAACGAAATAGATGCGGACGCAGAAAACTCGTCTGAACGTACACAAACAAATTACATATGGTTATGCTAGCGAAACACTGTTCTGAAAGCTGAGCAATGGCTAGGAAAAGAGAGTTGCGAGAGGATTTTCGTTCGACGTTCAAGTTTTGCGAATGAGTTTGAGATTTGTGATAGATTGCAACAGTTATGAGTTGCGATCTAGCAATCGTGTGTATTTCCTCCCGCTTTTGAAGAAATTTTGTATCTGTTTGATTTTAATAAAAATTTAAACTGAAGATTGTACTTATTGTTTTCGGTTCTAATGTTGTCTTTATTTACCACTTACTTAAATAATAATTCAGTAAAACTTCCGTAAAATCGCGTGCGCGAGTTTAAATAGATGGAAACACTATTTTCGGGATATTTCGCCTACTTCTGTATATTAAAAAAAGAATTATCAGTAACGTACGGAAATTGAATTTAGTTTAACATATATTTAAGATTAGTATTGCTTGAATGATAAAGCGATTAAAGTAACGAACTCGATGTACCAACTTAAAAAAAATGCAATTTTCTTGGAAAATTTGCATTGCATGGTTAGAATACACTTTTCTTTCATAAGCTTCTTAAATTGGCGCCTCTGAAATGGAAGCCGCGACAAGCGGACAAAGATAGTCGCGAGTGGTTTCAGCGGGATGAACATTCAAGAGCTCAAAGTTCATTTCGAGGCTAAGCCGTCGGGGTGTCCTCTACCAACGTAACACCTCAGTCAAAATGGCAAATTCGGAAAAGCCAAATGAGGTGAGAGGGTGCGCGAGAGATGGAAAAGTTGACGGAAGTTAGAAAGATTTAGCGGATGTATGCAATGTGTGTGCGTATATTATGGATTATGGGTATGAGTATATAATTCGTATAGATAAAATGGATGATAAAAAATCAGATTACAGAACAGATATTAATACATGCTGCTAATTATTTTATAAGATTCAGGACAAATGCAAAATGTGGTCTTTTCTATAGTTCTTATTGTCAGTTGAATATTAATTAAATTAGTTCGAAAATTAAAACTCCTTCTTGAAATAGTATAAAGAATATAAAACATCTAAAAAGAAACCTCAATCCATTTAAGAATGCCTATATTTTCGCGTATATAAACGTCTATTTTAAATATTTATTTGTCCTGGTCACATTTAATCAAATACGTTTTCTTCTTACTTACCTATACAATTTAAGTATTTTTAAATAATGTTATCAAAATGTCTGAAGCGAGATAGCTTGATGCATATGAGCTTTCACGAAAATTCATTTAATACATTAAATTGGACGAATCTGAGATCATATCTCTTTATATATTTCATGAACACATATATTTCTGCCAACGCGTTCACCACTGCACCAAGCCGTGCGAATCATGAGAGATTCAGGTGAGCGAGAATAACCAAGCGTGTGCGCTCAGAGACTGATAAACTTATGGCACGATGACAGACGTACGATCATGCGCGAACGGATATTTCATCGACACGGGTAAGCTGAATATTGCGTATGTTCGTGTGGTACGTCGAACGTACGTGTGGTACACATCCAATTGGTTTGTATCGCGATTATCAAGGGTGCAACACACGTTCGTCGACAGCTGTGTACGCGTGACTGGTTCGATTCACGTGTCTGCGTATGTATGAAAGCGCGACTGCGTGGGTGCATTTTGGCGCGGATGTTCCGAATGTGCAGCACCATCATGTTTGTAGGTGAGACTGAGAGCGTGCGGCACAGTAAACGGAATAGGAGGCAAGACGGAAACTCTCGCTACCGCGGAGACGAAGGTAAGGTAAATTGCTACAAGACGGATCATAAATATCTCGGAATAGCGTTATACATGTGCAACAACCTTCGTTAGGACGGCCGAGAGCACCACAACTTGCTCATAGATTCCGCATCCTTCGCGCTGTACGATACGAATCAATGGCGTAGGCAGCTGCTGCTGGCTGCTGCAGCCAGCTGTTACGATGTTGTCGATAATGGGGAATCTTGTGAAGTCAACTGTTCTAAACCAGTCGAACATCGTATCCTTGGGCAAGCGTAATGTCGAGGCGTATATCGCATGATACATTCTCGTAACATGCTTAATCAAGCTTTGTCAATAAGTAATATATATTTTTCTCAAGTAGTAAGATAATTGCGAAATTGTAACATCGAACTATATAAATTGGGATATCCAATTATGTTGATTTTTTTCAGCAAGGATGCAAGATAAACAACAATCTTGACATTTGTGCGACGTACCGTACACTGTCTCCAAGAATCGGTATCTGGGCCAAGGACGGCCTATTGCACTCGACACAGTTGCATACTACGCGCGCAAGGTAGGTACAATTAATGGTGCAATTTAGCCGGGGTCGAGAATCGCTCTCGCCGTTCACCAGAACGATACGGTCGAGACCGAGAAGGAAGAGAGGGACAAGCTAGTTGGAGAATAAGAATGAGGAAAGCTGATAGTACGCTAGTTTTGAAGAAAAAGGTATAGGGAGAATGCAAGTAGAGCAAAATAATTTCACCAAGATAAAAACGAGATGGGTGTTACAAAAGCTTGCCATAGCAAAATTAGTGCCTCTTTCAAGAATTAACCCATCCACTCTCTTTCATCGCTTCTTCGCAGATATTGCTTCTCACTACCTGCCGATTGATTTTTGCAAAAACCCAATATTTGGTCTTTTCCGATCGTACGAATTGAATATTTATAGATTTCACGTTTTTAATTGACTTTATTTATCAATCTATTGGGGAACATACATCACATCTATTGCTTTGGATTGATTTGAATTACAAATTCATTAGAAATATCAAAAAATTACATCTTTTTGATATATTGTAGAAATTATAACATCTTTCTG
Source organism: Leptothorax acervorum (assembly GCA_035220615.1). NCBI lineage: Eukaryota > Metazoa > Arthropoda > Insecta > Hymenoptera > Formicidae > Leptothorax > Leptothorax acervorum. The sequence continues at coordinate 422,198 of JASTWQ010000149.1, read as the reverse complement.
CCATATCTAACATATATGTTAAGAATCAATTACATTTATTACATTATAGATCAGTGCGAAAGATAGCGAAATTGATGCACTATCTCAAAACCGAAATTTTAGAGATTGAAATATTTGATTTACATAGACTGTTAGAAGATTTGCAGAGAAGACTCATTTCTATTTCCCAAATCCTTTCCAGTCGCTTACTTTTATATTTGGAATAAGATTATGTCACATCGCGTTATGTGGACGATATTATATTGGCGGCTCCAAAAGAAAGTGTTTCTCATGTCTTGAATTGTTTCAATGGCTATCATGAGAAGTTAAAATTTACTACCGAATACGAGGAGAATCGTTGTCTTAGCTTTTTCGACCTCATGCTGAGATTGTCAGGGACAATAAAATTGTTATATCGTATGGTTCCATAAAAAAATATTCTCAGGTAGATTACTGTCCTTTTTCTCTAGCTATTTTTTGCAGCACAAATTGGGAACTATTTATAGCTTGGTGGACAGAGCAATTTTATTGTCCCATCCTTGTTTTTACAACAAGAATTTGACATTTATTATTACATTTTGCTTGAGAACGGTTATTCTGTAGATTTGATTTTTACACACACATTAATCTTACAATTAGATTAAGAAAATATTATATCTAACAAATCACATTCTTCGAACGATAACAAGAGCAGAAACAAAGACAGTGAATGCGCTAAACAAAACAAAAATTTTGTTGTACTTCCCATATTTAAAATCTGCCTCAGAAATCATTGTGTTAATGGTGGATAAATCCAATATATCTGTAGGATACAAAAATTTTAAATAAGCTCAGAAGAATTATCAGGGTCCTTAAGGGCAGAAACTTCTATTGTGCAAATAATAATGTTATTTACACAATGTTTTACAAAATGTGTTGCAAGAATTGCGATACCTCTTATGTATAAGTTAAACTAAAAGACAGCTTTACACCAGGCTAAAGAAACACAAGAAGAACATTAAATTCATAGATCAGTCCAAGCATTCGGTGATTTCTGAGCACATTTTGCATTTTAACCACTCTTTCGATAAGGATAAAACCAGAATTTTTTGTAGTATGAATATAATTATCAAAAAAACTTAATATCTAAAATGGTATACACTATACATTAAGGAACGAATCATCGAATGGAATCAACTCGAGAATCAATTCTAATAAGGACACCGAGTTATTGGATGATGTTTATTTTGAATATGAATGATATCTTGAAGGAACTTTCAGCTTCTCTTTAGTCATATACATGACATCTTGATAATTTGATACTTTTATTTAACGAACACTTTGCTTTCAGTCAGCCACATATCTTCACATTGATCGGAAACTTATGATGTCGTGTCGACTGTCGAATTGACTTTTGTCATTATGTCCGACTTTGACCAGGATTTTTCAATCAATCATTCCAACGTTTATATGTACCCCATTTTGGTTTTCATCATTAGTAGGATGTATTTATTTTATCTTATTATTTCGATTTTTTGTGTTCTTTTTTATTATGTTCTGAATGAAAAGATCCAAGTGTGGTTCAAAACGTTAATTGATATTATAACTTTTAAGTTTTCAATATAACTTATAAAGTTATATGTATAACTTATAAAGTAAGAAGTATAAAATGGCAAATAATAAGATCGAGCAAATACATATATATGTATATTCTAAGAACGTTGTTGATAAAATCATTTATTTTCGAGTAAGTTACAACTCGTTATGATAACAACGTTATGAGCTTCGAGCCTGTTGTAGTTGAGCGTACTCAAGAGAATCTTTTTTTTTTCCAGCAATCATGTCTTCGCGGGCTATCCTGAGTGCCTGCTAACACTTTCGAACGTGAAGAATGCGTCTCGTTCGTGGATTATATCTTCGGTGAGTTGCGCGTGCTCGAGCACGTTTCTTCCCACTTCGTGTCTCGCAATCTCCTTGTAATTGGAGTCTCCCGCATCACCCCACTGCTCCGCGATTTCCTTGTGATTGAAACGACGTCGTGTATACGACACGCTGTTTGGAATTCACGTGCAAAATTGGTTCTCGCGTATATATTACCTACAAGGCACCGCAATCAGACACTCATTCGCGATTAAGCAGTCTCATTGTCGCATTGTCAAATATAAAATTCATCAAATTTAAGTATAGATTGCACATGGGCAAAGGCAAAATCTAATTTGATATTGCATGTTTGTAAATTATTTAAGCGAAATGAGGCGCCAAAACAATGGCATTAATTTACAGGAGGACACGTCAGAGTTGCAAAGATTATTTACCAATTGTCGAGGAACTCTCACATATATGTTGTTTATCTTTACACTTCTAGCGATTATTCCGATGTTTCATGATATCTCATAACACTTATTGTAATCCTGGCGCTCGTCTTGTAAGGACACTTTGTATTTTTACCCGCCAAATAACTTTTAATTGCGCTTGAGTAATGATGTCTAGAATTTTAACCGTTTTGACTGTCAGGTTAATTTTTGAACAAGTTTTTCTTCTTTATCTCTTGCATTAAATGTTGTTTTCTTTTTATTAAATTAAGGCAACAGTCACATCGGGAAACGACATCCGTACTCGTACAAACATGTTGCGACGTGTGAGCTGTCGACTATGGTACTATAACTGCATGTCTTGATTCTTTTTATCACACTGAAGACGGTCCAAACCATGGGACTGAAACGTATGTCTTATATGAAAATTAATTTTCTATTATTATAACTGTCGCTCGGCCAACGGTGTTGGCTCTCATTTGCCTATTTTTATATATATCTATCTATTGTATTTAAGCGAATAAAATATATAATACAATAAATTTTTATAACTTTTGATTTGTAGATTGCAATATTACATTATCAATATATGTATTTTTTAATCCGACTTAATGCAAACATTTTACGATTATAACATCGCACGGAATGTCAAGTAAATTTTAACTTTCGGTTATTCTTTTTTTTAATCTTCACAAAATTACCAGAAAATTTCTTTTATTTAGCATTACGGTATTGCACAATTGAATAGTAAGAGTTGCAATCAATTTTGTTACAATTTTAAAAAATACTCGGGGAAAGAGGGGGAAAGAGAGAAAGGGAGAGAGAGAGAGAGAGAGAGAGAGAGAGAGAGAGAGAGAGAGAGAGAGAGAGAGAGAGAGAGAGAGAGAGAGAGAGAGAGAGAGAGAAAGTATAGCCACTGTTAAATAAAGAATTCGTGTTTGAATTAGTTTCACGTTGCTTTGTTTCAGAGTCAAAATTATAGATGGTTACTGGAGAATGGAACAGGAGTTTCAAATGTACTCAAAGACTTTTCGCCGCAGAACGAATTTTCCCTCTGTAATGATAGATAACGCATTTTCCCGTTAACTTTTACAACACAACAACAGAAGTATTAATTTTCGGTAAAAATTTAGTTTTTATTACGTAAGTATTGCGCGTTATTTTTGTATATGTAAAATTTAAAAAATACATCCATGTGACAAATAAAATAATGTATAGCAAAATTTTTGTATTAAGTTTTATATAATATATATATATATACATATAGTATATACATATGTATACACATACATATATGTAGGTATATACGCGCGCGCGCGCGCGCGCGCGTGTGTGGTGTGTGTGTGTGTGTGTAAAATTTATTATCTCTCATGCTTTTTCTTTTCACAATATAATATTAAGTATATATTATAATTTAGTGAATATTGTAAAAGTTAATGTCATCGCCACAGTAATATAAATCCTAAAATAAAATTAGATGTAAGTATTAAAACTTGTTAGATAAAATCGTTTCCACGAAATCACTTTCATAGATGTGACGAACGATTGTGCTACGAGAAAAAAAATGTAGATTGCTGGTCAAAATGACAGTGAAATCACTGGAATGTCGCAGGAAATAGGAACACGTGCCATATCAAATTGTGACAGTAAACATCGTTTGTCTCCTTGAGATAGGAAGCCTCGAGATGTGTAAAAGCTGCACGCGTTCTTTTCTAGAAAATGAAAAGAACCTAAGATGAATGAATTCGCGTAATAGAATAAAACCAGCTTGAGGACAGATGGTTTGTCGGATCGTGTCTGACGACTCATGAAATAAAGCAACATCGATTAATTCACGTTTTATCTCTTCAATAAAGGATCCTTATCGTCCTGTGATGCTCGTGATGTATACCTCGATTTGAATCTTGTTCTAATCTTTACCACGGACAAGTTGACATTAATAGTGTTAAAATCTCAGCTATCTTTATTTTATAGACTTTCCGTTTTAACAGAAATTTCACAATAATTACGTTGTTGCGATATAAGTCATTAATTATATAAGTAATTTTTGCTGATGGAAATTATCGTCGTTCGAAGTTCTAAATATTTATGGTCGAAAATTACAGCCGACCAGGAATGTCCAAAAATTGATGTTGACTTACTGTCCTTGTCTCGCAGCTGGAAGCTGGATCCTCTTTTGACAGCAGTGGCTTAATGCAAATTTCACGGGACGACTGGTGTCATAAAAGCCGCGGTTTAGATATCAATTTATCACCGCTTTCTGCTCGGTAATATCACATTATTTCCTACCCTTTCTGGTCCTCGTGGCCGGCAACAATGGCGATGAGCAATCAATAGCACTCACAACCCGCCTCTCTTTCGCGCACCTCCCTCTGTACTCCCTCAACCCTGCCGCATCGTTCAGCCTGGATGGAACTTTTGGCCATTTTTCATCCTCATGTCCTATCGACGGCCGACATTACAGTATGAAGACTGACGTGAACGCCATCGATGTGCGAGCTATGCACGCATTACTGCTTCCATTCTTCGTATTAACCTGGGAGGAGTACAAGAGAGAGACCGAAAACACAGTGAAATAGATAGGCGCGAATTAATTTCATATCGAAACATCCAAAAAACAAATTGCATGATTTTTAAATCTTCTATGTACTTTAATGTAATTGAAATAAATATTGTTCACATTGTATGTATAGGTATAGTTTTCAAAACATCGATTAACTGATACTTTTATCCTATTGCAATACATAGATTGCATTATTAATAAAATGCAATGTATCGAACGAATTAATCCAAGTGAGTATTTAAATAAGCGGTCCTGTTGCTTCTAAAAATAAGCGAATTATGAAGAAATCATATTTGAGAACGATACTTCTCAAAATATATGATTATAATGTTTTGTGTACAAATCTATTTTATTTAACAAAAAACGATTTTTAATAAGAACGCTATATATAGATAAAAATCTTAAGACATTTATATGCTCTTTCTTAAAAGTTCGTTGACTAATGGATAATCACAAAAATTTTAATCACGCTTTGCCCTCAAAATAATCCGAACAATTCTTCTCAGCCGTATATTGACCCGAGAGCCTTAAACTTCTATCGAATTTATATTTCACGAATTATAAAACCGATATTATGATAGCGCCATAGGTGGTGACTGAAGGTAAAGTGCAGGTTCGAGATATCGCAGCGAGCCCAAGGGTGGTTCGTGCAATAAAGAGCAAGAGCGCATATAAGCCGTGGCTGTTAGTTCGCAGCCTGGTCACGACACGGATAGGTTGCGGCATGAGACGGTTTCCATGGAGGACAGGGCAGCCCGGAGACTGGAGAGACTGCATTATGCATCCAAAAGTGGCTGGCTACACCCAGCTGCGATTGGACTCCTAATGTGATCCGCGCACAGAAGGCACGCTTCCTCGTAGAATATTCGACGTCTGATAGAGTGCAGGAAAGTACTATCTCTGTAAGATTAGCACCTCATTTTCAGAAATCCGATATTTATAATTGATAGAAATCTGGCTCTTTCTTTAAAAGAGTTTTAATGTTCATAATACGTTTTGAAAAGAATATCAGCGACGTAAAATGTAAAATATAAAACATCGGAAAAATGTAGGAAATGGACTTGTTTCTGTTATATGAAAATTATAAAAACGATTTTATCATTTCACGCAGTATCGATTTGAGTCTTAATATTTTTCTCAAGCTTCAACGAACACACTACTGTAGACAACATTGAATTGAATTCACGCTTGCTGCGTCGTACTTCCGGATTTCAACTGGATTGAGAAGAAAGTTAAAGAGTGTAAAGTTTCTCGATAGCTCATTATTATTATATAGGATAAGTTAGGGGAAGATGCCAGTAGGTCGAAGATGCCACTTTGTTAATATTTCGTTCATTAGCCGATAGACGGTAATGTTTTCTAGTTGTTAACGTAAGATTGTTCATACGAGTAACAACACATGCAAGCTTCTCCAATTTTATTGTGTTAAAAATCCGAAGAATCTGGGAAAATCTGTTCAAACAAAGTAATGAGTAGGCTTTTTACAATATTGTGCTCTTCTTTGTTAAGATCTTTCATAATCTCTTTTTATTAAAAATGGATTGATTTAATATATTTTAAAACTACATGAAATGGATGTGTCTCATACCTCAAATAGTCATTTTTTTCTATGACGTCAGTGTGTAAAGAGTCAGAGGTAGCATCTTCTCGTCATTGGGATAATATTTCACTTTAGGAAGAACACCATTAGCGTGGACTATTTTATTTACACGAATACTGACGTACTTTTTATATTCTTATATTAAATTTTAGTTTTTTTTAAATGTGAATGCTACAATATTTGATTAATGAATATCTAAAACAAAAATATTAATTTTTAAAAAATTGTATTTACCAATTGTCAATAGTTAAAATTTATTGTTAAAAATAAATCTATATGTTTTTGTATACGTATTGAACTTCATTTATTGAGTGCTGCATGTTTCTTACAATACTTTGCACCTTTCTTCATTACAGGGGGCAGTGGGGTAAGATGCCAGTTTTGCAGGTATAAATATATATAATAAAATTACACCATTTTAACGATAACTTTTAGGGTGATTATTTTCAGCACTGTTATGTAAAAGCTTAAGTATTAGTTTGCAAAAAATTTCGAAGCCGTTATGGCTATTGGTTTGTTCATATTTCCATTTCTTAACTATTGGCATCTTTCCCGACTTACCCTATATATATATACCCTCGAATAATTACACACGAGTACACAGAAAGGATATATATATATACTATACATACATATATATATACATATACAGGGTGTACCTAAACTGGCGATAAATATTTTAATGACAAATACTTTGTAACATTTTAAGACAAAAATTCTAATACGAAAATGCCGAGGCTATAATAGTTTTCAAATGAGAGAAGTTTAAAGATAACGAATGAGAAGGTTAGATTTTCGCGCGCTCAGGGATGGTAACATGGCCAATGATAAAGGTGCTTTCATGAATCGAATGCCTTTGAGTAATGTGAAATTATTGTAAAGAAATTCAAATGTTTTATTAACGTTTTTCTTAACAGATATTTTGTTGAATTTGAGCAATGAGCGTTTAGACCGCAAAATGATTGCCTGCATGTACATATTAGTTAATTTTATTAATTCACACGTTTTGTATTTTTAATTTTATTAGTTTATACGTTTTGTATTTTAGTTTTTATTAATTCATACATTTTGTAATTTTAATTTAATTTAAAATTTTTTTCCATTTATGTAAATAAATTAATTTTAACATTAAAAAGGAAGTTTATAGTAATGTACGTCGTAAAATAATATTTTAAAGAAATTTATTTAAAAATTATTTTGTGGGTTTTAATAAAGTACGCCTGTATTGATTTATTTTACGTTAATTCTTTCTATTTTATTTTATTATGTTAACTTCTTTCTATTCTAAACACCTAAGATTTTATTACGATTTTTAAGAAAGAGTCTGGAGAGTGTCTAGACTTGTATCAGAATTGAATAAATAATCGGTATTAATAATTTTATCGACAAATTTAATCAAAAGTTGGAACAAAAATGATTTCATCGATTTGATCAATTTTCATCGCGGAGATTTATTACCATCATATGAATTAACCAAATAAATATGACATAATAACACATATCATGGATATATTGAATTATTGATTAAATAATTTATTACGGACAAACAAAAATAGTTTCTTAATAAAACATTTGAATTTCTTTACAATAATTTCACATTACTCAAAGGCATTCGATTCATGAAAGCACCTTTATCATTGGCCATGTTACCATCCCTGAGCGCGCAAAAATTTAACCTTCTCATTCGTTATCTTTAAACTTCTCTCATTTGAAAACTATTATAGCCCCGGCATTTTCGTATTAGAATTTTTGTCTTAAAATGTTACAAAGTATTTGTCATTAAAATATTTATCGCCAGTTTAGGTACACCCTGTATATATATATGTATATGTATATAAATACGACTATGGTTGCGTGAATGAGAGAAAGAAAGAGAATAAGAGAAAACCAGAGAAAGAAAAAGCTAGAGGACGAGAGGAAGGAACAGGACAGAAGGAAAAAGATCGCGAGTGAAGATCCTCTCTGTGCACTCGTGTGTAATTATTCGAGGGCATGTACATACAGAAACCGTCATGACACCGTCGAAAGATCCTGTCGGCGCCACCACTTGACAGACTCAACCTCCAAGTCCTATGATTCGATTCGAGCCAGCGACCCAAATCGTTTTTGATATTCACTGTACTGATAGAAAACAAGAACCTACTCAAGTATCGTCGTGAGTTTGCTGTTTCTAACGTTGGCTGATCTTTACTTGTGGCAGCCTTTTCGCATCGCCAACTATAGCGTATCGGCCTCAGATTCATAATATTCATATTTTATATCAGCACAATTTCATCGTCGAGAAGCTATTGTAATTATTTCAAACTGTCGAGATTCATTTATAAGTTATTCGTCCGTGCGTGTAACTATATGACTACGTACCGAAAATATTTAACACCTTAGCTACCATCATATTATTTATTACACGCTCGAGTTCCATGGCAAATATAATTTTGTATTCTATGTCTCTAAAGTAAAATTAAAGTTTATCTTGTTGAATATGGGATAACTTAGAAACATAACATCTATTCGCGTATAAGATGCTGATTACATACATCGAATAATTGTTTTGAAATAACTTATGCAGATATAGCGCGGTGTGTGGCAAGAGTTTTAAAAATATAACATGGTATACCTATGTATATAGCAGATTAAATTATTTTTTTGAATATATATGTATACATACTGCAGTTTAGTTGATGAGAATATATTCAGCAACGAATTAAGAATTTGCAAAATAATTAACACAAATAAATTATCTTATATTATTAAATAATAAACGTAAGCAAAAATATGTCCAAATATACTTATATCTTGTAGCAATTATATGTAGCAATTATAAATAATTTAGAATAAGAGATTTAGAATAAATAATATTGTAATATATGTATTTGACTATAAAATTATTACTTTTAAAAAGTAAAAAGTATCGAAATAATGTCTTATATAACTGTATGTATGTATTGGGATCTCACATTTAGCACCATGACCTCTGGTGGTCGGAAATTAAATTACTGTATGTAGGCAGATTACTTCCCGGTTTGCACGTCATAGAATCGTCAGTTGTATTATATTTATATAAAAGTTAATGATGTACCTGCCCATTCGCATATTTCACTAATATTATACTTATAAACATAATCTTTCAAAAATACCTTGACCCAAATTGCCTACATGTCGCCGCCATTGAGTTAAGCCACGCCCCTATGTCAAATCCCAATAAGTTTTGAGAAGATGTGCGGCGGAATTGCAAATAAAATAAAATCACGGAGTGTTGATTTATTTGTTTATGGTTACACGACGCTGCGTTCGTACACAATCGGAACACAAATAACTCAAAAATAAATAACTCGAATATAGAGACAGTGATTTGTCTCCAACTATGGTTTGGCACTTCTCACCTGTATCGATTTTGTTGGTCAACCGAGACCGTTCTCTTTGCGTTTGTTTTATTTTTATGGCCCCCTCGTAACAGTTGCAGTTGTGCACCATTGGAGCGCTGAGAAGATTATCACAAAAGTGATCGCAAATATATAAATTAAGGAAAGAAGAGTAGGAGACAAGTTGTATCATATGCATATTGATCAATTGTAAGCGACTAAGCAACATAAAATATATTAAAATAGGTATATAGTAAAATTAAAATATTGATTTACTTATATAGATCGTATATATGTGATATAGCAGGCTTACTTATTTATGTAGCAAAAATAAAACATATATTAGTGATGCAGTAATTATAATTATTTAACTAGCAAATGTTTACAATTAGGGTAAAGTACGGATAGATGCCACACTTTTCAACAACTCCTTCTAAAATTGATGTTTTTAATGATATGCGGATGGTCTTATGCGCATTCGATAAGGTCATCTTCCACATCTAAATTTTACCCAACAATCACTACCCTGCTGTCACTAGCTAATGAATTAGAGCAAAAATTAGAAGAGTCCTAAATTGAACGTCTATCCCACCAGGGTAGGATAGATGCCCTTTAATGGAAGGATTGATGCCTTTAATGGAAACAAATAAAACTAGCTTTGATATATTTAAAAAAATTTTATTACAAACTTGAAAAATTAACATAAGACATTTTTAAACTCAAACATTTCTTTGAACTCTATCCGCCTTCAACGGAAACAAATAAAATTAGCTTTGATATATTGAAAAAAATTTTATTATGAACTTGAAAAATCAACATAAGACATTTTTAAACTCTTAAATATTTTTTTGAACTCTATTCACCTTCAGAAAAAACAAATAAAACTAGCTTCGATTTGTCGAAAAAAATATTAAAAACTTGAAAAATCAACATAAGACATTTTTGAACTCAAAACAAAATTCTCTCATTTTATGCAATAAAATTATCTCGGAACCTAAGTTCTTTAAATTAATTTCTCTTTCTTTTTCTCCCTTTATTCTCTTTTCTCCTACTTTTCTAACATAACGTCTCAGCATCCTGTGTAAAAATACTTTAATTTACTATCAAAATAGCTAGTAGGCAAAATGGATTTTTTTAAAATTGTAATTCTATAAGAGAGTCGGCAAAGGCATCTATCCGTACCAATACCGGGGGCGTCCATCCTTTTGGGTACAGATAGATGTACTTCCTTGTTTAAAGAAAACTATTCAAAAGATAGGTTAGAACATGATTTAATTCAAACACTTGTTTGACATTTCACGTAGAAAAAAATGGTAGTATTTTTTAACCTGCTGGTTTTCTAGCTACTCGATGGTTGCTTGTGACTTCGTGAAAATGTTTACTAGTATTATTTTCGTTATAAATTTCTGGAGCTCTCAACTAAGCGCGCGTATGGTCCTTTAACCTTTAGCTTCGTGACAAATGTGTGGGAGGGAGTAAACACTATACGCAATAGTCAGAATCGCCGCAGTTAGCTTCGTTTCGAAGCTACTTATAATGGGGCGACTATCCGTCCGGGGCATCTCTCCGTACTTTACCCTAACTTATATAAAAATGAAAATTTAAGATTATTTCTTTCAAAAGTGCGTGTAAACGTACACTCATTCAGTGTGTATGATTTAAATAAAGACACACTATATAGATGTATATCCACATGTAAATATCAGCAATATAAAATCTTTATATAAAATTTGAATCAGTTAATAAACATAATTATATATTCACAATTATAGTAGCTGATAAATTTGTATTTATCTAAGAGATTATAAGAATGTTATAATCATTCCTGTAAACTCTTAGAGTTGCCTCGAACCAAAGTAATTTGTAACGATTTGGTTCCAATGTCGTTGACGGCCAGTGCGGTCGTTACACCGACTAAAGGAATTAAATTAATTGACGCCCGGCAGAATTTTACCCTGACCAAAAGCAGGTCATGACATGACGTCACGAAGCGGAATATTGTTCTTATTATGCAGTTTGCTTCAGTTCTCTCTCGAGCTACTATTGTAGATTTAAACACAGTTGACTAATTTACACGTACAAGAAAGTAAAGCTATTGCAATGTACATATCTTAATAAAAATATAGGAAATAGTAATATTATCAAAACACGATGTTCTAATAAAAAGAGACTGTAAATTATATTGATTTTTCAATTCTATCACAAGTACTTTCTGGTACACGGAATACCGATGCTTTTATTCATTTAAGTTGCTCAGTAATTTTTTATTAATTTTATGAGTAGGATATGTATGTGAGCACGATGCAATTAATCGTTGCAGTTTATAAATTTTTACCATGCAGAAAATAACAAAATATACGCCATCGTAAACAGAATTTATCGAAACTCGGACTCGTGAGTTTGAATTTTAATCGAACTCTGTTAATTTATTTACGCGATCACCATGGCAACGATTTTAAATTATGAATTCTCACAGTTCATGTCCGAATTTATATAAAACGGTATGAAGATTGTTACAATATTATATTGCGCACATATACAATTACCTGAGAAATTAAATGAATCGTTTGGATTAATCTCTTCCGTCGTGACAGAATGGACATTTATCACGGCGCGGGCGAAAAAAAACATAAAAAAGATCAGACATAGAGAAAGTGTATCGAAGCTAAGTGTACCGATACACGCAAAAGGAGAACGAATAGGTGGGTAGTAACGCGGTGGGCGACGAAGTGAGAAAAGCTTCTGCGGCTAAAAGTCTCCTACGCTTTTCAATATTGCTGCCATGGTCACAAATCTTTCTTCCGCGGCGCTGTAAGAAAAAGCTCCCGAGGCCGACATTGTGGAACGTCAAGTCCAAAGCACATGATAGACTGGTACTGTACATCTTTCCATTAGAGTTGCATAGCATGAATTCATAAGTAAATCGTTGACAAAACATTTTTCGTTGTAGTATCAAGAAATCAAAATATTATAGGTAGCATTTTAATTAAAAAATTTATAATAATATTATCGTATCTCTCTTATTATAGCAACACAACTCAAAATAATTTTAAATTATTTTGATAGTGTATCTCATAGTACGGACAAGTATTAATTTAATGAAGCAAAGTTTTTCATTCGACAGTAATGTACTTTTAGTAGATACTGTGCACTTTAAAATACAGCTGGTACCATTTTAGCAGCAAGTTATATTCTCTCACATCGTTACAGGTGCTCTCAAACATGTGTAGCTTGGTCAACAGAATTTGATTTATTCATGTCTTTAGTGTTCTCGCGAACATATATTTGTACATTGAAGGAATTGCAGCTATATAAGATTTGCAATAGCATACTAAAACATAGGACCGTTTAATCTTAAGTTTGTATGAAAGTACCGCGAAATTACCATCTAACTTTTAATCTTACAATGTTTGCAAGAGTTTCAAAACTTTATAATTACATCGGCGTGTCAGCATTCGTAATCATGTAGCGATACGCTTTCTAGCTTGTCGCGCTTGTTTGCAGAGTTCATTGTTCTAAATTATTTTTCAAAGTATTATTTCATACTCTTTTATCTGTCATTTTTCTGTTTATATCATAATAGAAACAATAATTTCTTAACATTACAATTCTTATATTTATGTAATATTTATAACAATAATTGTAATTGTATAATTGTTACAATTATAATTATATTTAACAATAACTATATTTGTAATAATTGATAGTAATAAAAATAAAATCTAAAAATATATATGTGATCTCTATAATATTTTGGGAAAGGAAAAAATTCTTTCCATTAGCGTAATTAGCATATTCTCAGAATTCAGTGATCTAAACCGATTTACAAAAATGGCATTTATCTTCCTAGATGTTATATCGCCGCTTAACTGAATGTTCTAGGCTAATTCAATTAGAGCTAGTATTAGGTAATGCCGCGGAGGGATGATACAAGAATTAGCCAACCTGATGGTAACAGATCATATTAAGGGGAAGCACTGAGTTACTCGACATTTCCTTAAGTCGCTCGTGACATTCAGCTGCCTGGTCTGTTGCTGAATGTAATATGATAAGAAAGGTCATAGCACTTAATACAATATATAGATACTGTTTTACTGAAAAATATATATAGCTGGTTAGCTCTTACATGCCCATATAACAACTTTATTCTTTTTTCTCTACCTCAAAAAACTTTTTCTAAACATATTAATTATTTATTAAATAAAGTCAATAGTCAATAAAATAAAAAAATTCAATAGATTAAGTTCAAAATTTATTTTTTCCAATATTATTCAATATCCATATATGCGAACATGGAGACTTTTTTACAGATACAATAACACATAGATATATATTTTTACAATGTCTTCTTAATTGTTAAAATTATGTTGACTTTGAGAAACGTATTTTAACTAGTATATAATCTTACAAATTATATGTTTTTGTTTCTTATGTAGAAGCAAGATTTCTCTTAAACTTCATTTATTTATTTATTATAAATACTGAAATTTAAGTATCTTCTTTTACTATTTATTTTTTCTATTCTCGATTTTGCATGTAAAAGCTCATATTCTATCTGAGAGTAATCTTCGACTCTTGAGCAGGATCATCCGCCTTGCAAATAAAACCTTGCAAAGCTTGCATGGAAGGCAAGGATGAATACTTCCTGTAAGTCGGAGCGTCGAAGGCAAAGCGCTCAAAAAGTCCGATCCCCGTACGCGGATACGAGAGGAGTAAAATCAAAGCCGGCGCAAAAAAAATCAAAGTCTAGGAGACTATGGTGCGGGGAGGGGGTCAAGGACTCTTTCGCTGCTCTTTGACGTCGAATGAACGTCTGACATATTCCGCTCCGACGTACATCACCGCGCTCTTCCGGTATCCTGCGAAAGCACCACAACGAGTGAAACTCCTGAAATATTCACGATAAAGAAAAAGCGCCTCTGAAGTTGCGAGTTTCGTACATTGCAGCTTCCTATGGTTTTCCTATCCCACATTATGCTCGGAGATTAAAAAAATTCATTTGACAGTAACTTTGGTTATCTTATTGTTAGCAGAAGAAAAATCAAAATACTCTTCAAGTCAGATTTCCTTATCTTTAATATCTTTAATTTAGAGTTCGTCTTATTTTTCTGACTGTTATATCTTACGCCGTAAGAGCATCATTTTGCAACTAAGGAAAAAGAGAGAAATTTTAATCGAAAAAAAATAATTCGCGTTTGGCGACAGTGTTTGTTTGATGATTTAATCAATTTATAAATTTTGTTTTACTTCGTGAAACCGGCATAATCTCTTTGTTAGTGGAGTTACAAACATGTTTCTTCTAAAAGGCTTTAGGAAAATTTATTAATTCTTGGGCGCAGTAAGCCACCGGCACAACGATTCGTCGCAGACTTTGCAGCTACCCACTCTCTTACACACCTTTTAACGTTATTGAAGGAACAACCTACGGTAAATTTCCTGAGAGTACGTCGCGGGCAAAACGGTTCGTCACAGAATAAAAAACACGTACCTCGACTGGTTGCTGTGATATCTGCGATTCTATTGACTAATTTTTTTCATATATACGGGGATCATATAGTGCATTGTGGCATCTGCGCGCGCGCGCGCTAAGTGCTCTCTAATTTTCAACCTGTATCCTTTAATTGTTTGAAACGGCAAACATTAAAAAATTTATCGCAATAAATATAAAGCTTAAGTAAAATTTATTACATAAGAGTAAAATTAAACACAAAATTAATTAAATTAAATGATAATAAAATGTTTAGTATAAATTAAACACTTGAAGAATTCAACCAAAACATGATATAAGTACCTACATATAGTAAAATTATTCACCAATTGTACGAAATTAATCGACTGATAGTTTTATTTTGCAAGAAATTACGTATGATCATGCTTGGTTTGTGGCACTCATGTTATTTTGCTGCACGTTGCTCTAATTTTACCCTCTTTTTCATGCAAACGACAAAGGGATATAAGTTATACATTGCGTCTCCAATTTTCTGTCTGAGCATCCGTTGTCCTGTAGCACAGGCAAACAGTTAAGCAAATGCCGAGACAACTTGGCCGGTTAAGGCAAGCAATTCGTTACAAAGGTTCTCAGGATATTACGATAAACGGCGTTTTCGCGTCCTCGCATTTGCATACTTGCGTATATGATACTTTCGTACATATCATATAAAAAGATTAAAAAAATATTTTCTAAATTTTGCGCTAATAAAATTAATAGTATAGGAAAAGTTAAAATACATCATGTGATTAAAACATAAGAATACAGCAAACAAATATTACCTTATATTGCCACTCAATAATTGTACTGATAGGAGAAATCTTATAATAATATAATTGATGATATAAATATATAATCTAATCTATATATATAAAATAGAATGTCTGTATGTCTGTTTGTTCTTTATACACTCTTAAACTATTCGACCGATTTAGATCAACTTTTGCACAGTTACTCTTTACATCCTTACGCAAAACATAGGCTACTACGGAACCTCGATATTTCATTTACCGATCAGCGACTTCATCCCTTAATTTTCCAGGGCGTTTTTTCGGGAATTTCGAGATTGCTCGCTCGCGATGTACACAGAACCTCGATATTTCACTTACCGATTACCGATTCTGAGATGTTCATGTAAGAGCGATAGTTCCATGCCAGTCTATAGACACTTGAGAAGGATCCAATCCCCCGGGTCGAAACGTCGTGATTAAGCGATAATTGTCACTCGCCATTTGCGTCGATTTCAATAAAGGTTTCTTGTTTTAAATAATTATTAAATTTATTTTTTAGAATAATAAAAGTATAAATAATTAATATCATAATAATTAAACTAATTATTACAGTATTAACAACAAAATAATTGTAGATTATTAAACTTATAAAACAATGCAATACACCTATATTTTATTAATAGTTTTAGGTCCAGTTCCACAAAGGTCGGTTAACTTTTAACCTTGGGTTAACTCACTTTTCGTCTCTTTCTAACTGACCCCTTAGAAAGAGACGAAGAGTGAATTAACTAAGGTTAAAAGTTAACCGACGTTTTTAAAACTGGGCCTTAGAGTTAACTTAATTCGGATATCAAGTGCGAACTTTTGCCCCACCATGATATGCGAACTTTTGCCCCACGAAACATTTTCTTTTAATTACCGATAAGCGTTACTATCTACGGATAACTATTTGAAATGTCGAATATAGCAAGACACACGCCAGAAACGAGTTAATCAAAATGTATTGTCAATGATTTACTTAAGTTAATTTTTACTTATGAAATATAGTTTGGAAAAAATCAAAATATTACATCAAAAAGATGAAAAATGAAATTTACCTCATAGTTTCAACACTGTTCAGTCAAATCGGTTGTTATTACATATGACGTCATTTCACCTTACAAACTATCTTAGTGTTGCCCACCTAACTTATACGAAAACAAATATACTTGCACTGCGCACATTTACCCGCCGCGCACTCTTACCCCACTCTACTCTATACTTTTTTAATAAATTTTGTTTGATTAAAGTTAAAATTTTTCGCTGTGTGTTAGTGTATCGATATTTGGTTTATTCAAAATGCAAGTTATAATTCCAACTACAAATTCTGATATTAATGTGAAAAAACGTTGTTTATATGTAAGTAAATTTGATATTAAAAAGGTTGAAAGTGGTTTATCTCAATTTCAATATAATTTTTAGTTACGTCATATTTACTATATTGCTATATCTGCATTTATTATATAACTATAAATGATCATTAGAGTTGTCAAATTTTTATCTGGATTTATCAAATATAAACAATCGTTATACTCTTTATTTTCTTGAAAAGGACAATATAATGTATGTAATAATGCACGAAGATGTATAACAATAGATGCGTATACGGACTCTGTATCATGTATGTACATACATTTCTATTATTCAAGGAACTCTTTTTTGCAATATATTCTCTTTTGTTTTAAAGACAATCACAGAATGAGGATTAATATTAAGATAGGCATTATACAAATGTTTCTTGCAGCATTTTTATGTACATTTTGTTTTTAATTGCATTGCAAAGAAATATATCATATCCGAATGTTACCGAACTTATGAGGCTAACAACAAACGAAAAAGATGACGACAAAAACGACGATAACGACGATAATGACGATAACGACGATAACGACGATAACGACGATGATGATAATATTGATAATGATGACGACAACGACAACGACAATGGCGCCAACGGCAATGACAAGAGATATAGGCTGGATTTGTTTTTGTTCCACCCTTCACGCCAGCTTTATTTCCTGGACATTTCCTTCTGTCGTCCAGTCACGTTTCCCGGAGACACTTGTCTCGACAAAACGCACAGCCGTGACGGCGGCAGAATGACAAGGCGAGCCTGGCAACGTCTAACGAAATCGATTCACCGTGTCCCATCTAAACGAGAAATAAAGGAATCTCTGGACAAAACAAAGCTGTAGGGGCAAGAAGTGTGGCATAAGTGATTTTTTGAAATATAAGAAATGTGAAATGACAATAATTGTTCTAGCCATGAGATCGATGTGAACGATTGCGCAAATCTAATTTTTGAAGAAAGATTTTTTGTACATCTTTGCAATATGCCATAATCTTAAGATTTGTAGAATATTACTTGACAAAGCGATGCACCCACATAAAATTTAAAATTTAGCCTAATTCGTATGGCAAAGATTAACACAGAATATCATCTTCATATTACACTTACTCATTGTGGTATGTCTTCACTGCATAGAAATCAAGATGCAGCTTACCTGAAACATAAAAAGGCAGTCGATTATAAACAATCATTTTAGAAAAAATTTCTAATAAAAGATTTTTATAAATAGTATAAATAAATATATATTGTAATTGTGCAAACACACACACATATCATATATAAAGTTCTATTAAAATGATAATTTAGACACCCCTATTTTCCTTCCTTAAATAAATATCGTGCGGATCGTGAATGCTTTGTTCCTTCATGTCAACGCTCATGATTATTAATGGCTGTTATTGTATATCGTAAAGCATAATCCATCGATTGTTTAAACTTCTTGTATTTTATTATTTTCTGAAAGCAAGATTGTTTTATCTTCTGCCAAGAAAGTAAAAGATAAGACAACAATGTGTTCTTCAGTTTTCGCACCCTTGAAAGATAAAATACTTATAGTAAAAATATAAATTTTAATCTAAGACGTTACAAGTTCAGCTATTGCGTAGTTACAAGATATAATTTTAGTCCAAGAGCCGGCTGCACAAAACCCTCCCTTATCGAACATACGGCTGAATTTTATTCGAATCGATAACTTTTTTAGTGGTTAACCCTGTGCCGGGTTTTATATGCCCTGAAACTTGACCGAAGTGTTAAAAAAAGGCCACTTCCGGTATGATTTTTTGAGATAAAACCCCTTTGAAGAACATACGGCTGAAACTTGTGCCAATCGATTCAGGATGTCAAGCACTTTGATAAAAAAACATGCTGCCACTCCCCACTTTGACAGGAACCATGGCAGCAACCCTTAAACGTGACATATTTTCGTACTGTACCACCCTCACAGAACATACGATTTTTTTTGTTTTAAAATGTAGCTCGAACATTCCTGAACATAAAAAAACAATGTTGCCATCGCTGGCCTTGACCAAAAATTTTTGTGCCACCCGTAAGTCGCGCGACTTTTGGCTGCCAATTTGTAACAAGTCAATACTTCCCTCACAAAACATACGGGTAATCTCTTGCCAGATATTTAAATAGAAAATAAGACAATCTTCGACGAGAACGGTCTTAAGAACCGACTATGAATACCGCCCATACTAGCGCAAAAATTCCTATCAAATATTTTGTGGCAAAAATAGTTTGTGATAAACAAGCTGCGCGTACATTGGTAGAGGTGTGGAATGAAACAAGGTAAGTGCATATAACATTCACGTTTTTTCTTATTTATTCTTTTATTCTTATTTTTTTGTATTTAAAATCTTAATAGTAGGATATAAAACATAAATATAAATCACGAGGATTTTTTTAGTCGCTATCGCTGTCGGAACTATCGACAGTATATAGTCCTCGTCGTCACTATCATTATGCTCTACAAGTAATATATCTTCAACTTTTAATGGAGTTGGATCTCCGTGGAACCATAGTGGCGTAAGCTTATCGTTAACGACAATCCATCCACATTTTTCTAATTTGAATTTGACGCAAGTCTCATTTGTAGCATCTAGCCACATCGCATTAATGTAATTAGTGCAAAGAATTTTTTGTTTCAACGTTTTCCAACATGGTGGAATGACATTTGACTCGAAACCTTTCCTTTAACCTTTCTGACAAAAATTAAACGTTTCGAGTCAAATGTCATTCCACCATGTTGGAAAAAGTTGAAACAAAAAATTCTTCGCACTAAGGTAAAGGGGGGAGTTAATGACACTGTTGCAGTTCCTGACACTGACGGTACATTTATATTTGTAATAAATAGTTTTCGTCAAATATAAAAAAAATTACAGGCAAATTAAAGAACGTTTTTTGCTGTTGATTATTGCACAGACACTTTTTTTTAAATGTGTCAAAAACTACTTTTTTTTGTGTCAGAAACTACCTCTTTTTTTTAACAGTGTCAGAAACTACCCCACTTACCTTATTTACATTAATGCGATGTAAGGCTAGATGCTACAAGCGAGACCTGCGTCAAATTCAAATCAGAAGAATGTAGATGGATTGTCGTTAACGATAAACTTATGTTACTATGGTTCCACGGAGATCCAACTCCATTAAGCGTTGAAGACATATTACTTGTAGAGCATAATGATAGTTACGACGAGGACTATACTGTCGATCGTTTCGACTGCGATAGCGACTAAAAAAATCCTCGTGATTTATATTTATGTTTTATATCCTACTTTTAAGATTTTAAATACAAAAAATAAGAATAAAAGAATAAATAAAAAAAAAACGTGAATGTTATATGCACTTACCTTGTTTCGTTCCACACCTCTACCAATGTACGCGCAGCTTGTTTATCACAAACTATTTTTGCCACAAAATATTCGATAGAAATTTTCACGCTAGTATGGGCGGTATTCATAGTCGGTTCTTAAAACCGTTCTCGTCGAAAATTGTCTTATTTTCTATTTAAATACATGGCAAGAGATTATTACCCGTATGTTCTGTGAGGGAAGTATTGACCCGTTACAAATTGGCAGCCAGAAGTCGCGCGACTTACGGGTGGCACAAAAATTTTTGGTCAAGGCCAGCGATGGCAGCATTGTTTTTTTATGTTCAGAAATATTCGAGCTACATTTTAAAAAAAAAATCGTATAATATGTTTCGTGAGGGAAGTATTGACCCGTTACAAATTGGCAGCCAAAAGTCGCGCGACTTACGGGTGGCACAAAAACTTTTGGTCAAGGCCAGCGATGGCAGCATTGTTTTTTTATGTTCAGGAATGTTCGAGCTACATTTTAAAACAAAAAAAATCGTATGTTCTGTGAGGGAGGTACGGTACAAAAATATGTCACGTTTAAGGGTTGCTGCCATGGTTCCTGTCAAGGTGGGGGGTGGCAGCATATTTTTTTATCAAAGTGCTTGACATCCTGAATCGATTGGCACAAGTTTCAGCCGTATGTTCTTCAAAGGGGTTTTATCTCAAAAAATCATACCGAAAGTGGCCTTTTTTTTAACACTTTGGTCAAGTTTCAGGGCATATAAAACCCGGCACAGGGATAACCACTAAAAAAGCTATCGATTTGAATAAAATTCAGCCGTATGTTCGATGAGGGAGGGTTTTGTGCAGCCGGTTCTCTTACTATAAGTCAGGAAAATGCGAAAGAGAACGCGTGTTTTGTAGACGAATACAGCGTTTGATAATATTAGTAATTTATGTTCTGCTTTCTGCATATATTGCATATAATGTATATTTATATGTACATATGTGTTAGTTGGCGATGCTATGATATAATATATTGAGCTATGTGTTGCCGGTATTTAGAAATTCTGATAAATTTATAATAGATGACGTTCAACACGCGCACGCGCGCGCAATTATTATGAATACTAATATAATATTTCTGAATACAATATTCTCAATTATTAGATAAGAGAATTAGCAGTTAATTGTAAAGTCAAACGATAATATTAATTATGAAAATGTAATTAATAAATGTAATAAGTACAAAATCGGAGTTTCGATGATGTCATTAGTCAAGCTAAAGATATGAGAATATGAATATAAAAGGATAATTTTATTATATTTGAAAAAAGAAGAAATTTCTGCTTTGATAGGGAAGATATGATTCGATAATTATATGATATACTCATGTTTATCATCTTTCTCCTTATTATTACTTTTATCAATTTTAAAAACTTTTACCAAGAATTTACCAAAGATATAAGATGAAATTTTTTAAAATAAAATTCTCTCTCTCTCTCTCACAGAATCCTTCTTTCTAATAAGTCCACCCAACTTGCGTTTTGCGGGCGAGAATAACGATTGAGCCCTGTACTTCTTCACAAGCATAACTTATTTATTTGCTTACGCATAAGCGAACTATATTTACATAAAAAACATTTAAAATACATCTGCTGCTCTTGCTTTTATAGCGTTTTCGTATGTATTATCCCATTCCAAAGCCGCGATTATATCCAATCCGGAAATATCAGAGTGCGGAAAGCACACAAATCACAAAAGGCACGTTAGAAACGTGCTATCCGTGCAACGACGCTTTATGGGTCGTTCCTCATGAGCAAACGATATTTAAAGATCAAAGAAACGATCCCATCGGGCATCGATGCGAGCCGTTCCGATCGAGCGCGAATATCGAATGAATGTCTAACGACGTTTTACGATCTAACATGTGTCTACGATAGTATGTGATATACATGATGCGTGTACATGCCATCAAGCATCGCTGCATTGCCTGTATTCGCTTTATCATCTATCACATATCTTCTAATTGCTGCTGAAGCAATAAAAACCGCAAAATTATAAATTAGATTTAGCAATGCAGACATTTCTCCTCCGGGGACGCGCGCGCGCGCGCGCGTGTGTTTGTGTGTGTAGGAAAGACCGGGGCGAAGACGTCGTCGGGGTGGAATCATCAAATCAAATATCTCGAAACCTGTATATTTTGCGAACTCGACATTAACATTGTAAACGCTGCTTATGGTACCTATGTGACCGACGGAGTTTCGGGAGGTTACTTGCCGTGTTATGATTTTTACGAAGGCAAACGTGTTTTCGGAAGGTAAAAGTAAAATTTTCTGCGCGTGGAAAATTTGTAATATCTACAATAATACTTGCTCTCCAAATCTCGAGGTACGTGATTCTAAAGAGCAATGCATGCTGAAAACGAATCCAGTGAAGTTTTTTCATTATCGTTGATGTCTAATATTTCGTGAGCGACCAAACTTGAAACTTGTGTTCGGGGCGAAGTGGTCACCAAGCCACAGGGGTAGACTTTTATAATATTGGCAAACTTTCTAATTTTATTATATTTTTCAGTCTTTTCTACCCCTATTTCATATATAATTCTTTAATTGGTTGATTAGTTCTTGAGTTATAGAATCCGTACACACACACAAAAACACAAAATGATGAAACATTTTAACACTTTAATTAATAAATGTTTACATTTTTCTATTAACAAATAATTAATAAAATGTATCCTATCAGTTTTCATAATCGGAATTATGTATTTATGGAGTGACGACTCCGCCCCGGCATTTTTGACATTTCAATTTTTCCACCTTTGTCGTTTTTACTCTATACCGGTTAAACAAAGCGACGTGGACAAAAATTTCCTATATAAATTTTGTAGCTAAGGGTTCACTTTTTACAACGGTGTACCACATTTAACTAAAATTATTTATTTTGTTGATAAAAATCGGCACCGAAAAAAAACTGTCGACCTCGCCCCGGTCTCCCCTACGGCTTAAAATTCAATTGCCTCAATTTCTGGGCAAATCTTAAGTCTATCATTCTAAAACTAAAAGAGATATAATTATGTTTCCAGAAAAATCTAATTTCTCGTGGACTATTACAATTCGCTCTATAGGCGAGACAGGCCATAAATCAGAGTTATAAAAATTTGATATACAAAATAGCTGTACCCTTATTCGCCGCCTGCGTTTAATTTTCTCAAACTCGTAAACGTGCGGCGTAGGTGCACGTTTACCTGGAGCGTTATGACGATGCATAATAAATCCCCTCCTCTAGCTTTGCCTCGTAAAATTTATGATAAAGGGCGCGGGTAGTTGTTGAGAATGCAGTTCTTCATTGTTCAACCGTGGTTCTTTCGAAATAGCATTTTCATACTTGCTAGAGGTCGATTATTATCATCTACCGAGTGAACAACAAGCTGGCGATTCATCGCGCGTATCAGACGATTGTTTGCTTTTATGGCGAAATATTGTGCAGCATGGCGGTCACGCCATTGAAATCGTTTTGTGATTCATAAACCACCGCGAACTGAAAGCCACTCGGTATGGCTATCAAAGTAGAATGGACTTCTCCTCTTCTGAGCCCTTATCCACCGTGGATAGCGCATTTCCGATACATCGTTAGGGAAAAGTATTGCCATCGATTTACGGATTAAGCGAATTACGATATTAGCGCATCGTGATTCGTTTATTATGCCGTAAAGAGGGCATAATAAATTTTCACTCGCTATTTTTATTGCATCGGGGATGCGTGTGTATTTACAATACGCGCGTGATAAAAAACACCAATGGGTTTATCGAAAGTCTTTTATTATTTAGTCAAGTATTTGGTTTTCGTTAGAAAGTTATCGACCGTTGTTGCCGTTACACCGCTGCTACAATGTCGTCATTAATAGACGTCAAGAGTGTTATTAATAGTCTAGTGCGTCCGTTATAAGCGAGATTAAAAACGCCATCAATTGAAACGATACATACCTACATGTTTACGTATTATATGCGCATCGGAGAATCGAGTGCTCTGGATATAATTAGACGCGACGATATATTTATTCCTCTTCATGCTCGCACGCTTGTTACGCGTTAGCGTCATTAATCCCTATTTCTATTCCGATCGTAAAGTGGATTGCCTGTGCTTACGCGCAATGTCAAAAACCCTTTACTATTTATTAAAAGACCATTATCATCCTCTTTTCGGCATATTTTAAAATTTATTGAGAAATTTATTATTGTCGCGTATCGCGTGCGTACATGCTTTTACGATAAATTTTCGCATTTGAGTTGGCGTAAAAACGGAAATATTCTGAATGTGGAGAAAAATATATGTTAAGACGAGGTGCAAACGTACGAGAGGTGTTAAAGAAACGTTGATAGGCACAAATTTAAAGTTCTTCTCTCTGGAAGCACGTACGATGTTTTCACATCGTTAGGTACGAACTGTAAACTACTTTACCGCTTGTTTCTTCGATCGTTTATCCACGTTTGTGGTTTGAAATTAAAGTTTCATATTTTATTATTGTTACAGATACACATTCAGCGATACGTTCAGCGGATGAAATTTTTTAGTATGTTAAATAGCACAGCACTCGTAATGTTACATTATATTGTTTGTCGAAAGCACTTGACACAAATAGCAAGATAAAAATCTTAACCAATTTGAAATTCAGAACACGTTTTTCTTTCTCGCTCTTGAATAATATTTATAGATATACCTATATCAAATATTGAAAGAACTTATAATGTCTTGAATTAATCAGTTCTCAACTTTTAACAAAATGTTGTCAAATCTAAAATTTTATATTTTACGCAAACTTCTAAAATAATTTCAGTTGTAAATAAGCTTTTTTAAAAGTAAATTTAAGAATATCTCGAATATCTCGTTTAAAAAACGTTGAATACCTTTAATGACTCTTTAACGTTAAAATTTATATATAATAAAAATTTGACGCAACAATAAAATACTAGATTTAAAATATCTCAATTACGATGAGATACCTACGTATGTATAATTGAAATCTCTCGATTCGGTGTCAGTGCTTTCAATGCAATTTTTCGCATATTCGGCAGAATAGTTCTTGATATAACTTTTTGTATGATGGAAATTATTTGTCACACAAATAGAGGAAGATTACATTAGAACTTACGACGTTGTATCTTGTGACGTAATACGAATTTAATGATAAGCAGAAACAGAATGGCATTGTTAGAATAAAAATTACACTTTTAATTTCGATCGTGTGAAAAGAAAGACTAAAATTTTCTGATTTCAATTCATAAATACATTGCGATCAGTCGTCATCGTTTATTGAGGTACCTACATCGAATCTTTTTCATATAGGTACCTACATTCGTAGACTTTTGTATAAATAAAAAATTAAAAATTACGAAGAATAATATTAAATAATGCTTTTATGCTCCCTACTATTTGTATCGTGTTTTATTAATAATAGTCTTTATTATTTCATACACACGATTTCCCTTTATTCGATAAATGAAATAAACGCAAAGAGGATTCCGCGATAATCTGGGGGAAAAAGAACCGTCGCATTTAATAATTTTTCCAATGTGCGTATTTAACTAGGCTATTACGAATGGCTATTTAATCTCGCGTTCCCTCTTTCGCAGGAGATAGTGGGCCTCTTCGTTCTTGGGCTGCTTCGCTGATAAATAAATGTCCGTGATATAACACACGCATTGTTGTGATAACACGCGTGATCGGAAGTGGAAGCACGTTTCAGCATATTCGCAGGCAATGCGCCGATAATAATATTTCTTTGCGCCGAGTTCCGCCGACAGGAGGAATGGGGGTGCGGCCCTCGCAGTCAGAGAGGAAAAGTTTCCCCATAAATCTGCGATTCTAAGGCCATTGTCCGTTCAGGGCCGTACACATCGTCTGCCTCTGGACACCCGGTGTCGCGGGAGCAGCCTTTATGCCCAATGAAATATATCGGTGCCGAAAAGATAGCTGGGGGGAGGGGGGGCGAAGTAACCCATCCAAGTTTTTGAAATTTGTTTATTCACAAAGCAACTGCTTCTTAATACGCAGTATATTTGCTCACAAGATGCTAGATTGGAAATGTTTCGTCAATCAACAATTTAAATTCAATAAATTTTTTATGAAAATAATGATTGGGAAAATATAATGTTAGGATGTTTCATTGAATAAAAAATTCTGAGAGAGATTTAACTTAAAAAAGAATCTTGTTATAATAGTAGCACAAGTACAAGTCAGTAGAAGTCGGTAAGCGATAATAAAAAGACGGAAAAAATAAGTAAATATATTGTGTTGATTGTATTACCTGTTTTGAAAACCACAAACTGATGATATATTTTCCAGAATATACGAATTTGGAAGAGGTATTTTCATAAAGCCGTTGAGAAAGTATATCTTCAAGCATCTGACAACATGGTAACTAGTCTCCATGAAAGACAAACGTGCAGTGGGCAAGAAAAATTTGTGCATTGCTCGTGAAATAAGCGTTTTTCCGAGAAATTTATGCTTCCGTACCAGAACGTTTTATACTGCGTTAATATATGTATGATATAACGCGTTAACTCATAGGCTTAAATTTTGCTATTTATGTGTATTAGAAATTAAAATTTCTTTCGTTTATTTTTTAGCTTAGATATAATACAAAAAAGTTTAGTTTATCTAATTATATTTTCCAAATTGAGAATTTTAATCGACATGACTGGCAATCAAGATATACGCGTTTTAAGATTTGAAATTTTATTATAACTAATAATTTTTTCAAATCCTTTTCGTGTATTTTCAAGTACACGAATTTCCAATCTACTAAACTGCGTGCCGACCAATTTGTCAGACTTTTAAAACACAGTTTTGTTGGAGAATTAATATCCCCTACCCCCCTGATTAAAATAAATTATTGCGAAAAATATTACCTCAGCCAGGGTTTGAACCTGGAACCTCCCGTATACCGTGCGGGTGTCGTGCCAATTCGACCACTGAGGCTGTGGTAATATTTATCGCAATAACACATATTAAGGTGACTAAGTAATAATAAGATGGAACACCGATTTTTTTCAGTCGACGGTATAAATTCAAACGAATAGGTAGGGGATATTAATTCTCCAACGAAACTGTGTTTTAAAAGTCTGACAAATTGGTCGGCACGCAGTTTAGTAGATTGGAAATTCGTGTACTTGAAAATACACGAAAAGGATTTGAAAAAATTATTAGTTATAATAAAATTTCAAATCTTAAAACGCGTATATCTTGATTGCCAGTCATGTCGATTAAAATTCTCAATTTGGTTAATAATCGCTGGCGAAGTTAATGTGTTACTTATTCGTTTAATTATATTTTCGTTGTAAAATCTTGTACTATAGATAAAAATTATAGTCGTTAGGATCATACTCGAATACACTAGGTAAGTAGTTAAAGTTAAATTATTACGTAGATTATGTTGTAATAATAAGATCTGTAAGATAAAAAATTTTCTAAAAAACCAGCTTTTGATATTAAATATTTTAGTTGCATTATATATGTAGAATTAGTTATATTGGTTAGAGTAAATACGGTACGTACACGTAACCATATACCATATCGAGCATAAATACTAATTGTAAGTTAAAGGATTAAATGCCGCAATGCGTTTCGCGATCCAGTTAATATGCGAAATACCGCCCGATCGTGTTCCATCCTTTGTAGAAGCTAGATAAAAGCTGGAAATACTACTCGGCCAAAGCCGTGTTTCGCGGTTAGTGAAATCGCCGAGCCGCGAGCGACCGAGCTGTACGCAAGGCTTTTTAAAAAGAGATTTTATTTCATTCATTGATGTGAACGTGATCGACAGAAGCTCGAAATACGGCGAGGCGTGAGAAAAATTTCGCTTTGCGTCTTTATCATCCATCTGTGCTCACGATATAAAACAAAAGCTTATCATTGGCGATTCATGCGAAAAATCTGGCATGTCAGCGAATGAGTGAATGGTACGGTCACTCAACCGTATCGCAAAGGAGTCGGTAACTCGATTATTATAAGATGTATCTTGCAAGTTGTCGGCTAAAATAATAAAAATTAAGTAAAGAGAAGAATGCCATCTTCAGTCGGACTAAATCTTGGTAGCCTAATATTAATAATAATATTTTTGTATTAATAATAATAAAATATTCGCATTTAATATATATAATAATAGTTTTAATCTCTTCCCGTCCCTTTCCTCCGTATATATATATATTTATCATACGTCAAAGATTATCAACTATATTTTAGAAATTCTATATATTCTTTATATTTTTATTAGATACCATTTAGAGTATATTGTCTTAAATAAGTTACACGTACAAACAATTAGTTTTAATTTTATTGTTTTTTATTTTTATTTTTATTTTTATTTTTATTTTTATTTTTAAATCGATGGTAAATAATAGTCTTTTTTCTCAACATACAGGATTAATTAAATTTTCAACGATTTTGAGTCGCTTATGAAAATTTCTTTCAAGCAAATCTACGAATGTACAGTTGCAATAAATCGATACTTCAGGACTCGCGGTATATGGCAGAATTTTCTCTTAAAATTTACCCTGAAAATCTGGTAATTGTGGGACAACTTGGCACCAATTAAAATATTATCGGTAACGATAGAAATTTTTGAAATATACAAAAAACATTTTACACACAATTGTAATAAAAATTGCCCATCTGCTTGGAAATTTTTATTACAATTGTGTGTAAAATGTCTTTTGTATATTTCAAAAATTCCTATCGTTACCGATAATATTTTGATTGGTGCCAAGTTGTCTCACAATTACCAGATTTTCAGGGTAAATTTTCAGGGTAAATCCTTTAAAATTCTCTCTGTATGCAATAAACGGATTAAGCAACAATTCGTACGTTCTCGCACTTAAAGTCTTTCATTGCATGCATATCCAATCGTTAAGTAATTAGTTAAGACGCTTTTACGATCGTAGAACTCGTGCGTTTTGATGAATTTGATATTAAGACAATGACAAATTTATCAGTTTATTAGTTACTCTCTTTTGCATCTTCGTTAAGTCTCGAGAGTCCGCTGAGTTTACGAAGTAAATTCAACGCATCGAAAAGTTAAACGGAATAAAGCACAATACATTCAGTAGAGATTAACAAATTTTAATCCGTGCTTAGAATTAAACAGAATCCGTGCTTAGAATTAAACAGAAACTATAATCTCTCAGGCACGGTGACAAATTTTATTAGAAAACTGCTTTAACTCACTTAATCTAGCTCTTATGTAAGTTATTCTAATGAAAAACATTTGCGTGACATATGCACAGGTTAAGATTGCAAAACGTTTCGACGTCGACGTAACGTAATAATACGTTATCACAAACGTCATCAGAATTCAAAGACGCGAATCGTTTCCATTTCCGCTGTAAGCGTTGTGTAAATCCTTCCTTTATTGTGACGGACTCGACTGCGTGTATGATTCCATATGCAATGCATTTCTGATAGTCTGCAAGTTTGTATTACGACGATAGAGGAGCGGAATCAAGGCTATTGAGATCGGATTCGCGATTCCTAACGTAACTAATCACTCTTGTAAATCTCTCGATCTATATTGCATATATATTATACATCGTATATTGTAGAGATATATATATCCTACTCTCTTATACCTATATCTATCTTCTACCGTTGCCTGTTCTTCATCCTGAATCGCTATGATGTTCTTTGAATACTCCTGCGCACGTCTGTCTTGCTTTATCCTTCTGATGCTCTCATTTATGATCTATGCTTGCACTATAACACTAGTTTACAAAATAAAAAAATTTTTCTGTACATTCAATGCCACTATTTTTTTCCTATGTATTTTGGCCCTCTAAACTCGGAAATCACATAGAAAAATTTTTTTATGGATTGGTTTTTTTGGTTTTTTGATTTTTTGTACCTTCACTCAATTGCTCATAACTCCGGTATTTATCTATAGATTTTCTTCCTCAATAGCTTGTTTTCTTCGTAAAAGTACGACCTATACGTAAACAATAAGAAACTGGACATAATTTGACGTTTTCTATTTTTGCATGGCGATAGAGTAAATTTTCTATTTTTATTTATAAATTATAAAAATAGAAAATTCACTCTATTACCATGCAAAAATAGAAAACGTCAAATTATGTCCAGTTTCTTATTGTTTACGTATAGGTCGTACTTTTACGAAGAAAACAAGCTATTGAGGAAGAAAATCTATAGATAAATACCGGAGTTATGAGCAATTGAGTGAAGGTACAAAAAATCAAAAAAACCAATCCATAAAAAAATTTTTCTATGTGATTTCCGAGTTTAGCGGGCCAAAATACATAGGAAAAAAATAGTGGCATTGAATGTACATTTTGGCTGTAAACTAGTGTAATTAGTCACTCATAACATCTCGATATAATACATCATTGGACATTATTGAGTAATTATGCAGAGATACAGACCACCCTCCGATGACTTTGACCTTGACATATGTTGTCAAGGTCACCCTTCTGAGTGACCTTTAGAAGGTTTTAGCCGTCGGTCATTGTTTGTTAAGAAGTTATTAACAAAAGAAGTTTGAAAAATATAGCAATTATTTTGAGTATTGAAAGGCATAAACGACTAAATGTATGTGGAAATAGTACATGTATGAACGAAGGAAAGTCAATTAAAGCAGTAAATTGTTAATATATTGAACAGTCTTTTTGTTAAAGCAGAGAATAGTTGGTATAGATATATAATTTTATATGTTAGAAAACATAAAGTATTCTCTGCTTTAACT
This sequence comes from Leptothorax acervorum, assembly GCA_035220615.1. Lineage (NCBI taxonomy): Eukaryota > Metazoa > Arthropoda > Insecta > Hymenoptera > Formicidae > Leptothorax > Leptothorax acervorum. The sequence continues at coordinate 390,746 of JASTWQ010000149.1, read as the reverse complement.
ATAATTATATAATTATAATTGTACAATTAAAAAGATAGTTTACAATTATAATTGTACGATTATAGTTAAAGCAGAGAATACTTTTATATCTATGCTTTCTAACATATAAAATTGTATATATACTTTTCTATATATCAACTGTATCCTCTGCTTTAACAAAGAGACTGTTCAATATATCAACGATTCACTGCTTTAAATGACTTTTCTTCGTTCATATACGTACTATTTCCACATACGTATTAGTTTATTAGAGCCAGTTTTTCAGTAGTCGCTTAACTTTAATTTTGGCTTAATTAACTCTTCGTCTTTTTCTAAGGAGGATAGTTGGAAAGAGACGAAGAGTGAGTTAACCCAAGGTTAAAGTTAAGCGACTATTGAAAAACTGGCCATTAGTCGTTTATGCCTTTCAATTCTCAAAATAACTGCTATATTTTTCAAACTTTCTTTGTTAATAACTTTTTAACAAACAATAAGACGGCTAAAACCTCTGAAGGTCACTTAGAAGAGCGACCTTGACAACATATGTCAAGGTCAAGGTCATCGGAGGGTGGTCCGTATCTCTGCATAATTACCCATCATTGGACTGTTATTCCATAGAAAGATCAAATTAGATCAAATTAAATTATTCTCGATATGTGTAAAAACGGTACTTTTATAATCAAATGTTTTTTCTAAAATATTATAGTATTAAATAAAAATTAAATAAAAAATTTGAAATAAATAATCTTTTACGAAAATGTACGATTTCTATAGGTATGTTATATTATAAAAGTTTTTGTAAGTATATTTTAAATATCGCTTGATATTATTAATAATATATAATAATATAATATCCACGTCATATAGAAATAATAAATCAAAAAGAAGAAAATTATAAAGTGGCAAAAAGAGTTATTTTTATTCAAAATATTTCAGCAATTAAAATGACAGCTTTTAATTTTAAAATATAGTAGTTGCGGGAATTGCGATTATCTATGTTGGGCGATTAATTCGTCAAGGTTCTCTGTGTGTGCACACTTCCGGGCGTCTTTGTGCGAGATGTCGCGAACAGTAAGTACGCCGAGCGTCTGTTTGAAAACTATAACTGAGTTAAAGGAAACTCCTTAACTATATTCCATGTTAAATACTGACTTTCGCCTTAACCCTCGACCACAATGTTCCTAATTGAATTAAAATTTCCGCGGAAGTCCGACGCGGTTATAGCGCCGTAACGGAGTTTATTGCTCGAACATGGCGCGCTGACATTCTCTATCTGCTGTTGGAAATCTTTTGACCGTGACAGCCACAACTAACGTAGCTCATAAATTTCTTTTGTTTTTGAAAACTGTATAAAAAATGTAACAGATCAATTTCGATAAGAAAGAATTATACGATAAACGTACGTTACTAAAAAATCGATCTGTGTCATTATTATTTATTAGCATCGTTTTTGCTGCCGGATATTGTAGAATGGAGTCTCCTGTAAGTGACGATAACAACAATCATGTGTAACCAAGACTTTATATTGAAAAAAATATGTAGGTATCGGTTTAGTAGATCAAGATTAATCTTTATCTATAATACGCTGTAACAAATGAGACTTTTTTTTGTATGCAATGTAAGTTTATTTTGATAAATACTTGGCGGAAGAAGGATAAGATCCCTCGAGCGGGAGGGGATGGAGAGAAAAGAGAGAAAAGAGAGAAAATAGTAAAAGGAAGATAGAGATCAGATCCGCACGAAGAATCAATTACCGATGCCGGTCACGTAAGAAAACTACAGGATTTAATCGATGACGGTGTAGGCTTCGCGTGGACGACAAAGTTATACTTTCAAAATAATTGGATTATCCGTAAGACCATGCCGGTGGAGAAGGTCCGCTTGAGCAATTCCGCAAATCTCTGTGAGCACAATGGATTTCATTCTATCGCGGTTAGTATTATGATTTAAAATAAAACAGAAGAAAACAGAGTCTATATCTTCCTAGTTCATAGAGGCCGAAAAAGTAAATATAGGATAAATACGGTAGCTACAAAACTCCAGTTTGTGACAAGAATTACTATAATAAATAACAATGTAGGTACACGTAGGTATATCGAGATGTACTCTACGTACTTATTAAAGTATATCATCTATATCTCCCTAACAGTCGCTATCTTCCGAGAAAGGTTTCTTCGTTACGTATTGGCAAACTAATGTTAAATCCAATAAAACAAATCGATATTTGATTGCAAACTTGATTTTTATATATGTATACGGACAAAATTCGCGGAATTTGGATTTATAATACAGACTAAACAATCAGCTTTTCAAACAAACGATACAATTATTATTTTTGCTCCAATTTTATAAAAAAATTTTACAAACTAGTAAGTACTAAATATACTACCAATTAGCAAATAAGAGTCCTTTAGTCCGGCAGTAACATGTTAATGTAATATTGAAAACTATTTTAAAGTTTCTCACACACAAGAGTATTTCGTATTGCAACAAATTAGTTCCCTCGGCGAAAGGCATTTAAGGGGAGGTTACCGTTCAGAGGCCCAAAAAATGCATAAATTTTAGGAATTTTTTTTTTAATATAAAGTAAACACATTTGAAAGAAACTTTTTGCGGCTTTTATTTGAATACAAATGAAGAGTAGTTCATATTTTTTTCATACAAAAATAATTCAAAATGGCGGCTCCAGCTCCCATGACACGAAGCCGCGAGTTTATGCGCGCGGAGCGCTCTACAGCTTCAACGGATGAACCGATTTTAATAAATGACGGTGCAAAAAAAAGGAAATTTAATTTAGGGGGCCTTCACGAAGCGTTTTTTTCAAAAAATTGTTTGCAAATAATTCTTTTCGAACGTTGAAGCAAAAAGAAAACAGGGAAAAAAGAGGGTTTTTTTTTCAAACGGCCACCATTTTGTTATACGGGGGTTTTTTAAAAATCGGAAAACGATAAGGCCCCCCAAATTTAATCTATTTTAATAATTCTTATGTTTTTTTTGTTTCACATCAACTGGAAAGGCTGTGGAATGCTCCGCGCACATAGAACCACGCCGTGTGCGGCTTCGTGGACTAAGAGCTGGAGCCGCCATTTTTAATTATTTTCTTCCAAAAAAATTCTAAATTAGTCTTCATTTGTGTACAAACAAAAACCGCGAAAAGTTTTTTCCAAATGTATTTATTTTATATCAAAAAAAAATTCCTGAAATTGAGGAATTTTTTGGGCCTCTGAACGGTAACCTCCCCTTAAATATCATTTGTAGTTCGTTACCTAACGACATTCGGCTTTTTTTACATAGTCTTCGTCATGCAACTCGTAGGTAGTTAATCAGTCGTCAGGTCTACGCTCGCAAATTGTTTTTGCGATCGGTTACGATTAATTCTGATTAAACTAAACAAAACATCGGTTGGTGAATGAGAACAAAACAAGACAAAACGTGCAGACGGAAATCCGAGAATTACACGGCTGCCATGAAGAAAAACAATTAATTTTACTTTTCGTATTGGTAAACTCTTGAGACAAAACTCGTGGACAGGTAAAATGGCAAGAAAGAAGGGAGAGCGCCAACGAATCAGAAGAAAGACGGCGCAGAGCGTCGAAAAGATGAAGCAATGATTGAAAAAGCGATAGTAATGAGAGAAGACAAATTTTATTACCGCATCTGTAAGCAGAGCGCATCGCGCTTACGAATTTGCCCAATAACACAAACAATTTGTTTCTTGATGCCATGAGTAACGATACTAACGACAAAGGAACAGAGTTGAAATGCACGGTGAAATAGAAAGCGTATCGATCAAAAGAAATGAATCTCTTTACGAAGAGAACAGCGGAGAAACGTACTATTAACTTTTTTTATATATACGTATAGTTAATCGTGTCTTACGTTGGTCCAATATCGATATGCTTGAAACGGAATTGAAACCAATCTATGCATAGACGAAATATCTCTAATTATGTGCATTTGTATTTAATTTTGGTAAATATGTAGGGGAAATGTGTCCAAAATGACCCCTCGAGGTAAAATAATCCCCACCGATTTTAATGAAAATAATAATGCCATCGCGCGGACATATTAAGAGACTTCTTCGGAGGAATCAGTATGTCAATCGAGTGTAATGGCGGATCGCGTTGACGCGTCGTCAAGTTTTAAAAAATATATATATAAAATTCGCCAATGTGATGTAAGGTAAGAGTGATTTTGATTACCGGGCAAAGTACATTTATGCATGATTATCATATTCTATTATTACTACTGTACTTCAGCACTATCTAAGTTTACGTTTTCATAGTGATTTAAATGCCGCGCTTAACTTTAGGTTAGGTTTTAATATCGAAATGAAAAAATGTCATTTGGGGCAAAATAACCCATCATCATGTACAAAATGATCCCAGGATCCCAGGATCATTTTACCCTAGCCTTTTTGTTATTTATGCTAGATGATTATTCTTGTGACTTTTGTATTTCCAATCCCTTTGGTAAATAATTTTATCATTTTATAATTCTATATATTTTTATTTTATTTATTTCATTTTTTAAATAATTTTATAATTTTTATTTACTCGACATTCATAGCTTTATCTAATGTTAAACATTTTTTATTTAATTTTGTGTTTAAATTAATTTTAATTACGTTAACTATAATATGTACTGACCTATTTTTGTGTAATAATCCCCAGGGATCATTTTGTCCATACCCCAGGGATCGTTTTGGACACCCTGGTACCAAATGATCCCTTTACAAGATTTTAGTAAAATAACAAGTAACTATGTATCTAGCAGCATTAATTAAAAACTCTGTTTAATTAATTGTAGTTAAACAACCACTATTTCATACCATTTATTGATTTCTCTCTTAAGAGGATCATTTTGGACACATTTCCCCTACATTAGCGAACCTCTCTCCAATGACCTTAACCTTGACATATGTTGTCAAGGTCATGACCCTGAGTAACAATCAAAAAGTTTTAGCCGTCGGACTTTCTTCATTAAAAAGTTATTAACAAAAAAGTTTGACAAATATAGCAGTTATTTTGAGTATTATAAGATATATATGAGACTGATATATCAAAGTACATGCGTGGACAGAGGGGCGTGTTTTACAGGGTGTCGGGAGGGGGGGGGGGGTGGACCTCGCTCTATAACTTACAAAGTACATGCGTGAACAGAGGAGCGTGTTCCACAGGGGTCGGGGTGGGTGGACCTCGCTTTACAACTTATAAAGTACATGCGTGGACAGAGGAGCGCGTTCCGCAGGAATCGGGGGGGGGGGGGGGGGGGGGGGGTAGGTGGACCTCACTTTACAACTTGCAAAGTACATGCGTGGACAGAGGATCGTGTTCAACACAGGTCGGGGAGGCCGAAAGCCCCCCCCCCCCCCCCGCACCTCCCTTGACCCTACTTTCTAAGTTGTAAAGTGAGGTCCATCGCCCCCCCCCCGACACCCTGTAAAACACGCCCCTCTGTCCACGCATGTACTTTGATATATCAGTCTCATATATATCTTATAATACTCAAAATAACTGCTATATTTGTCAAACTTTTTTTGTTAATAACTTTTTAATGAAGAAAGTCCGACGGCTAAAACCTTTTGATTGTTACTCAGGGCCATGACCTTGTGACAACATATGTCAAGGCCAAGGTCATTGGAAAGGGGTACGCTAATGTACATATTTACCTTAATTATTTATCGACTGCAATAGTGTCTAAAACCATCTGTTGTAACGTTATGTGTAATTTTATATGTAACATTTTAATAAGAATTATTATATAAAAGATTTAAAAAAATTAAATTTAAAAAAATTTCGTCATATTTTAATGTGTGTGTGTGTGTGTGTAATATATTAAAATTAATTAAAATTAACATATTACTTTATAGGAGAGAGAAAAATTGCTAGGTATAATAAATAAAATACAATACGTTTCTAAGAATCAGAAAAAAGAAGAAAGAAGAAAAAGAAGAAAGAGGAAAGAAAGATCTAGTGTAGCCATTAGAAAAATTAATTTTAGGTGATGCAATAGTTGTTCCTTTTGTTACTATAATAAACAAATGTATGATATGTTTTACCATCTGTTCCTATATATTGCACCTATGACATCTCACGTTTATTTCATTTCTCATTTGTCTCCTGTATTATGTCAAGAATGGAGTGTAAAGTTGCAGACATTTGACGTATACAAATGCATCCGTGCATTTTCCTAGAATGCCTACGACACATTCCGTATTAAACATAATATTTTTGCAGGATAACAAAATATATAAACATTACGTATAAATTTTAAATAAAGGTTTATCCACAATTCTTCGTGCAACATTAAACAATCTATGTGCGGACTCTCTGATACAACAGTACAATCCTTTAGAGAATTAACTGATGTCCCGTCATGTGTTCTCTCAAACATCGCAATTTTCGACGATCGTTCTGAACACCAGGACTCATCCGGCCTTGATATACTACGGTCCGTGAAAGTTTCATGCGCCATTGGGCGAGAAGAACGTAGCATGGCGAAAAACGATGGCGCATATTTGTTCCCAGGATGGCATGGCGAAAGACGTGAATTATTTGGCTGAGGTTGGAGGTCGTAGGTCGTCGGTAGGATTTTCTCGATCTTCCCTTGCATCGTCCCCGTGCGTTCGGACTGTTCGGAGTAAGGGATGCACCTGCGACGCAATCGTATTAGTTGCATCCATTCGCTGGATGGCGCGCGACTGCAATGCGACCTTCCACCAGTTGTTTCCTCTTTCTAAGTGCTTACAACGTATACCTACACGTGTAGATTTAAAAAAATAGTAGGATTTCTTTTCTCGCCGTAGGTCACAGCATTCGACGAAACTTGGTCGGAAAACGATGGAATGGAACGAGACCGCATCGTAGCCATAACAATACATACACTCCGATCGGCAAGCGTCATAAAGCGCACAATGGGACGGCTGATTGGCTACTCGAACGGAAATTCGCGCTTGGAAAAACATCATTGGGAAAATGATAAGACTACATCGCGTAATGTTGTCGTGAGTGTCGAGGCGAAAAGATTTGCACTAGAGATACTGTTATCGCGAGGCTACAATGACGACCATTGCAAAAGATCGATAAGGAAAGAAAAATAAATATGTTCTCCGTTTTCACTTTAAATCTTAATTAGCAGACCTCAATTTCAGCTTTCTCGATACTTACAATTAGACATTTCTGCGTATTGCATTTTAATAATATAATTTGGTCATTAATATCCATTGCCTTATGAATTTCTTTTCTTTTTTCATATTTATGTATAATTGTTTAGAATTTAAACGGAAATCACATATACATATTAGATATGGCTTATTCAATTTACATTTGTTTACTTATACTACTTATATCTTTTCATAATAACTTAATATTGATATATATTAATGTAAGTAATTAGTTAAAATATTGTTGTAAAATATAACATTCATAAATTTCTTCGTTAATTGTAATAGCTAGATAAGAACAGTCACAAATTATATCTATAATCGCGTATAATTTGCACTTGTTGATGTACAATTATATGAAGAACGAATGAAAATCACGAAGAGCTTTTACGAAAAGAGCGCCTTTCGTGTTCCGGAATTCCTTCGTTTTGATCCCTTTTCGAGAATGCTCTTCTCGTTACGTGCAGAAGGCACCTCTCGAAAGGGTAAGAGAGCCAGTGTCGTCAGCATTTTCAGACACTCAGACTGACTGTCTGACTGAATCCGTTACTCGAATAAGGTTTCTCTCCTCGTATCTTTCTATTTTTCTCCGTCTCACACTTTCATTCCATTTCATTGTGATCAAGCTTCTCTACCACCTCTATGATCTCGATAGGGGAACAAACACTAAACGCGTCTCATTTCTACGCGCTCCCCGCGTAGGAGAGAAAGGCGCTTTTATATACTATAGCTATGTATTTAATAAAAAAATCTCTAAACACCCCCTAAATCTCTCTCTAAATATTTGAATTTTGTGAATTTTAATATTTAATCAGAATTTTATTAGTCAATTATTTTACACAAATTTAATGACATTATATAGTGGAAAATGTAGCAATCTAAAGAGTCATAAAGTATTTACAAATTAGTAAACTGATATTTCGACTATATTAAAATAACTGTTATTTTTTTTAGTTTGTACACTAATATTTTAAAATTAAAAAAAAATTATTAATTAGACACACATGGGCGCGTTACGGCGAGGATTGCGGGAACAGAACATCGTGAAGTCGTGGGATGTCTCGATTTAACAGGCGTTCGCTTCGACGTAATCATCGTATTTTTAATTATTGACTCATGGTTGACCACGGACCATGGAGACTACCGTTTTCGACTACAAGTGAGAATTGAGTCGGTTTTATTATTTAATTGTTACAGACATGTTCTGAGGAAGGCCAAGTAAGGCCAAAACGTAAATATTAATATTATATTGCGATGTTATTGTAAACATTTATAATTTTCAAATAAAAACCATTATTGCTCGAAATTTTGCCGTTTTCTATTGTTTAAGCGTTTGCTTCGATCGAGCGTAACTAATTATTTATTTAAAAAAAAAATGGACATACCTAATTATAAGGTGTCTAAATAATTTTTGTTTGCAAAAAAAATAGATAAAAAAGAAGAAAATATTTCATTAGAAGATGCAATTCTTGAGTAGGTACACATGAAGAATATTACAATTAACTAAAGAGAGTTATTATTTGAATGATTTAATCGATTATTAAAATTGCACCATATAAAATCGAGATATCCTTCAACAATCTACTTAAGGTTTTGCGGCGATCGAAAGGTTTCTGCAGAAATTGAAATCCTCTTCGCTTTCTCGTTAAACGCACTGCCACGAGCTTTTGTCTAAGGTCGGTTTAAATAATTTAGCGCTCATTCTCTTCGGATGAAGTTCGATCCAGCTACGAGCTTTAAAACTCTTTAACGCTTCGAAGTTCCATTCCATGTGTATTCATCACCGTAGAAAGTCGACGCGTTGTGGTATTCGAAGTGCGATCGGTTCTTTAATGCACTTTGTTTGGCTTAAAGAGTAGTATCCTCATCGAGTCTTTCTATTGTCCATCTATCCGTCTATCGCACACAGACGCTGCATTAAAGTCGTTATAAGTAATTCGAGTTTTCGTCAGACGTAATAAACTTGAACCGCTCACGTCCGGTAACTGCGGAACTCTTTGTGACTTAATTAAAGTTCCACCAAACGCGCGAACGCTATTGCGCGCGATCGTTCCATCGAGGAAGGTTTATAATGAGTCCTCCGTCGTTGTTTTCATTATTATTTCGTTCGATGACGAATCTTTGTGAGCAAAATAAAGCTCGATCCGCCTCTTCTTTGTTGATGCAAATTCCATCACATTTACCGTTTTATAAAACGTTAAAACAGATCTAAAAATTCTCCTTGAGGCGTTACTCGACAGCTGAAAAGAGGCTAATGGGCTGCGCGAGGTTTTTATTAATATTATAGATTGTATCGCAAAAAACACCAAGTTTTAGTGCCAAGAAAAGTTTGCACGTCATCCTGAGGTACGATTCAATGTCGAATTTTCCGTCACGCGAGAACGTAACTTCGAATGACGGAATGGTGCAAGAATTTAAGACCGCTCTGCATACTAACGTGTTCGATGTAATTACGGTGCCTGCATAATTTCCATGCTGCGAATAAAACAAGAACGAAGAAGAGAATGACATTGCGTTATACATATATTGAATACATGCAATCTGCGATCTTTGCCTGTGATATTGCGAAACGGTGGCACATTACCTCTTACGACGTGTCTGAGCTGAAACATAGCGGTCGCTATGCAAATCACACGATTTTCGCTCACCGCAGCGAGGGAAAGATTTTCGCGACATTATCATAATGCAATTTTTCGTAACAAAACTTCGTATGCGTATATGCGCGCTGTAAAACGTGAAGATGTTATCCTCCTTGCTTTCTCACCAACCAACAGCCCGCGCAATTTACCATATCGCACACAAATATGAAGGGATGCGCATCGGTTCGTCTCTCGGAAAGTCTTGTGAATTACAAATTTATTTAACGGCATTACTCCGTCTCTTTCTTCAGTAGAATTGCATCGTCTACGCTCGTAATAGTGACATCGGGCTCGTATATTATCCGTGTTCCCTTCGTCACTTCTTCGACTAACCTCCAGCCTTCCGACGGCTCCGACCCTCCGGTCTTCCAGCCTTCCAGCGTGTTGTACTACACGAAAGCTGTGCCATTTGTTCGTGTATTTTTCGCTTCCTCTTAGCGCGCCTGAATCGGGACGTTAAGCGCAATCGCGGGTCGTAAAAATCTCGCGACGACATTACGCAAAAAACTTACAGCTATAATACCTGTTACCGTCGAAGTTTGTACAACATCTTTTTCGTAAATGCTTCGTTTGTGAATTGTATGTGTGTGATGAGACAACACAATTTGAATATTAAATAAAATGAGATGTATATTACATCGGCAAGATGATCGTAGACTATAAACGAAGGAAAGATTTTAGTATTTTTTATAATGTTTGGAAAAATAAATAATGTCCTTAATTTTCTTCCTCCCAGTAATAAACGTTTCTAAATTGATGGTTATTAATTATATTCGTAACATAAACAAATGGTTCTAAAAAAATGGTTTATTTCAATCTTGACAATTTTTTTCTATAACGTAATATAAAAATAATAGATATGAACAAAAATAATAATTACATTATTTTCTTCTACTTATGCATTCCAGATATTTAATTGCAAATATTTTAATCAATAATAAGTAATTGCAAATGATTCTTCGAGACATTTTTAATCCAAAGCAAAAACACATAAAAAATTGCGCAATTGAAGAAATGTACAGATAACTATTTTATTGTCATCTATTATCTATTATGTATTACATGTATAGTTATTATTAAAAAATTTCGTTTCTTGACTTTTCCAATCTTATAGTGACGACCAGATAATAATTAATATCTTCGATTGTATTGTTTAATTTTATTTAATACATTGCAGTTTATAAATATATCGTTGTATTCAGCCCATGTTTGCCGTTTACCTTCCTCGCGTAAAAAAAGCTCGCGGAAAACCGCACTTCAAACGCGCAGATCAGTTTCACGAGAAGGAACAAAACAATATCGAAACTTGTCTAATATCTAGAGTTTTCTCAGACGCAATAAATCTACCCTCCCTCGTCTTTCCTATATTTCCTTCGTTCTAGCACATAAACAAGCCATTTATTCGTTTCTTCGTAGTGCTGCACTACTATGGCCTTTGCCTCAACTAAACAAGGACGTTAAATGATCGTGAGTCGTAAAGTCTTGCCAGTCGACTTGCGCGTTTTACCGCTGCGTTTTTTCGCCGAGAAAATTTTCATGCGCAAGCGCATGCATGAGAAATTACGCGTACCGCATTAAATCGGTGCTGATACTTTTGTCTCGAGCATACCCTAGTACTTATTGTTAGTAGTTTTCTTTATATAAATAACAAACAACGTATTTTATCGCGTCGACAGCTCTGATTATTAGATTATTAATGTACCGTTTTAATTAAAAGATTTTAATACTGAGAATATTACGATACACAGATGTGGATGAAACTAACAATAAGTATGGCAAAAGCGTATAATCTTTATATGATCTTGTACCTTTTCTATTCCAGTTGAGATTGATTGTCAAAGTTAAATGTAACTCATTGTCAGACAGACTTTGTACGAACTTGTCGGACAGATCAGAAGGCTCTAAGGGGAATACTTATTTACAATTACCCTTAAGTAGACTGAATGGGACAGTTAACATGAAGTGACACTAACTTTGAATTCTCACGAATTCAAGAGTAGAGAGCAATTGCCAAATTTACATAAACGGATGCTTTCGGTTAATCGGGAGGGTATATTATATTCAATGAAGTTATGGAAGAAGCAAACGGAATGAAACGAAAAGAAGCAGCAATAAAACCGTGTAATAGACAGAATAATACATATACAAGACATATATGGATTAATTTAGAAATTAAATTACTCTCAAAATAAAATTATCGTGAAAAAATTCTCGTTCGCGTATTACTCTTTCCCATTCCGTTTGCGATCGTACAGTTACTTCCTTCTTCATAACATAGAAAAATCTGCAAGGATATGAAATGCACTTTCGAAGTAGAACGAGGTTCTTTGCGCAATTTATTTTTCAAACATAACACTAATAACGTCATGCAATAGTAATGAAAAGTAAAGTCAAATAAGAACGCGTAAATTATTTTATTTACGATCAGAGATTAAGTGTTCCTCTTCTCTTTAGGTATTAAGAGTAAGCCGGTCTAATTTTTTATTTATGTCGTCATTTATGTTCAATACTATTAAATTAAGTATAATTATCATATAAATGGAAAAATTACACGTATTCTTAATCTTTCCTGTCTTTGAATTAATGACAAAATTTTAATTATATACAGGGTGTCCCATTTTAAATGCCGCAGGCAAATATCTCGAAAAATATGGAAGATACAAAAAAATGTTTCAGACAAAAGCTGCATGGTTTGATGGGGGCCATATAATGAAAATATGGACTTGACCTTGAGTGATCTTTTCAAGGTCAGGTCAATGTAATCAATGTTTCCTTAAATAAAACCTCCAATTTTTTATTGTATATTCTTGTAGGGCTTGTTTTGACGTATTCAAAACGCTGTAATAAAGCTCTCTTTCGTTGAGAATTTCCTAAGATGTTTCAAATTTTGTCATGATATTTTTAATACAAAATATGAAATATCTTGCAAAGTATTCACTTTTCGATGACTTTATCCTCATACTTTTATACGTAGAATAATAAAAGGAATCAAATAATAATATTATTTTTTGCATTGGCAATTTTATCAAATTGAATGCGTCTACAAGATTCAATCGTTTTTTAAATAATTTTTTTTGCTTTTTTTACAACAATCGATTCCTTCCATTATTCTACGTATAAAAGTATAAAGGTAAAGTCATGGAAAAGTGAATACTTTACGAGATATTTCATATTTTGTATTAACAATATCATGACAAAATTTTAAATATCTCAGGAAATTCTCAACAAAAGAGAGCTTTATAGTGTTTTGAAAACGTCTCGACAAGAGCTACAAGAATATGCAATAAAAAATAGAGGGTTCCATTTAAAGAAACGTCGATCACATTGACCTTGCCTTGAAAAGGTCACTCAAGGTCAAGTCCATATTTTTATCATGTGGCCCTCATCAAACCATCCTGTGAAACATTCACTGGTATAAATATGGTATTATATACGTATCAATGGTTTAGAATTGGTATAGGTATAAGAATATACGATTCTTATACCGTATAATAGTAAACGTTAAGAAATTGTAATAAATATACATTTTTTAAACGTTTCTAATAAACCCAATAAACACTCACTGGTATAAATATGGTATGATGTACGTATCAAAGATTTAGGATTGGCATACGTATAATTAATGAATGATTTTTATACCGTATAATAGTATACGTTAATACATGTTATAACATTTGATATTCATTATATATCAATTATTGTTGCGTTGTTTTTAATATTTGCCACTTAATATCATATGATAAGATTTTTGAACACCATAAAGATGTGTTATATACAAGTATAAGCAAGAAGGAAGCATCAGAGCCAGAGGTGGATGAGTGACCGCTTGAGGGAGAACGGATTTTTTCGAACGGGCGCGTGGCCGTACACATACGGCAAATATACGTTCCCGTATTATTTATTCGTAAAAATCTGATACATCTATAAAATGATGTCTGCAGCAACGTATAGGCATTACTTTTTCATTGTAACGTTTTATTGTTATGTTTTTGAAAAACGTATATGAGTAAGTTTATATAAACGTATTAAACACGTTTATAAATACAAGTATATTAAATGGGATGGGTTGCGGACATGTCCATTGATTATACACGTTTATCTTATACGTTTCTTATACCGTATGGTACGTATGGTACGTATGGTACGTATGGTTCTGTAAGTTTTTATACGTTTTCTACACCAATCCATATTTCACCGGATATAACTTTTGTCTGAAACATTTTTCCGTATCTTTCATATTTTTCAAGATATTTGTTTGCGGCATTTAAAATGGAACACCCTGTATCTCAAAAGATGTACCTACGTAAAGTACTCTATAATTCAAAATCACATATTTTCGAAAGCCTTATAAAACAAATGAAAAAATATTTAAAAAACGTTAGCCTTCCTATTAGAAAGATTAATAATAAGAATAATTTGTAGATATATTATAGGTATATGTATATTTACCTACATCAATGTTTCTCAAATTAAAATTACTTTTGTACGCCTCGTACGTTACAATTGTATACTTGAAATTTAAGATAATTATATCTCTTCCAAAATCTTTATACAAACGCGTACATATACAAAATGGGGTCGTGCAAATAAATGAGTTAAATCAAATCTGCATTACGATACAATTCTAATAATCTATTTGCTATTTTTCGCAATTGATGCTATAAATATTACTATAGTTAAATATTATTCGCACGAATAAATTTTCAAATTACTGTTTTGAAGCGAACGCTGGTAATTAATTTCCGTTACTTCGTGATCGTATACTGGAGATTTCTTCCAGCCCGTTACACTGAGGATGCAACGGTCTGTATCGAGAGGACTCAATCTAACAATAAGAAAGAGAGAGAGAGAATGGAAAAAGAGAAAGAACGGAGCGTCAAGCGGGGAGGGAAGCAGCAAATTCTCGGCAGAGTAAAATAATATTTTCTTTGAAATTGACTGCGTCACTAAGGGCCAGTTTTCCCTGGGCAGCAGTTTTTTCTTCGGAATATCTTCGCGAAACGAGGTGGAGGGAACACAATATTAATCACAGTTCAGTAGCTCGATCGTCTAAAATTCCCGCGTCGAGAAATGCCGAGCCAATCGGGTTGAAAGCATCCCCATTGGACGAGATGATTCCCACTGGTCCTTGTCGTTCGACGATGCGTCTACGTTAAAGTAGCTATTACGCGTGCATCCGCGTGGAGTATCGCACATATGATTTGAGCCAAGTACACATTAGTCTAATACATTAGTCTAGTATATGTAAGTATATCAAACCAGCACATGGGTAATTTGGAGAAGCGTAATTCGCAAATATCGTTGACTTAATATGATAGTTTTAATTATCCGACGATAGTTTAAGACTAATCGTTTTTATATATGTTCAAGAAGTATAATAAATAAACGCGTACATTTATGATGACTAATTATCATATCATGTATTCTCACATTATTTATCTTGTTGCAGTTTGTTGGATAATAATTGTATAATGAGTATTGGTTGATAAAAATAGTAATCTGTAAACCGTACTGATGCGACAAAATAATGTACAAGAAAATGGTTTTGTTTTATATACAACAAAATGGTTTTGTTTTGTTTCATGTTTAAAAAATTGTTTTTTTTCTGCAAGTTTCAAGGGTCGATGAACATTGGTTAGTCAGAAAAATTTTAAAGCAGAATAAAACATCATCAAGTACGTTAAATTAAGAAGCAAAATAATTTTAAAGCATAATAAAATATAACCAAACATGTTTAATAAAAAGGCAAAGTATGCTCGCATAATGTACCTATAATAATATCAAAGAAGCGTATTTCATTCAAAAATTAAAAATGGTTTAAAATATTATTGACAAGAAAAGTAAAAACGCAGTTTTATTGCAAGTGAAAGTTTATTGCTGCTAAAAAATATCTTTAATATTTCAAAGAAAATGTTTTGTATTTAAAATTAAAAAATGCATTCATTTTTAACAATTTTGTCCCATTAATGATACAAACAATATAAAAATAAAAACTAAAAATATAATAAAAAATATAATAGGAATGAGATAATTAGCAAAATGATACGCGAATATTCATAAAACAAGAATCATAAAAAATTGTGATACACAAAAATTACGTCTACATGCATGGCGACAAAATCAAACGCGTGGAAACATAATGAAAGAGCTAATTATCTCCAAAAATATAAACACCATTCGCGAAATAAAACTCGCAGAAATTTATGATGCTGCGTGCATAATGGCAAATATATTGGCAAACAAATCAAAAATACTCGACAAGATAATGAGAATAATGATCTTTGCCAAGTTTATTGAGTGTAGAAAAAGGTGGCGGTTGACTCAGGTAGATCTCTAGGAGTATAGATAATAAATTGGTCTGTTAGGGGTGATTCCCCCTCCTTCCTCGTTTGCGACGTCGCGTGTATCTCGTAGAAACGTGGACGAGGCGCGACCGACCGCATATTTCAACTTGTTTCCTGGTTATGTTATGACAGTCTGAGTAATGGGCAGAAGAGTACGACGCGGCTACAGCACCTCAAGCTCCTATAGCGATAATAAAGCCTGGCGTGCCCCGACAATAAAGATCCGCTATGCAAATTCACCCGCATATTTTTCTATAATGGTATATTGCGCCTGGCGCCTGCTACATGCCAGGCGCACTCTTGAGAGACTCGATGAATTAATCCCTCAGGAATAAATGCCTAGAGTGCGCGATAAAAATGCTACGGGTCGAAATCATTTGTGATTTTCTTTGTGAAGAACGCCCGCAAAAACATGTGATAGGATATGTCATATTGACATATTAATGTATGATACGTATTAGGGCACTCTTTCATTTTGCAGCAAAATTATTTATTGATTACATAATTAATCATTAAATAATTCAAGAAGATCTTAAAAAATTGTAGTCGTTAAAACAGGATACTTATTGTTAGACCTATTCTACAATACGTCGTACGTCTCGCTGTCGGATGACGGAACGCAGCCGATGGTCTGATGAGGAGAACTTATTGTTTTCAAAAAAAATTCTCTCATTGGACCATCGGCTGCGTTCTGACATACAACAGCGACATACGACGTATTGTGGAACAGGCCTTATAGAAAGCTAGTTGTACATATTTATAACAAGATTCGCAATTATCTGGCAAAGACCTCTACTTTTACTCTATTATGTACAGCTGCACATAAATATATTTATATGTATAATAAACCACACTGAAAACACATTGGACTGAATAGTATTTGTTAGCATTTCTCAATTGTACAAATATTAATATATAAAAAATACAAGAAAACTAAAAAGTCATTTTTTTACATACAATATTTTATATTTTATTTTTAAAAAAAATTATTTATAAACATTCGTTCTTATATATTAATACTACTTTGCCTTACGTTTTAAACAATAAAAACTTATATATTTTTCCCATTAAAACATGAAAGTTATTTAAATATTTCAATGCTAAATTTAACATTAAATATATAATGCATAAAATTTCTCCACATAACTTAAATATCACATTATCTAAAAATTTATCAAGTAATATTCGAACATTAATTCGTAATTGATACATGGCAATAATTAAAATTAATATTGTCATATTTTATTTCCTAATTAATAGTCAAACGCAAAATAAAAGTATAAGAGATGTCACCCGATTGAAATGTAATGCTTAAACATTACCTATTGAAGGCCGTATTCTCTAAAAATACTCTCTTGTAAAAATCTCGTATTTGAGAATGATAAATGGCTTGTTTTGTAAAACTTTTAAAACTTGTAAAATATAGAATGTGTGGAAGTACTTGAATAACCTAGTATAGAACGTGTTACAAGTAGAATACTTGAATGTAACATTTGAGAGTTGCACTTCACGAAACGTCTTATTAATCGTTAACACGGTGACACGACCAACCACTTCGCTTAGAACCATCCAAACACGAAGAGCTTTCACGAGCGAGGTTGAGTCTCGGAAGTGCCCGATTTTACGCGGAATAGCCATTCGCAGTTTGGGTTAGGAAGGTGTAATTTATCATGCAGTGACTAGTTCGTCGTCTGTCTTCCAATCTCAATCACAAAATAATTCCAAAATTGATTCGAATAATATTACGAATATAAAAGTAAATTCAAGTAGAAGATAGACGAAAGTAATCGAATAATTATCTATGATTGTTATTATAATATAATGTTTTATCAAAAAATGCCTATAATTAATTCACATTGGCATATTTTTTTTGAAACAAAATTAAAATAAAATTGTAATAAATATTAGGAAAGTCTCCTATTATGAGATAGGATTCCTAATATGAGATAACGGGGTTTCTTTTAAACTATTAGGCCCTATCTTGGCCTATTAGTTTAAAAGAATCCCCGTTATTTCATATTAAGAACCTATCTCATAATAGGGGACTTTCCTCTAATATTTATTAGCAGATGGGCCACGTCGGATATAAATAGAAGATTGATATAAACGAAAAAACGCATGGATAGGAAAACAAACACAATGATTATTAATTATACGACTTATAATTAATAATAATCGGATGCAATATTGAATAAAGAAGTACAATAAAAAGTAATGACCATTCGTTATCTGTGTAAAGCATAATATTATATAAAAAGGCGCGGAACCTTTGCCGCTGCGATTTATTAGGCAGTTTGACGTGTCTATTAACCTCTCTCCTCCTCAGTATACCCTAATTTCCGATAGCGGCACACGGCTTTTCTCTGACATCCACCCAGTTCTGATAGCCTCTCTTCGCGTTTTCAACCCTCGGTAGGTAAGTAACGTCGGCAGCCCTTCCGCTGCCACGAGAAATCCTCCTGTCTTCTTAATAACCACTTTTCTCATCATTCTGTTGCGCAAACAAACGCCACGGCGACCGCGACGTCTGCATATAGGGAATTGTCCCTTTCCGCTCATCATTGCCTTCGAATTTGCAACTTTCTTACTCAATATGATACAAACTTTATCTTTCAGCAATATAGAAATAACTGACAGGTTGTATAAAATCCAATACCATAAAGTGGAAACACAGTTATATAATATAAAAGATCTGAGAGATCGTGCGTATATAGAGATGCTCTTTTGCCACGCTGTCATTTAAATGCAAATAAAAAATATACTTAAAAATCAGTATCGCGTACTATACGTTTATGTAGGTGTATAATTACATACAACTAACTTTTTAAGATCACTAATTGGTATATAATAATTAACATGTATGTTTTGTTGTATTGACAAGCAATAGAAATATAGCAATAATTTATTATAGCAATAATTGCAGAATTAATTTACTGAAACTCTTGTTTCTAGTATAAGGCTAGTTTTTAAGCGTGCAGTTAGCATTAAGTATTTCTTCCACATTATACCGATTATAAATTGCGTCAATGATATTCACAAATGTCGTTTTATTTGGCAGAATATCTTACGTCGTCTTCATCATAAATTTTTAGCAAAAGCATAAAGCTTAAAAACTTCTAAAGAGCTTTACGGTAGATTTTATGAATGCAACAGCTTGTTTGAATAGCGTTTGAAGCGCAAATGTATTCAATCCATTCGCTACTTTCTTCTTTTTCATGTCGCATTTCCAATCTCGAAATAACATTATGGATCGCCTGCGCACGTCATCCGTTTCTTATTCGCGGCCAGAATACTACATTGAATCGAGATTCAGGAGTCGGCGCCGCCCTACGCGTAGAGAGCATTCATCTGGCGCGTTTATCGATCGACCTTCTCTTCCCTCAAGAATTCATTACTGTACGTTTGCAGCTAAAATAAACTCATAGTTGGAACGGACGGATGTTGATAAAAGTTGGTGTTTTATCCGAATTAATTCTATTGTCTTGTGACAATTCAGTAATAATAATAAAAGAATAAAAAAATTTTTGTTATCTTGGAATTACATCTATTACTGCAAAGTTCCTCATTATGGAATAAATTAAATTATCACGCACGTGCGTGCGCGCGCCTCTCATTCCTTTCCCACATGCACGCGCAAATCACAACATAAAACATTTTTTAAAATTTATTATGTTATTATAATTATTTGTGTGTAAAGAATAATTCATAAAATTATAATTATAATAATTTGTAAAAAATATACTTTTTATTATTAAAGAAAACGCTTAGTTGAGTCATCATACCTCGTCGTTAATATTCAAAGTTTGACATTTTCCTCAAATAGTTAAAAACAACTATATGAGTCATTTGATTTAATAAAAACTCGAAATCGCCTGTCGTACTCGTATAAGTAGTGGTTATAAAGAAAATGTCTTTTGAGTCTTTTGGACAATATCTTGCCCAAAAGAAAAGATTGTTTTAAAATAGCGATGTCAAAGATTTAAACATTCCATCTCTTCTCTCATCTTACAGAAAAGACATCCATTTATTGTCGTATCTAGTCGAAAGATCGATTGATCGTCGTGGCACCAAGTTCATGTTAATCCAAAATAGCTTTATATCGATATTTTGACAAGGGTATAATGTCAACATATATTATTAAAAAATTTTTTATAAAGATACGATTGATAGTTTACACATTCCATGGGAAAGAAAAACATGATTTCATGTAACTATAACATTGTGACGTATTAGTGCCATTACTACATCAATAATAGTAATAAATATAAATGATTCGTAATATTTAATTAATATAGATAAGCGTGCATTGTATATTTCTCGACGCATCGGGAATAATAATAACAATAAGCACCGTTATTGTTTGAACGGCAGGTTGTTCTTGTTCTATGAAACAAAAGCTCGGCAAGTAATTGCGGCAAATTAATGGGATTGAGTATAAACTTCAGGATGCACGCGGGACAGTTTTCATTTATGATTCGCATTTCATTATTCCGGTCGGCCTTTCAATAGGCACCGCGCCCGTCACGAATGAAATAATATTCATCAGATTTTGGAAGTTATATTTGTGATTCCGCGGCACAATGTCGAGGTTTTTGTCCTGAACAATCGTGCACCTGCATTTTTATCGTGCGACGATGCTTTCGAGTAACAACAAATATTTACGACGCGATTCATAAAATCGACCGGTAGTCGGTGACAGGATCGACCGTCCTCGATTTTAGCTGCCGCGCAGTTGCTCGTAACAGATTTTTTGCTATGATTTTTGTGTCTATGCCCGATGATAAACCAACTTCAATCTCGTTTCTCTCTCTCTCTCTCTCTGTCGTAAAAAAATATAGGTGGTTAAAATATGAATTGCAAAATTCAGCACTATACGATGAAAGATCGCGTAATCGATCATGCACATTGATTTACAATGTTCACTAGTTTGTATTTCAGGTATTTCTACAAAACGAGGTAAATTCAATAATTTATATGTCGAAATATCGCCGACAGTTCAACACAATATAAATTAATAAAACATGAATAGAGTGGTCTCGATTTTGTGTAGAGAAAATCGTATTGTACATACGGCTAGTCAAACGGTAAAATTGGGTGATATAATGCTAATACATTGTTCTCTTTTATAACTTTATAGCTTTTAATAGAAAATAAGACAGTAATAGAAACATATTCTACCTCATCGAATAATTCTTAAACTTCTATATAACAAACTAGCAAGATATAAAATGCTCGACTTTTAAACAAGTCGTTACACTAAAACGGAATATTAACAAAAATAATTATTTTGATTGCAGGAACTATTCAATTACATATTCTAGAATCTAGAATATTTTAATTTAAAAAAGTATCAATAGCTATTTAACTAATTTTGACTAACGTTCTTTACTTTTAGTCGCGATTAAAACTCGCAAAATTGCAAAACAATCTTAAGACCCAAATACATCTACGTGACGTAATAACAAAGGCGATAATAACGGTAGTAAAAGCATTCCTTTTTGGTTTGCACCTATGACATCGATATTTGAAATTGAACGCCGGTGATAGATTAAAAATCCTGTTGACGTCGCAGCGTCGTTTTTCACGGTAGTACGACGTCGATAAAACGAAGTGGGGAAGACGTTGGCCTTTGGGCAGGGGATGAAACAGATTTTTCTCTACCAATATTTTCTCAACAACGAAAGAGAATACAAAGGATAGAGCAATGATTATGAAAGAATTGGAGCACAAATGGATCGATACTCGCTTTGGCATTGTAAAAAAAATTGTAATTGTTAAAATTAATATATAAAATGTTCGAGACTCGCTATGTATATTGAAATATCTCTTTTTTTGTAAGAAGTATAAATAGAATTCAGTAAAAGCATTGAACAAGTATAAAATATTTTCTATGCTCGCTTTTTCATTTTATCATCCATTTATAAAGTTTTAGAGATGCTTTAATATTTTTTTTGTGCAAAATAATTTTCATGTACATACATGTATGGGTATTATGTGGCAATTTTGTAAATGTAAGTAAAAACGATTCGATATTAATTACACTTGGTAGTATTTTTACATCTCGTTGAGATAGTTAATAAATGTATAATGAGGAATTTCGTTACTTATTGGCCGAAAGTTATTCAGTTTCAAGAGGTCTGTAATTTTCAGAACACTTCACGACGACTGATACATCGGTATTATCGCGCGGTAATGTTAAATTTTTAGTTGGTACTGTACTACTGTTTAATTAAAAGAAGCCAAAGGAAAGATGATTAAAAAAAAAGGGGAAGATTATTTGCCACCTCCGCAATTTATTCTATGGAATATCTATCTTCTGTACCAGCTTAATAGATATTTCATATAAAACAATAAGCATTTACATTATTCCGTGTATATAATGTATATCATAAATAGTGTGTATCTATCATTGTTGTTAAACTG
Source organism: Leptothorax acervorum (assembly GCA_035220615.1). Lineage (NCBI taxonomy): Eukaryota > Metazoa > Arthropoda > Insecta > Hymenoptera > Formicidae > Leptothorax > Leptothorax acervorum. Next base: position 368,196 of record JASTWQ010000149.1, on the reverse strand, counting down.
TAAAGTATTAAATAATATTAGAAAAAATTGCGACTAATAAAGCAAGAGTGTCTTACTTTCCTATAAAACTTTTTCTCACTGACAGAGATGTACTTGATATACATATTTTAAACTCATTACGTTTCATTAAATTATTTCTATCATTATGAATAGTATACAATAACAAGTTACATAAAAATTGTATCAAAGAAACTTTTACTTAATAGATTTAAGTAAATAGACTTAAATTAATAGTCAATTAATATATATCAAGATCACAGGCGTAGTAATAGGCGTTAAAGTATCAAGAGACACGGTAGTGTTTCGCGCCAAGTACGCGCGGAGCGAGACCGCCGTGGCTCTATTATAACGCGACGCAACGAGTTGCGAGTACCCGAGATTTTGAGATCTCGATAACTAGCGAACGGATTAAGTTCCAACTAGGCTTAATGGATAGCTTGGACCAAATTTGTATAATAAAAGTGTTTTTATTTTTCCGCTACGTGCCCTACGAGCGGAGATATTGCGATACAAATCTCAAAGCTGAAAATTTACAATTAAGATATGTCGTCGTTCTCCGTTTGCTGTGTTCGCCACGGCGCGCGGCACGGCGCTAGTAGTGTCTGATTTTGTCCAGATCATATCCTTTCCGTTATGCGGCGCTAGTTCTACGTGTAGAGATGCGTTAGGGCCAGCGCATGTACATTGCCGTAGCGTCTTACACCACCTTACGTGAGTATCGCTACGCGACACACAAGCCAAACGTACGGCAACGCACATAGAAAAACGTAACGTAACATACTATACGTTACGTTTTTCTATGTGCGTTGTTGTACGTTTGGCTTACGTGTCGCGTAAGGCGATTCTCACGTAAGGTGGCGTAAGACGCTACGGCAATGTACGTGAGCAGGCCCTTAGTTCGATCACATGTGATGTGACATGAGTTACGTAAGTCAAAATAAAATTATGATGCTTACGATGTTTACGTGTGCGTTCAGTCGCTCAGTGCGCGTTATATACGAATGTGGTCGTTAGGCGGTTGGAATGGTCGGATATCGACGATCGGAACTCGTGCTATTATTTCTTTTTTTGTAATAGTTAATCACTTGGATTGAATAAGGTAACGCAATTTTGTGATATGTACCACTTGGGTTTTAATTTTTTTGAAATAAAGATACTACTACTTGGATTCTTTCGAGAGACAAAGATATAGGTTTTTTCAAGCTACATACACCACGCGTGTAGTTACTTGGCGCCTTTTTTTTACCTTTTTGTAAAAGGTAATTTTGTACAGATGTAATTTACGATTGTTATGTAATTTTATGTAATTCTATGCATTTTGCGGTTTCTTTCATTTTTGTTAAATGTGGACTGCGATAGCGATATGGCATTATTGTAAAATTGTGTTGTTGGAATTGTATACCCCCTTCCAATACCGAAAGGCAAGAAATAAACAGTTTATTTATCTTTATATCAAGACCGTTAAGATATACAATCAATAGACAAAGGAAAGAGCCATTTACGGTCCAAGCTTGGTTAAATAGCTTAATAATACATATTTCTATATTATACGCGTATTTTCCAACATATTAAACTGCGTGCCGATTATTTGTCGGACTTAAAACACAGTTATTATTGGAACATTAAAAATCCTCCCTCCCCTCCCTAATTAAATCAATTCGATTTAATATTAAAATCACTGTAAAGAACTTGTTGCAAAAAATATTACCCCAGCCAGGGTTCAAACTCTAATGTTCCAATAATAATTGTGTTTTAAGTCCGACAAATAATCGGCGCGCAGTTTAATATGCAGTTGGAAGATACGCGTATAATATAGAAATATTATTAAGCTATCTAAGGTCCAAGCTTGGACCGTAAATGACTCTTTCCTTTGTCTATTGATTGTATATCTTAACTGTCTTATAATATATATTAATTGTTTATTCACGTCGCCTGAGAAAGACGTTCAAATTATTGTTAGCCGGTTATTGCGATAAATATTACCACATACCCCGGTAGTCGAATTGGTACGACACCCGAACGGAATACGGGAGGTTCCAGGTTCGAACCCTGGCTGGGGTAATATTTTTCGAAATAAGTTCTTTACAGTGATTTTAATATTAAATTGAATAAATTTAATTAGGGAGGGGAGGGGGATTTCTAATGTTCCAATAATAACTGTGTTTTAAGTCCGGCAAATAATCGGCGCGCAGTTTAATATGTTGGAAAATACGCGTATAATACTATAGAAATATTATTAAGCTATCTAAGATCCAAGCTTGGACCGTAAATGGCTCTTTCCTTTGTCTATTGATTAAATTAATAAATTTTAAAAAATTTTTTCGCATTGCAAAAGAAAACTGCATATTGCGAAGAGAAATTGTGACAGTGATTTATGAACTCGTTTGAATAAAGTCTTTTGTTAGGTAGGTATATGTTCACAGACGAAACAATCTGACGCTAGCGACATCAGAATCGACGTATAAGGGGATCGAGCTTTGTGCAGACACTTCACCGGTAGAATGCTTCGGGATAATGGCGAAACTTTGCACGCGACCAATGTCTCGTTGCCGTAAGGCGAAGCTGTTCGTTGCATCACCATCGTAACGTACGTCGCGTCGGTTGTCTCGTTCATCGCATTCTCGCGCCAATATATGAGGCGCCATCGAGACTAGGGTTTGATATCGTTAACTAAGTTGCACTCGACTTGATTATAATGACTTGTCTTCAAAGCGGACTACCCGACGCGACGGTCGTCGTATCTGCGAACGGGTGCGATACCTACGCTCTCAAAGGAACTCTCCTCTACTCACCTCTACCACGGTCGCCATCAACCTCGTTCATATTCCTACGCAATTATCGCGATCACTCGCATGTTGCACACATGCGGTCCCGTGATCCGTGCATCGAGATAACGGAATCTATTGCAGCAATAAAATAATGGATAATAATTAAAATATTATAATCTCTATTGTTTTACACGTTTTCACTACATTACATTGATAAATTAGCTATTCTTTAGCATGTTTTGTTTTAAAACAACAATCAGTATTCAATGTTCTAATTAATACACGAAGAGTGTTATCACATTGCAGTGAATGATTCCCATGTAAAGTTTAATTTTGATGAAAAACTGTATTATTCACACACCTATCCTTTTACATCAGTAAAACAGTTGTATCAAGAATAACAATAAAATATCGAGAAATATCATTTTATTTATTTATTTTATCATATTTGCAATAATATATTTGGTTATAATTATATCTGAGTTTACAATTTATTGGAAAAAATAGTGATTACACTTACACAGATCACGTTAATCTTTTCGCTTTCATGGCTGTAATTAGTATCGTTATCATCCTTTGTGCTTTTGTGAGTTATAATTGTGTTTTTCCCATTCTTTATGCTTTGGACGTGGCTTATATCTTCTGTATTGCATAGTGCGTACTGTTACTACAGACGACATCTCATTGAAAAATAAATATCCATGTTTTTGTCGTTCCATATTCTTTTGCTTTGTAAAGGCTTTTCATGGCATGTCCTGAAAACGGAATACGAGCATTCCCATCTGGGAACTACGTGTTTAATTTAGTCGTACATTCTGATGTAAAAATACATAACGAACGAAAGTGTGCGTGTCAGCCGTTTGTAACATTTCCTTCTTTTTTTTATTTACTCGCGACAAAAATAAAAATTTCCATTTTGATTCGGGAACTTGAAGAACGACGCATTGCTGAAGTGGAGAAGTGTAAATTGCATAAGAGCTGTGTTTATGTACACAACAATCAACGTCATACAATGAGAAATAAAAATAATTTTAAAAACAAAATATAAAAGTATTGTAGGTAATGAAGTAAATTCACCAGAGACTTGTAATAAAACTATATACAAATATTAGCTCTCTCAAATACATGTATTATCAAGGAAAATAAGAAACATATTAACGTACAAGTAAACAAGGATGACGACTATTTCTTAGATAACTTCATGGATACATAATTATAAGCAAACATTTATTTTTATTTTATTAATAGGAATTCAGCTTTAAATATAAGCAAATAACAGAATCTTCTTGTTTGATTAATTCCAAATAAATTAAAAAAATAGAAATCTAATCCCAATATAAATTGATATAATATTTTATATCATGCAAACATGGATAAGTATAATACAAAACAATAAATTTTACTTGAGTTTTTATTAAGGAAAAATCAATAATAAAATTAGTACTACAACAGCAATCATATTAATTGGTTACTGCAGTGAGACCGAAAGACCGTTAACACGTATATACCGTTTAGCATACTCAGGATACATTTCGCTAACAGACTGCAGACCGTAATTATTACGTTGCTTTTTGCATCATACGTGATATGTGTCTAGTAGGTATCCGTTTTACATTTGTTTTTATTTTGTTTTGGACAACAAAACTCCTTAGGAACACGAACCAATTATGGCTCGTCGACACTTTTTCTCACGCAAAGTTTGCGAGCATGCTGTTTTGTGTTACCCAAACATTATTCAATAAACTTTTGCATGATTATTCTACAAACTTTTGTCGGGTATGACTCATGAGCCGTTTGTATAGGTACCAAGAGGAATTGCCGATACTTTTTAGTTCACGAGTTGGGCCGACATGCAACTTCCAACACCGCGTCGAAGGAAAATTTCGCAGACGACATCGTCGTCGACTTGAAACTTGTTCCGACGGTCGACGACGGTAAGAAACGTCAGAACGATTTATCGGTGGGCTTTAGAACTCGTTATTATCCTCTTACTACTTCGATTCCACTCTGCTATCGGCGTAGTAACGATAACGAGGAAGTCGGACGCGTACCGTTTCTGATACCTTATTAGTCGTCGTTTTTCCTTTTCTTGACAATTACTCGACATATTTTTCGCGAACAGTCATCGAGTGTTGCATCGTTAGGTTACTATCAATCAATGCAACACAGTATTCATTGTAATTTCAAAAGAAATTTATTTGTTGTCATATTTGTTTGTTTTATGCCATTGATAAAATTGTATTTTTTTGCGAAACAAAATCTATTTAGGTTTAGAGCATTAGGTTTATAAAAATATATGAGTCTTTTTTTCGTGTAGGTAATATATAATTATACTAAATTATTTGTACCTATATCAGTTATGAATTGTACATGTTTATTATAATGATAAAATATTGTAACAAAATAATAATTCTCTATAATTATATCAATCTATTTCTGATATTATTATAAATTTTGTGTACAGTACTTATATTTAATCTACATTAATACCCATCCAACTTCAATTGTATATGTATACCAACTTATAAAATCAGAATAAACATAACAACAACAGAGTAATAACAGTAAATATTTTGTTGGCATAGTGCGATATAATAACACAAATCACTCAAGTGTTATTAAATAAACATTTACGTTATATCCTGCGCTTTTGGCTTACCTATATATATCTAAAGACTTTAATATCCGCGTAAACAACAGAATCGGTGATTAGTGCCTAAATTCGCTACGCCGACACCATGATGCGTTAATTACCTCTTACGTAATTTGGTCGAAATAACCGTTTATTCTCGCCGTTTTTAATCGAGCTTAATGAATTTAGATCTTCCGACGCAGAATTGATGCGCCCGCGCTATATCCACCGTCATACTTCCTGGCTAAATCCAGACGAGTAATTAACGAGCCAGCAATTAACTCCGCCGATCGACCCATACCGCTGATACATACCATTCGTACACGTACATACATGCTCGCTTACGCAAGCGTATACGCAGAATGTACAATAAAGTACAACAACTTTTACCGGGGGGAGGGAGGGAGTAACATTATCTCTTTGAATAATTTAGAACTTTATATGAACAATATAGTAATTTGAATTTAAGCAAGTTTTTCTTATATCTCCTACGAAACTTTCTCCTAGAAATTAACTATTATACTTCACTCGTTTTATTAAAGTTTGCAAGAAGTTTAATCAGCTAGAATATGAAAATTATTTTATGTAAAAATATATTTTGCAAAGTATTTTTAAGCCTAAAAAATGTAGATATAATAGATTATAAATCCTGTTCTTCGGTCAGTTACAATATATTAAATATTATAACAACAAAATTTTAATTTCAAGCTTAATCGCTATTCAAGCATATTCAGTTTTGTTATTTGGGAAAAAAATAAAGATGTACCAGGGATAAACATCTTCCAACAAGTTTCTCTAAAAATAAGTTACAGTGCAGTGCGAAGTTGCGCGGTAGGTTTGGTGTTCCGTACATATCCGTTGAACACTCGCCGAAGGAATTGACGACGAGAAACGTGATTTCTCGCGATCTGTGTCCATTGTGCCCGAGATGCCATTGTGAGAGCTTCCAGCTCGTATGAGTCTATCTTCCCAGTGCTTTTTCCGCATAGTACACGCGCCGGTACGCGTACCACATGCGGGATGTTTTTGAATTGACGCTACTCCGGCGAGAGAACTGGTTCCGAAGAAAGTACGACAAAAATGCACCATGATATTTCACTGCGTGGTTCACGAATTTCTACTTCTATATACCTATAGCCCCTGAATTGTGAATTAAATCCACAATTATTTCACATTGTGTTGCAAATCAATTTTGCGGGATAATAAATCCACAGAGGAATAAAATATAAGAAAATTATTCAACAGTATTAATACATTGGGTCACTTTATTTTGTTTTCTCTTATCATATCGAATTCTGAGACACTGTAGATAATCCCGCACACAGCAATGCAGTCGTATGTATATTTAAAACACATATGTATAGAGATACATACCTACGTACAGAAAAGAAATTTTGTTCTTTTGCGAGAGAACGCGAAAGAGAGAGATAAAAGGACGATGGAAAAAAAAGGAAGCAAGAATACATGAACAGAGAGAGAGAGAGAGAAAGGGGAGGAGAGAAGGAGAGGGGAGGGAAAGAGAGAGAGAGAGCTCTCGCTAGAGAGAGCAGTCGCTAGAGACGGGAAATTCCGTCGACCGACCTGTCTGTCCCGACTTAAAACTTTTATACACTCAGTGTGCACACTTGTGTAGTTTCTGACGTACTCGAGCAGCTTCGGCGAGTACTTCGCGTGAACGTAACGTTTCGGTAACGAAACAATCCATGACATTGATGTTTCACGATGTGCCAACAGAATATGATGTTTAAAATATCGAGCCATTATATGTATAAGCAATAATTTTCAAATATATCAAAATATAACATTAATGCAAAATCAATGATGATGATATGTGTGTTAACACCTATAATTTCAAGAGTTTACTGTATTCGATGTAGTGGTGTTAGAATAGCATTCAAGAGCTAGCCAAGTAATTGATACATTGTTAGAAAATTTCTTGTTACTTACTTAATCATCTACATAATGTTAGATACTTTTAATATTTTAGAAACCACTGTTTCATATTTTTAACACAACTGGGAATATTTTGTTCTTCTTACGATTTTACTCATGGTTTCTTAATAAAGAGCGTTAATGATAATAAACATTAGTAATTAGTAGTACATTAGATCTTTCCGATGAGAAAAAGCTTTTCTATTAACTTTATGCGTTACTCGCGCACACCATATACCTAATACCTATGTATTTATACATGCATATCCTATTGTTACGAGATTGTATTTTTACTCTTGTATTTGAATATGGCGTATTTCTATCTGACTGACAAGAGCCGATGTTCATTAGATGTGTTGTTTTAACGACGTATTTTTCAACGTCGCAGCTACGCATTCCACGTATCACGAGTATGACTTTTCAATATAACGTACCGTGGGAAACGTGGTTGCATTGGATTTTATTCTACGTTTCGCGTTTCCAGCTCGCGCTTCTCGCGATCAATAGTGAAGCTCGTACGCAAAGTTTAGAGGCACAAAAGATTTGCCAGCGCATGATAGTAGACTACAAATTAATCGCATTTTCACGCAATATCGATTCGATCCTATTGAAAATATTTTTGTAAAGCGTTTTTAATTTGTCACTGTACACCCTGAATATCTACATCAATCTCGGTAGATATTAAAAACTGTAAAAGATTAACTTCATCGTTTTCTTTTTCGTCGTAAAAACTAGATAGCAGTTTATTTACTCCTATTATAAATGTCTTCAGGACATAAGTTTTTTAAATACATATTATATCTCTCTTTATATTAACAAAATAATTAAAAACAGATATTTTAATCCGATTTATAATTTAGTTTTCGTCTAAAACTGATCAATATATTGTAACTATATGTGGAAAGTACACTTTTTGCAACAAGTAGGACAGTTTTACATGTCCATACATTTTCGCGGGAGATATGTATAATAAACTGTTGACCGTACTATACAAATCCGAGATATGCGCGATAGAATTACGACCGAGTTGCGTTCTCGTGAAATCAGAACGTTTAGTAAGGAGCGATTTTTGGCGGGTTAAATAAAATAAAGGGACAAACGGGATTCCCAGTGCTCGTATCATAAAATTTTCTTGCGATAAATTTATTCGTTCAAAAGATAAAGATCATGACTTTTGATCTGCGTTTGAGTCGCGGATGAAATTCACCGATTCCTCGCGCAAATGCCTAATACTAGCGAGAAAATCCACCTCTATCAAGTTAGCCCCCCACCATCGCAAAAAAAATCCGCACCTATCAAAAAATTTAGTGCTATTTATGTGCTAATTTGTTGCCCTAGTCCGGATTTTGTTGCTCAAACCGTTTAACAGGAAACGGCGATCGAAATGGGGGGGCCAGCTTGTCGTCAAGCTAGCCCCCCCCCCCCCCCCCATAATAAAAAAGGTATATAGAGTGCTCAAATAAAAAAAACAAATACATCAGAATTTGTTGCTTTTTTGTTGCTCCAAGATAGCGTAAAAACATTTTGGAAATATAACGTTTTTTAGAAAATACGTATATCCCAACATTAAACAGATAGCACTATATCTTAAACAACGTTATATTTCCAAAATGTTTTCACGCTATCTTCAAGCAACAAAATAGCAACAAATTCTGGTATAAACGTTTTTTCGATTTGAGCACTCTATATATATTTTTTGGCATGGGGTGGGGCCAGCTTGACACAAGTTCTAGCCCCACCATATACTGAAAAACATACATAGAGTGTTCAAATAAAAAAAACCAATACACAAGAATTTGTTGCTATTTTGTTGCTTTAAGATAGCCTAAACAAATTTTCGAAATATAAGGTTCTGTAAATAATACCACTATTCAATAAATACAGCATCTCCGCGTTGACCGTTATCTAACACGTCGTAGGTTAAAGTTAAGTAAAAGAATTTGTTGCTCGGGTCTTTTTGGTACTAAAATATTCTATGGACAGTGCTCTACCAAAATATGCAACATATGATTTTGTTGCTCGCTCCTAACTGCAAATAAATACATTGTTTACCTCCGCGCCGACCGTTATCTAACACGTCGTAGGCTAAAAGTTAGTGAAAGAATTTGTTGCTCGGGTCTTTTTGGTACTAAAATATTCTATGGACAGTGCCCTACCAGAATATGCATTATATGATTTTGTTGCTCGCTCCTAACTGCAAATAAATACATTGTTTACCTCCGCGCCGACCGTTATCTAACACGTCGTAGGCTAAAAGTTAGTGAAAGAATTTGTTGCTCGGGTCTTTTTGGTACTAAAATATTCTATGGACAGTGCCCTACCAAAATATGCATCATATGATTTTGTTGCTCGCTCCTAACTGCAAATAAATACATTGTCTATCTCCGCGCCGACCGTTATCTACGACTTCAATGGCTAAAAGTTAAGTAAAAGAATTTGTTGCTCGGGTCTATTTGGTACTAAAAAATTCTTTTACTTAACTTTTAGCCATTGAAGTCGTAGATAACGGTCGGCGCAAAGATAAACAATGTATTTATTTGCAGTTAGGAGCGAGCAACAAAATCATATAATGCATATTTTGATAGGGCACTGTCCATAGAATATTTTAATACCAAAAAGACCCGAGCAACAAATTCTTTCACTAACTTTTAGCCTACGACGTGTTAGATAACGGTCGGCGCGGAGGTAAACAATGTATTTATTTGCAGTTAGGAGCGAGCAACAAAATCATATGTTGCATATTTTGGTAGGGCACTGTCCATAGAATATTTCAATACCAAAAAAACCCGAGCAACAAATTCTTTCATTAACTTTTAGACTACGACGTGTTAGATAACGGTCGGCGCGGAGATAAACAATGTATTTATTTGCAGTTAGGAGCAAGCAACAAAATCATATAATGCATATTCTGGTAGGGCAATGTCCATAGAATATTTTAGTACCAAAAAGACCCGAGCAACAAATTCCTTTACTTAACTCTTAGCCATTGAAGTCGTATATAACGGTCGGCGCGGAGGTAAACAATGTATTTATTTGCAGTTAGGAGCGAGCAACAAAATCATATGTTGCATATTTTGGTAGGGCACTGTCCATAGAATATTTCAATACCAAAAAAAACCCGAGCAACAAATTCTTTCATTAACTTTTAGACTACGACGTGTTAGATAACGGTCGGCGCGGAGATAAACAATGTATTTATTTGCAGTTAGGAGCGAGCAACAAAATCATATAATGCATATTCTGGTAGGGCACTGTCCATATATCTACGACTTCAATGGCTAAAAGTTAAGTAAAAGAATTTGTTGCTCGGGTCTATTTGGTACTAAAAAATTCTTTTACTTAACTTTTAGCCATTGAAGTCGTAGATAACGGTCGGCGCAAAGATAAACAATGTATTTATTTGCAGTTAGGAGCGAGCAACAAAATCATATAATGCATATTTTGATAGGGCACTGTCCATAGAATATTTTAGTACCAAAAAGACCTGAGCAACACATTCCTTTACTTAATTCTTAGCCATTGAAGTCGTATATAACGGTCGGCGCAAAGATAAACAATGTATTTATTTGCAGTTAGGAGCGAGCAACAAAATCATATAATGCATATTTTGATAGGGCACTGTCCATAGAATATTTCAATACCAAAAAGACCCGAGCAACAAATTCTTTCATTAACTTTTAGACTACGACGTGTTAGATAACGGTCGGCGCGGAGATAAACAATGTATTTATTTGCAGTTAGGAGCGAGCAACAAAATCATATAATGCATATTCTGGTAGGGCACTGTCCATAGAATATTTTAGTACCAAAAAGACCCGAGCAACAAATTTTTTCACTAACTTTTAGCCTACGACGTGTTAGATAACGGTCGGCGCTGAGGTAAACAATGTATTTATTTGCAGTTAGGAGCGAGCAACAAAATCATATGTTGCATATTTTGGTAGGGCACTGTCCATAGAATATTTTAATACTAAAAAGACCCGAGCAACAAATTCTTTCATTAACTTTTAGACTACGACGTGTTAGATAACGGTCGGCGCGGAGATAAACAATGTATTTATTTGCAGTTAGGAGCAAGCAACAAAATCATATAATGCATATTCTGGTAGGGCACTGTCCATAGAATATTTTAGTACCAAAAAGACCCGAGCAACAAATTCTTTTACTTAACTTTAACCTACGACGTGTTAGATAACGGTCAACGCGGAGATGCAGTATTTATTGAATAGTGGTATTATTTACAGAACCTTATATTTCGAAAATTTGTTTAGGCTATCTTAAAGCAACAAAATAGCAACAAATTCTTGCGTATTGGTTTTTTTTATTTGAGCACTCTATGTATGTTTTTCAGTATGTGGTGGGGCTAGAACCTGTGTCAAGCTGGCCCCCCCCATGCCAAAAAAATATATATAGAGTGCTCAAATCGAAAAAACGTTTATACCAGAATTTGTTGCTATTTTGTTGCTTGAAGATAGCGTGAAAACATTTTGGAAATACAACGTTATTTAAGATATAGTGCTATCTGTTCAATGTTGGGATATACGTATTTTCTAAAAAACGTTATATTTCCAAAATGTTTTTATGCTATCTTGGAGCAACAAAAAAGCAACAAATTTTGATGTATTTGTTTTTTTGATTTGAACACTCTATATACCTTTTTCATTATGGGGGGGGGGCTAGCTTGACGACAAGCTGGCCCCCCCATTTCGATCGCCGTTTCCTGCTAAACGGTTTGAGCAACAAAATCCGGACTAGGGCAACAAATTAGCACATAAATAGCACTAAATTTTTTGATAAGTGCGGATTTTTTTTGCGATGGTGGGGGGGCTAACTTGATAGAGGTAAAAAATCCTGCGTTTGCAGAAGTTTCTCTTTCGGACCGTCTATCCACTTTGACTGCTAAAATGGATTGTCTTTCGAATATGTATACCTTGCGACGATAATTTGCACGGACGAATGTCAAAGGAATTGGATTTATAATAAAACATTAATAACAATAAAAATAAAAATAGAAAAGCGTTGTCGTTATAAATAACTGCGTTTCATTTTCAGTTCAATAATTTTCTAATATCCTTCCAGTTGTTTGCATAAATTGTCATTCAACCTCAGGATGAGGGAAGGAGCATCAAGGGCTGTAAAAATTAAAATTAAATTAGTGGAGGCTGTCTTGGGAGGGTGCGATTCAAATTAATTGCCTTGGAGTCGCGCTAATCGCATTCTTAAAAAGAGGCATCTTTCGACCGCGAAGGGCATAAAACTTTTCCGTCAATCTTGCGATCGTCGCAAAAAAATTGTCTTGTCAGTACTTCATTAAAAACTTGCGATAAAATAAAGAAGATAATCGGCGAAAGCGCGATTGACGGTATGGGAAAATGTACGGTACGTTCATGTAACTTCCGTTACAATGGTTATATTGATTATTGATGTAAACGAAGATGGCAACAAGGATAGGGACAATAATGGCGAACGCATCGACGTGCAATGTGTCAAATGGCGTTTAATTAAAAGTTTCGCCGCGATATCAGGCGGGTAGTATTCTGAATATCGCGTGAGCGCAGATTCGATCTACTTTGATGTGCAATAATGTAGGAAAATGTAGAGTGATACGCCCGACGGATGTTATTACGCAGGTTGGGTCAAAGGATCGATATCGTTTATCTGCTAATTACAGATGTTTGACGCTGTCATTCAATGTTTAATGTCCGTATTGTGCCATATTATGCTGCGAGGTATAATTTATATTTCGCGCGACATACACTCGATCAGACGCTATTTCAAACATTAAACGATCTCTCATTTCTAAGCGATGTACCTATATCTATTGAATAATATGTAATATAGGTATATAAAATTTAACAGTGGCAAAATATAAATTTTATACCGGCTAATGACTACCACGGAAAATTTATTCTTTCATGTTATCTACATTTATATTAGGTCTATTCTATATTCGATGATACGGCAGTATATATGTATTGTGTGAGAGTGTGTGTGTAATTTTTATATATTTATATATAGGGAAAACTGGGGACAGTTGATCCCTATGGGAGACATAGTACATCGATTTTACGGTACTTCTATGAACTCAGTATTTGATTCAACTAGCAACACTGGTTGTCTATGACATGACTTAACTTCACGTAGTAGTGATATTTGCCATTTGCGTGACGTTTGCATATGGCGGGCGGTTTTGTGATTTGCTGATTTCGTACTTCTTTTTAATGAGTTCTTTCCTATTGGTTTTCTTGAATTAGGTAATGGATAGCGATATTTTACAAATACGCATTTGTTTGCATGTCTAATAGATAGTTTATTTTACAGTAAGTCATAGAAATACGTGTGTTGTATTTAAGTATTAATATAAAATTATAATCTAATATCAGTGGGGAGACTTGGTACGATATAGTTTTGTTATGTTTAAAAGATTTAAGAAGTATCAAACTTGTTAGTTATGTAAGAACAAAAGATTACTTTGTTACGTTCAGAAGATTTAAGAAGTATTTTTGTTTATAAGCATATGCAAATTAATAAGAAGCTTTATTATGAAAATTAATAAGAAGATGCTGCCAAATGTGGTTTGACCACTAATTAAAATAAAAACTGATAATTATTTACAAAAATTAAATGTTTTATTGTAAAAAATCAAAAGTTGGGAGACGTCAACCCCTATAGATCATGTCACCCTACACGCCGGAACAAATCATCCTCAATAGGGGACACATGGTACAATTTCCCACTTTTCAGTTTTAATTCAATAACTTCTGTATTAACTGATTAATAAAAACGGCTTTATGATAGAGTAAGGCCAACTAAATTCCTAACTATTTCATGGTATTAGATTTGAGATACACCATAAAATGACAAAAATAGCCCTTTAAAACAAAAGGGATCAACTGTCCCCAGTTTCCCCTATAGTTATAATCATATGATAATTGTATGAGAGTGACATAAAATATAACGTTTATATCAACAGAATGTATATAAACTATCTTGTGTCATAATTTTGAAACAATAATTATTATAAGAAAATGTTTAGTACAAAAGAACAATGCTACTCTATCACGTTCGTACAAACTTCGTGCTAAGAAATATCGACGCTTTAGCTCTCTTCTCAATAAGCTTGGATAAACTCGGAATTTGACAGAGTTCCTATTTCGACTCTACGAGGCATCTTGCCGGCTTTCGAGCTCGCGATCGTTGACCTCGCCCGAGAGATTAATTTCCACCAAGCATCTGTGTTATTTCCATCGAGGATTCCGGGCCAAGTTTATCAGAGTCCGTGACACGGTGTAGATTAACTCTACGTAGTAACGATCAATCTCCAGTTTTAGCTCTAGTAGCCTCTCTAACTACGATTAGCGCGCCAAAATGCAATGCGCCTTTCCTCTTATCTGTATTTTAATAAGTGCATTTCCGCCATGTCTCGAGCACTCGCGACCGCCGGCGCCGGTTCGCACAAAGCGGAGTATCCACGAAGGCACGAACCATGCATTCGCCGTTAATCGAATTCAAAGACACAGGTAAGCGTAAGCGCAATTACGAGGAAACTTTTCGACAAGCATGAAACTGTACGCAAATTCGATCAAGCCAGACAATCGAACCTTTCGAATTCGCGGAGTGCTCTGATCGACGTAGTGGTAAAAGTTTGCCGATTAGAAGCGCGTTCGGGAGTTAGGAAATCGACGCGACCGGCGCGATATCGAGACGGCCGGCGCGCGGCGCGTTGATAATAGCCGGAGTCTGATGCTCCAGTTACGCGAGATGTGCGGAGAATTCTGTTGCACTTTACGGATCATAGAGTCAAAATGCAGTTGGCGTTCTTCGAGATTATTCGAATAGTGCACGTGGCTCGAAAGTTTCGCTACAGGGAGCAATTGGATCGCTTCGGCATCTCATTCAATTCTCGCATAAGCTCGTAGAAGCTATACGCTTTTATGAACTGATCGTAAATAGAGAACGAGCTGACTACACTGTAGACATAAATATCCGGATCTCATTGAAAAGACAGTCATCAACAACACGAGTTAATAATACGAGTTAGCAGAGGTGATATTGCTCAACTAATATTCGGGACCTGTAGTAATACATCAGCTTTAAACGCTTTGTATTTAAAAGTTTCAGCAGCATTAAAATTCCGATATGCAAACTCTTCCTAAAGTTTATTTATAAACTTTCGAAACTTCTTTGAATCACTAAACTAAATGTTTTTCCAATAGATATTTTCGCAATCATTGATACAGCACACTCTAGGGTGATCAAGACACAGGAAATATTGACATATACATATATGTAATATAAATGTGTATAATTTTCTTTTAGAACAAATACTTTATTACATCTTAATATGCGTGTATTAAATCCGTTTTTGTGCACGCAAATCTTTTCCCGATAGATTACACAACTCAACTTACATGTGCAATTATTCGTTTACATACCTTATGCTTGGTTCTATGTCGATGGTAATGATTGGGCCGAGGATGCTCAATGATGACGTGTTCGGTGGTGGTGGGACCGAGAGTAGGGGTATAAACGCGCGAGGCGCGTGACGGATGATGATGCCGCGTCGGCTGAATTGGTTGGGGGGTCGTTGTTCTCCTCGGCGAGGATCGCTGCTCCTTTTGGGCCTCGTGGCATCGGCAGACCCCGCCGCCATCGCCACTATTGCTGCCGCTCCCGCCGACGCCACCACCACCACCACCACCCCCGATGAGGCCGCCGCCGCTTAAAGCCGCCGCAGTCAGCTTGCTGGCGTAGTAGTACATCGCGCACATTTATCCGGCGAGAGCTTAACACCACGGCCTGATCGCCACCTCACTGCTGTCATCACTGACGTTAGCGATGACGATCGGTGGTTCGTTTAACGCGATAACCACTCAAAAAATCGAAACTCCGTTGAATACGAATTATAAGAATGCAAGATGCACGTCGACCGGTGAGTTCATCGGTGTTCCTCTGACAGCAATACCGGCATTTCTTCCAACTTATAAAGTTAAATTATCGTTCAATCTCGTTCACTAAAATTCCGTGAACTGAAATTCGTGACTACGAACGTGGACGGTATCGGCAATCGTAAACGGCGAAATGTTTGGAATTTGCGTGCGTTGAAATACCTTCTTAATGATACGACTGGTATCCTTCTGATGCTTTAATGCTTTAAATAGTCTGCAATGTGTTTCTTTTAAGAATTAATTGCGGTTGGATATCAATAGTGAGTTAATTTTATATGATTAAAATTATGATACTTCACAGTTATAATACTTTAGTCATGAAGTAGTCTGTAAACACACACACAAAGTTTATGAATAATTTTCACTTGAATATTTGAGTCACATAAGATTTCAAAAGGCACAATACTGATAATATAGTATTTTAATACAATTTAATATATAAATTGTGTTACAAACCACTGATAATAAAAACAGAGCTGGCATAGATATTTTTTAAATATTTTCAATAATTCAACATTCAAATTGACTATAAAGATCTGTCCCAGATAACAATTGACAAGTTCATAGAAATATTTAAAATATATGTATTAGTAGGAGAGCCGGCTGCACAAAACCCTCCCTCATCGAACATACGGCTGAATTTTATTCGAATCGACAGCTTTTTTAGTGATTAAGATGGCACAGGGTTTTATATGCCCTGAAATTTAACCAAAGTGTTAAAAAAAGGCCACTTCCGGTATAATTTTTTGAGATAAAACTCCCTTAAAGAACATACGGCTGAAATATGTGCCAATCGATTTAGGATGTCAAGCACTTTGATAAAAAAATATACTGCCACCCCCCACCTTGACAGGAACCATGGCAGCAACCCTTAAACGTGACATATTTTCGTTATACGGTACAAAAATATGTCACGTTTAAGGGTTGCTGCCATGGTTCCTGTCAAGGTGGGGAGTGGTAGCATATTTTTTTATCAAAGTGTTTGACATCCTGAATCAATTGGCACAAATTTCAGCCGTATGTTATTAAGGGGGTTTCATCTAAAAAAATCATACCGGAAGTGGCCTTTTTTTAACACTTCGGTCAAGTTTCAGGGCATATAAAACCCGGCACAGGGTTAACCACTAAAAAAGCTGTCGATTCAAATAAAATTCAGCCGTATGTTCGATGAGGGAGGGTTTTGTGCAGCCAGCTCTTGGACTATATATATATATTGTAAAAGATGCTGTACAAATGTACGTATACATCGAAACTAAATCATGATATATTAATATTTTTTCTGACAAAATATAACTGGTTAAAACTATTACGTAGTAAATTAAGTCGTCATAAATTATATTTTAAAAATAAATTTATCAACTGCTTAAAATTAATTATCTGTTTAAAATTATCATTTTACTGCTTAACAAAGTTGTCCCTGTCAAAACAATTCTTCAGTTTTATCATTTTAATATAAAATCTGTTTGGTAGATATATAAATTAATCATGAACTTAACATGATTCTTTTTGTTCATTATCAATTCAAAATTAATGTCTGGTAATCGTATAAGCCAGAAATATATGGAAATCGTTATAATTTCGACGGTCTGGGTGGAACATAAAATATTCTTTATGACATATAGTCTCCAGAGTTTTAAAAGAACTTAAGTAAGAAAGTCCTGGTTGAGATATAGACAAAGAAAAGTTCGATAGCCTGAGGAGGTGCAATATGATCCTAAAAATGAGAAAAGATGCTTCTCTTTTTTATTTTTTATTTTCCGTGCAGGTAAGATCCCATTTGAAGACAGTTTAAATCTTTAAATCCTTGGTTCGCACCTAGTGATATGATCGTGCAGAGATGTGCCAGGATTCGTTCTCTTTCAGAAAATTCGCGTCGAACAACAAGCAGAGTGACAATAATAAGAGAGTAACGGAATAGAGTGTCGAAGCGGAGGCTTTCGACCGATATCAGGGTAAAAGAAAAAGGGTTGTTTATGACGCGTATCCACCGTGTTTTGACGTGTCACCTGTGTGTCTACATGTGCAAGGACCACACGCATGTGTAGGAACGCGGGTTCGTCCTCTGCTAAAATCCTCGTAAATCTTCCCTTCTATAAAAGTTGAACGAATTGCAGGCGCACGAAGCGGCGAGCATTAAAACGTCGCTGGAAATTCAACCGTTCTCGTCCGCTTGGCGTCGCGCGCTTTCTCATGCGTGGGCTTGTGTATGTGCATGTATGTGCGTATATGTATATGATGTGCGGAAACTCGGCAAAAACTGTAGCTGGCTAGACACATTATTGAAAATCGCACGGCAAGAATTCGCCGCGACAATGAGCGTCGAAATCGCCCGAGCGCTTCACGGCCCGTGCTTGGTTTTATGAAAAAAGAAAATAAAAAACATATGAAAGAAGAGATTCGTTGACGAAAGATTATACTCGGAAAATTTCAGTGGACATACGGTGTTTTCACGCAAATACTTAAATTACTAAATGGAGACTTTGCCAAATAATTGCTATTTTATCATAGATTATTCGTTAACTTGTCAATATGTTGATAGTTCAATTTCTTTATCAGTTAAATGATGCCTGTCATTGATGTTCGTATCAGCACAGATTTTAGTGACGCAACTTCGGGACAAAGAGAGGAGTGGTGGTTGAGAGGATTCGAGGGTTAGCCAGCCCTCTCAAAGGAGATTCGAGGGTTCATCGAGTTATCGAGAGGGTTACTATTAATTAGCGTTGAATTAGCATGCCTGCGGGCGTCGAGCCTATTGCTCGCACTAGCAACTCAGTCCTGTAATTCAATGCCGCACATTGAAAAAAATTATACGTAAAACGTTAAATCTCGTTTAAAGTCGAGTCAATTAAGCGCGAAAATAACTCGTGTAGAAAGCTACCGACGAAGGCTCATTACCACGCGTTATTTTCCGTTGCTAACGCTGAAGCACCGTATTCTTAATTACATTATAACTGCCGGCATATAAAAAAATAAATTATCACGATATAGACAATTACGGTTCTAGTTATACACCGCATACATATTTCCCTCGGTTCCAAGTAATTGCGCGATCGATATATCAGTAACAATAACCGCATTAACCATGTTACAAATTCTCGTAACGCGCCAGTGCATGAATTATGTCGACATGCGAGCGGATAAATGTCAAAACAAGCTGAAATGACGCACCATCCCGGAGGACTTCCGATATATATCGCTTCTCATTTGCGCCATGCCACGTTAATCTTACCACGGAGGTGGATAGGCGCGAATGTGAGTATATAATACGCACGCGAGTACGCAATGTACGCATGCGAATGTTTTGTCGCCACTTGTCTCGCGGCCGATTAATAGCGTTGATTAATTAATCCAAGTAGTTCTCCGTGCGGTAATAATTATCCATTCAGTCGCGGTGCGTATTCGCATTTATTAGCCGCGCTTCGACTGTGTTTACGAACGCCTCGTCGCGACTACGAGCGGTCGTCAATGCGAGTGCGCGCTCGATTTTACTAATTAGCGCAACACGTTGAAATCTCTCCCTGTCGGTAACGAATTATTCGTTACTCACGTACGGGGAAACGAGAAAGGGTAAACCAGAGCCCAAGTACGCGGATTGGGTGGCGTACATACATCCAGAAATTCAATTGCAAATCCGAAAGCGCGAACAACGGCGCGGCGCGAAGCGGCCATTCTGGCTCCCAAGCATGTTCTACGATATATGCATGCGACTATACTTGTTATCGTTCTTACTTTTTTAATAAGCTAATACTATCCGCAGTCATAAACTTTTATTTGTTTTACCGCGGATCAGTTATTCGGTGCGGAAAGTACTAACTAAACGGCTTGGGATCTGAAAGTTATAATGATTCCGCACTGTGTAGTACGCTTGATGATAGTCCTTCATGTAATGTATGTACTGCCGTTGTATAATGATACCCTGACAAATGCAGTCAGTTCAACGAGAAAAACTCGAAAATCAAATTCTATTTGCACTGTGACATTATAAGAATACGCATGACAAATATGGCATTAGCTTCAAATGGATATCAAAGTTAGTTATAATATAATGTTCAAATTGAGATATTGAAATAAAAAAGGAAATTGTGGTAAACGCAAAGTATCCGCATTAGAAGTATCACTGTTGTATAAAATTCTTTGTTAAATATTGAAATTCAAATAATATAAATGTATAACAAATAGTGTAAAAATATATAAAGACTTTCCCATGCAATTAAATTATCTTTTATATTATATCTATTACCTAAACATCTACAATGATACACTTTAGATGACTTTTGGCTTCTTATACGGTTTGAAAATGTCCTTATATGTAAATACAAAATGGTACCTACGTATGAAAAATCGACATAAAAATTCGATTAAATTAAATAGTACATTATCTCTGCATTTTCCTCAAAATAATTTTTTAAATTTCAGTTTTGATCTCATTGTCAGTTTGTCAATTGACTGAGGTATATTTAATTATCGTGACATTATCGTACAACACACACAAGCGTGCAACTATGTATATTGTGTGAACTTATGAAATTATTACACGATAAACTTGCTCTGATTGCAAAGTAAATTACTTTTTGATTGACTATGTCCCACCACGAATTCGGCAAATACTATTCAGCTTTCGGTTATTACGTCATAACCATTCTACCGATGTCAATAATAGATGCCGTTGACAATCTATTGAACAAGATTGAATTATATTCGCAAATTTTAAAATCGACAGAAATAGCAGGTTGAATTTTAAATGCATTTTGAATTGCATTTTAAATTTTGATTATTTTTTATTAAAACCAAGAAAAAGAAATTTTTCTCTTAAAATAAAAATTACGTCACTGATATTAGTGACGCCATTGATATTTTTGTGCAAACGTAATTTAGAACTTTACCTTCTATTTAAAAAGCAAAAATTAAGCGGCAGGTAATAGTTGTAAAAAGTCCGATAACTACGTAGTATATCTCATTATTTATATATTCAAGACATGCAATAAAAAAATTGCCTTTTTTTAATAAAGTGTTTTTATTCTTTCTTTTATGTAATATTAGATGTGTGTCTATAAATATACATATATCAATTTTTGCGTTACAATTAAGCTTTTATATTACAATACTAACAATAAGTAAAACTCAAATTGATTTTGTTATTCTCAATATTTATCCATTCCATATCATAATTATTTTTGCAGAGTATCTCAAGTGGCTATACCCGTCGTGATATAAATTAAAAGAACACGCTGAGTCAATGAACTCACCAGGAAGATTTCACAAACAAGAGAAAAATTTCTTTGTGGACGAAAAATTCGTTCTTACGAATGGTGAGTTTGCGCGACGACATGAATGAAATAGTGCCGAAAATTTTTCATAATAAAGACTGGAAAACTTGATCCCTTCATATAGCGGCCGTAATAAATCACACAAAAAATTTAAGTTTGCAAATTTGAATAAAAAGCGGATTAAATTTTTGCTAAAAAAACGTTGAATTTACATGGCTTAAAAAATAGAAAATTATGTTATACCTATATTAAATATACATTATTTTCGTATTAAGTGCGTAAGAGATATCATAGGTTACATTGTAGGTATCTATTTACATTCACAAAATCAAAAAAAATTCAAGCTCTTATTTTTATATTATTTAATATCGATGTAGGTATTCGATATTAAACAATTGTGGTTTTTGCTGTGTAATTTGTCATGTTACAATTTTCATCGTTAGTTGCACGATTTCATGACGAATTATTTCGATTCGCGATTAACAAGATGAGGCAGAGATCACTCCACAATTATTATCCACGATGGTGCAAGATACATTAAAGAGGAATCTTTGATGAGAAGGATAATACCGGAGAAACCTGCGATTCGTGCCTCGACGAGGCAAAGGAAAGGGCGCCGGGAATAAACACGGAAAGCTTGTCTCAGTCAATATTGAAGTTTCGTGTCCTGTTCGCGGCTCGGCCGCTTCTATCTCAGGTCCTTCCAAGGCTTTTAGTACTACCATCATTCCGATTGTGAATCATGTCGCAAATAGCCAGTAAAATTATCGATTTTAGAGATTACATTAATTCAACAAAGTTATCATGAAATAAAGAGAACATGTAAATTCAAAATTATTATTACTCCGTTTGACCCCGTTAAAAACTTTGGTAAATATGCATATTAGGTCAAACCTCACCGATGACCTTGACCTTGACATATGTTGTCAAGGTCATCATCCTGAGTGACCTTCAGAAGGTTTTAGCCGGCGGTCATTGTTCGTTAAAAAGTTATTAACAAAAAGAAAATTGAAAATATAGCAGTTATTTTGAGTATTGAAAGGCATAAACGACTTTGACCTTAACATATGTTGTCAAGGTCACCTTCCTGAGTGACCTTCAGAAGGTTTTAGCTGGCGGTAATTGTTTATTAAAAAGTTATAAACAAAAAAATTTGGTGGGGAAAATTATTTAAAGCAGAGAATTGTTGGTATATTGAAAGGAAAGTTATTTAAAGCAGAGAATAGTTGGTATATTGAAAAGTATATACACAATTTTATGTATTAGAAAGTGTAAATACAAGTATTCTCTGCTTTAATCATGGCAAAAGCATGTAATTAAAGCTTTGTTAAAGCAGATAATAGTTGGTTAATAATGGTTATTAACAAAACCTATAGGTTAGTGACGCGCTTTACAAGTATGTTCTTTGTAAGTTGAAGCACATACAAAGCACACACTTGTAAAGCGCGCCACTAACCTATAGGTTAGTGACGCGCTTTACAAGTATGTGCTTTGTAAGTTGAAGCACGTACATACTTCTCTATTCTCTGCTCTAAATAACTTTCCTTTCAATATACCAACAATTTACTGCTTTAAATAATTTTCCCCACCAAATTTTTTTTGTTTATAACTTTTTAATGAACAATGACCGCCAGTTAAAACTTTCTGAAGGTCACTCATTGTCAAAAGGGTGACCTTGACAACATATGTCAAGGTCAAGGTCGTTTATGCCTTTCAATACTCAAAATAACTGCTATATTTTTTAAACTTTTTTTGATTATAACTTTTTAATAAACAACGACCGCCAGCTAAAACCTTCTGAAGGTCACTCAAGAGGGTGACCTTGACAACATATGTCAAGGTCAAGGCCATCGGTGAGGTTTGACCTTATATGCATATTTACCAAAACTTTTGCCCTTTGTGTGCTTTATGGAAAATTCTATGAAATTTTAATCAAAAGTTTAATTACTCTAATTATTTTGCACGGAAATATGCAACTGTATATGATACTAGCTTGTAATTAAAAATATATGATTTAACTTTTGCATTAACGAAATAAAATATTCGCTATTTTTCCTTTTATAAAATAGAAATCTGTCACCTACATAATTCTGGCACTTGAATAATTCTCTCTCTCTCTCCCTCTCCCCCTCTCTTCCCTCCCCCTCCCTCCCTTTTATCTATCTCTTTATTTATTTATCTATCTATCTCTAACTCTATATTTGTCTCTCTTTCTCTTCTTCATAACTGTAAAACCAGTTAGAGGAAAATAAAATATCAACCCTCTCCAAAATACTCCATTGTGCGCTAAGTGTAGCCTTGATTCTACATCGTTTGATCTTTACGAGGCCATAAAAGCGTTTATTGTTGCAAGATAAACGCTCCTTCCTTCCTGCACACATTTTTATCATATTTTTAATCATTCCATTGACATAGATGGCAGCATTGGAGACGACGTCTACATATGTCTATCTGGAAGAGAAACATAGCCTTTTGTCGATTATGAAAATGTTTACTATATATGATATGTAAATATTCTATATATTTTAGCAAATGTCTCTATATCTTATTAATTTTTGTTTTTTAATAATTTAAAAATTTTTAAATTATTTTATACTATTTTATTATAATGAATAAAATTTGCTCTTTTAGTGCTTATACATATATGGAAAGCCAGTGTATAAAACAAAGCAATATAAAGACATAACAATTATCACGCAAAGAAATATTGAATTAGGTATATAATAAGTATATAGTGACAAAAAATTAAAATGTTAATAATTGGTTTATGATGGCATTTTATTGTTATTTTTGTTCTCTCAGCTCTGTTAACGTTCACAGATATATTTTATATTAAGTTTAAACATTTTATATGCCAAATAAAACACTGTTTATCGGCAAATATTCAGATATTTTAAAAATATCGGATGTATTAATTTCTTTCCGTTACGATCTTTCATTTAATGACATAATGTCATTTTTAATACTATGTGATAAAAAATGGGATATCTGTGAACAGTTGCCTCCTCTCGTTCGTCCATTAATCCCTTTCCAGGAGCGTATCATGTGTCGGAAATGCAATCGTGCGAGGCATTCATGTCGAAAGAGACATTAAAATCATATTCATCGTGATTGAACCGCAATGTCGTATGCGAGTGAGGAAGGCACGATTTGATATAATGCTCTCAGCAGATAAATCCATTTACTTGATTCAACGATTATTTAATTCAATTTTAACAATTTTAACAATTTTGTTCCTTCAATATGTCGAATGTATGTTTTTCTTCCTTTACTTATAGACTTCTATAGACTTATACAATTATTATAATCTATATTAAATATAAATTTTTAATTTATAATATTTTTAAATTGCAATAAATCAAAGTTTCATAAATTTAAGCTACTTCGCATATTCGAATCCTGTAAGCGAAGGTCAAGTGTCAGTCATAGTCGCCTACTATCTGAAACAGCCAAAGTTCGCTTTGAGTAGTTTTAGCGTTGAATAGGGAAATACAGACTAAGTACTCTAATCTTGAGAAGCTCCTCGCCAATAATTCCGAGAATTTCACGAATTCTCATTTAATCAAATTCGTGCTTTGCAGTAACTTCGTCTCAGGTCACTTCATAATCTGGTTAAGGTATTGCATTATATAATGTCAGTTTTCGCAAATATAAACGACCCAGCAGCAGCATAAATAATTTACGAAAGCCGTAATAAAGTTGCAATAAAAAAATCTATTTACTTTTTCAACCGAATGTTAGCATTGGCTGACATAGTTTTCGATATACCGGATTTACTGAGATTTATCTTTTCTTGTGTTTACGAGCCGACATTATTAAAACGTTAAACTTTTCCTCCGTGTTGAGTTTCGCAAAATTGTGCAGCAGATCGATAAAAAGAAAATTGGTCTATATAAAGATTCGTATTTAAATTTTCTCTTGAATAATTACGAAGCCATAAAATCATAATGTAGTAGCGACTGACGAAATGGGATCTTAAATTTATTATTATATGATAACTTGATTTTCTGTGATAACGTTACAGATTAATCTGCGTGTTGTCAAAGGACGATTATTATTGCTCGAGTTGTTATTTCAATAAATAAATAATTAAGGTTTACTATCGAACGCGAAATAGTATAAACATTGTGAAATATAAACGAAATATCACGTGTGTGACAAATAAACGAGAAACTATTGATTGTAATGTAATTTCATTAAATACAAACCAATATAAACCATGGCAAGAAGAAACAGGACACTATATTCGACATAGAAAGTCAACGATACCATAATATCGGACAGACGACGGATGATCGATATTCTTGTTAGAAAGTTGGAATATTGACAGCTGGAATATTTGGGCATCGAAAAGCATCTTTAGAATAGAGGCGCGCTGGCGCAGTTGGTGGAGCGATTAAACGGAATTTCGATGAACGACGACCAATGGCCAGAACCATCCTCTTGTAGCTTCTCTCTCTCTCCCCCCTCTCCCTCTCCCCTCCTCTTCTCTTGCTCTTCTTCTCTTTCCTCTTACAAACCGCGTTCATGCATATGGCATATGGCGTCTGGTCATCTGGTGAATATGCTTTCATTCTCCACTAGCATACCGGAAGTCTCGACGGGTTACATCACCGTGGATGAGAAAGATGGATAGAGCGGCGTATACCATGCGTAAGTCATCATTACACATACGTCTTATGAATGTACATACAAGCCTATATGAGTGGATAATGTAGAGTCCAAAGATATAATAGAGTCCAAAATAATTTCGCAAGTTGCATTGATTCGATATATATGTATATAGGTACATATACGTGAAAGTTGTAAATAATACGGAAATTGTTAGTCTGACTCTTTAAATACAATTCATGCAAACACACGTACATACATACATAAAACGGAATGTTAGGCCTTATCCAGAGACACTGTTGTGTCTTTTAATTATAAAAGATAATAGAAATTGTTCTCCAAATAATTTAGATTCAAAATATAAATTGCTAATATCAATTAAAAGATAATTACAATATATGTAACAGATAGTAACATCACTCAATATATCTGAATAAATTGCTATGTAATGTACACAAGTGGGTTGCGAATAATGACTTGGTGTCGTAATTTATCCGATCATTAAATCAAAAGGCATGCATATATAGCTGCCACTTCTTCAGTGACGCTTGACATACAAAGTTCCAATTAAGCCGATAATTTAATAAACATTTGTTTTGTCAATAATAAATCAATCATCCATTTAATAATGAATGATAAAACTCTATACGATCGATAATTAAATCGCGCAAGTCACCGGGATCTTTGAACTTTCGAAGGACATGCCATGGTGTATGCATGTATGCGTGTGCGTGTGCGTGTGCGTGTTCGTGTGCGTGTGCGTGTTTGCGCGAGCGTATATGCGTGCACGTACGCTCTGGGGCCTGAGGGAAAGAACAAAGTGGAGAATTCAGGATCTGGGTAGGTATAATTCTGCAGGTTGTCCTAGGCTGACATAACTAACATTGCTCCCGACGACTGTACGTAGCATGGCTATGGACGCTTTGCGTTGGGAAAGCCATTAGCGTCTAAAGCAGTCCACCAACCGCATTCCCTGCTCCCTTTCGTGCTCTCTGAGCCTCT
The DNA here is from genome assembly GCA_035220615.1 of Leptothorax acervorum. Classification (NCBI taxonomy): domain Eukaryota; kingdom Metazoa; phylum Arthropoda; class Insecta; order Hymenoptera; family Formicidae; genus Leptothorax; species Leptothorax acervorum. The sequence goes on along the minus strand of JASTWQ010000149.1, from coordinate 341,036 downwards.
GCCTCCTTTTATGTCTGTCTCAGCAACGACGCCGGCCGGTACCTTTGCATAACGAATACCGATGGTGCTCTTTAATTCGTGCGTTATTCCAGCATCTTAAAGTATAATATTTAAATATTTTATGTACTTTCAATTTCTCGTCAAATTAAATCTAAAATTGTAATTTGTTTCAGATCTTTTAGGTTTTTCTATGTTATTTAATATTCTTAAAAAATTGATGGAAATTTGGATATAATTAATGAGATAAATTTCTAATTGAATAGATAAATTAAATTATTGTAAATTCGAATCATTTATAATAGAATTCATATGATAAGATAAATAATTAAATATATAAAAGAAATATATGCAGATACTGTACCTATGTGTATACTTTTTTATTTATAAATACAAATAAAGAAAAATAACAACTTGAAAACATTGCTACTCTCTCTCTCTCTCTATTCTGTTGTGCAATTTAAGATTTTATCAAAAAATATGCAGTTTTCGACAATCTTAATGTTTTCCAAAGATTCCACAAATACAAACCATAAAATAGGATTACCATTAACTTATGCGATTTCAATCAAATTCAATCTCCATTTCTCCATAATAACACTTATTATATCGATTGTTAAGCGAATTACATTAATTTAAAGTTCAGTGCGCGCTAACATAACGACCTTGGTACAGCTTATCTGGGAATTAAATCGATCTCAAGTCCATAGTTTCCGAAGATATGGCTACGATACCCACGCTGCGAATGGAAAGATTACAATTTCGAACATGGAGTTTCTCGCTCACGCCGGAAAGGAAACACGACGCTAGCTAGTGGTTTGCCCGTTTATCCGCTTCCGGATAGGAAGTAGCGCAGGTTACACAGATCGAAACACTACTTCCACTTCCAATAGACGTCATTGCACGCTTTGGTATATTGTTGTTCAATACAGCCAGGCAACTCTCCTCTTTCCGCTCCTCTTGCATTTTGCAATGTCCGCACGTTCGCGGCACTGTTCTGCGAGGTGATTTTGTTATGTTATTTACACTTGTAAGCCATCAGAAACAACGAGCTTTATGATTCGTTCAGAAAATTTCTTGATGGTTATTTAAAATATTGCAAAAACTCTTGAGAAGGAAATATATTAGTAATGTTGTAATTAATAGTGGATTCACCGTTGCAAATGATCGAGTACGTACGGCCAGTGCAACTAGCTTTAGAGTAACAGTTGGAGCTGCGTCAGCGGCTGATCCGTCGACGTTTCCTCAGCGTACCTGGATTTGCTGAGTGCCTGCCATGACTCAATCAAATCGATTCCTAGTTTATTTAGTCACGAGACGGGAGTGCATCGATAACTGATATTCTCGCGTAGCTTTGTGTGTGTGTGTGTGTGTGTGTGTGTGTGTGTGTGTGTGTGTGTGGTGATTTGTACAACAAATTTGTAAAAATTTCAGAAATAAATATGGCAAATAAAGATAAATTCCATTATTATCATTGTTGGAGAGTTGAGTGGTCAATTGCCAAAAACATTTATTTCTTTAGGTAATTCAGGATCCAACATCGACATTAAAATCCCAATAAATAGAGATTTTAATATTGTAAATATAAAAATTGCGTTTATTCATGATAATAGAAATGCGATAATTGATGTAAGGTAAACGTACCAATGCCTGGACACGTACCTATTTCTGGACACCTATATCATTTATGAGTATAACGCGAATTAAAATCAAAGATAAAAATATTTTTTTGTATTTTTTGAAACTTTAGTTATAGTAGCCAAACGTTTATTTCCATAAATTTATATTTTTTTGAAGGTTTCTAGACATAAATACGTGTCCAGGCATTGGTACATAACCTATTCTTAAGTGTCCCGGCATTGGTACATTTATACCTTAACATACATATTTCAGTATATGTATATATGTTGCATTGAAAATTAGGTTGACTGAAATTATAAATACTGGTATTTAATTCCTGTTAATGATTTAGAGACTTTTGTATGGAAAATGTTCTTTCCAATAAATTTCATGCAATATTCGATATAGTAACGATAGCATGACCGACTGTGCAGATTCAAAATAAAAGTAGAGATAATCGAAGTAGAGGTATATCGGTTGGGGCTGTTGAAATAGAGTGATGGAAGAGATTTCTTCCATGTACGTAACTGTATGAGCAAATTAAATTGTCGATTTTTAATATTCTGCACCTCAAAATTCGTAACACAATTTCCATCTCTTTGATTTCACGCATCATCGCGCGATATGCTACAAAACAGATAGTTATAAAAAATTAATTAAGCGAATATACAATCTCGAAATTTTTCTAATTTCAGCGTGCTTTCGCATGAAATACATTAATGAAACGTAATGTCATTGTTTGACTTTGCGTTGAATAACCAGATAGGAAATACCACGTATAATTTCGCAATTTTGAACAGTTGTTCCAATTCTACTATAATTCTTCCACAAACTGCATCGCGAAACGATTAAATTGTCGAAATTTTTCGTGCACAGAACATTTAACTTGAAAATTAAGAGAGTGCGTATTTATCCAGGTATAACCAACCGACGCGACGCGACGCGATGCGACGCAACGCAATGCGAAAATTGTTTTCACGTTGGGCATGCAACATTCTCTCGGTACTCAAACAAATTCGGTAAAGTAATAAATAACGCAAAATCGAGATTAATATCGTATCGCGTCACGTACATGGTAAAGTTTAAGCAAACTTTCGCAGTCGGTCGTATCCGCAAACGTCGACAGATGGCGACGAACTGCGCCTATGTCGTTCCTTTCGTAATATATTCCGTCCTTTGGCCTGTTGGACCGCATGTTGTTATAAAACACAGCGGCGACGGCTGCGTTTATCGTGAATTTTAGTTACGGGTCTGTCAAGTTTTCACGTCCCCCCTTTATGCCTTCATAATATACGTGTGAGAAACCATGTGAAACTACTCGAGTTTATGTATGCAGGATACCCTAACAATTGCGCGATTTCCTCGCAAATATAGATATAGTAAAATCAATGCTAAGAACATGTCGTTCAACAATGCTGTTTCAATATTGAGACATTGGTTGTTATATAGTACTAGCTGGTTACCCGGGCTTCGCCCGGGCGTCGTTTTTCTTCAAACGACTTCATTTGTGTTTCAATATTTTTATTGTAGACAAACATAAGGAGTGTGTCGAGTAGTTGATTTAAGGGGGAAACCTCATATAGAAATTTCTTTTCTTGCATTTTTTTTTTATGGCTTGAAAAAATCATATACCATCTGAAGAATATATTTCCAAAGTTTCAAAGCCTAAATCAAATCCTAAAGGTCCCTAAGAAGTCATTAAAGTGATGCGCTCTAATGGTCTAAAAAGCAGGTACATGAGCGCACTCGCTCTCGGCCTTTACCTTTCGATTTCTCGTGCAACAAAATGTATTAGTGCAGCACAATTACATGTATTTCTAGAAGAGGAAGGATTACTTTATGGCCCTGGCATCGCAGATTAAGCTTAGGTAAATATAAGTCACTCTGAACATAACTTTTTGGTAGCGAAAACTTTAAACGCGTTTTTCTCAAAACGCTTTTTTTTCGCGCCGGGCAATATAACTCAAAAAGTTAATGGCCGATTAACTTGAAATTTTGTACAGATATTTGTACATGTATCGTATACTTCATGAACCTCACTATATATTAAAATTGTTATAATAAATATTGTTTTTAACAATTTGTTTAGAAAGAAAAATTGATATATTTTTTTTAAATGTCCTCAATTTTTCATTTTTTTTGTTTTTTTTTTTTTGCTAAATTGAGGTTCATGAAGTACAAAATAATGTTTTTTAATGAAAAAAATTTAAATCGTTGATTTCAGACAATTACAAGGACCTGAGCGTTGCCCGGCGCAAACTCGAAAAGCCAACTTCCAGTAGCTGTAGCGTTGCCATTTTTTTTTTTACAACAAAAAAATTTTTTCTTTTACATTAAAACTTAAATATTACAATGTGTTTTATTAGAATTCTATAAATACTCCCACTTTTTTGTAATTAAATCTGTAAAAAAGTGCTGTCTATATGAGGTTCCCCCCTTAAAGGCGGTAGTTAAACTTTTCCGATTGAACAACACATTCCAGGTGCCTAAGTTTTAAACTTTTTTGCTTGACAATGATCACATATTGCATCCATTTTCCCAATTATTACTCTCGAATGAAATTGATATTCGTAATTTGAATCATAACTAAATGCCTCTAATTTCAAATCGCATCTAATTTCGGACCGCATAAATGTTTTCCTTGATTGAACATGTCGTAACCGGTCTTTTTCTACTCGAGTTTCACACTATTGAGTTATTTCCGCTTTTCCGATATTTCACTTACCGATCAGCGACTTCATCCCTTGGTTTTCCCGGGCGTATTTTCGGGAATTTCGAGGTTGCTCGCTCGCGATGTACACAGAACCTCGATATTTCACTTAAAAAACGCTCTGGAAAACCAAGGGATAAAATCGGTAATCGGTAAGTTGCAATCCCCAAAAAATTAGAAAAATTTTAACACCGGTTTTAAGAGAATCGGTCAATTAATGAATGAGTAGTTTGCGGTCACAACCGATTTTCTTGAAACCGGTGTTAAAGTTTTTCACAAAAACAAAGCTTTTTCTTTTAAAAAAATTTAATCCCATCATCGCAATCCCCGAAAAATTAGAAAAATTTAGGCCCCGGTTTCAAGAAAATCGGTTTAGAAAAAAATTTAACCCATCGTTGCCATCCCCGAGTATGTTTGTATGTGTGTACCTATGTATTCCACCCGCTGAGGATGATCCAAAAGGACGCATTAAATGACCAATTTTCTTGAAACCGGTGCCAAAATTTTTCTAATTTTTCGGGGATTGCGACGGTGGGTTTAATTTTTTTAAAGAGGAAGCTTTGTTTTCGTGAAAAATTTTGGCATTGGTATCAAGAAAATCGGTCCTTTAGTGCTTCCTCTTGGATCATCCTCAGCGGGTGGAATACATAGGTACACACATACAAACATTTTATTAAAAATTATGATTTTTTGACGTTTTAGAACATTGAAAATCGGTCCATTAATGAATGAGTAATTTGCAACCCGATTTTCTTGAGACCGGTGTTAAAGTTTTTCACAAAAACAAAGCTTTCTCTTAAAAAAAATTAGACCCATCGTCGCAATCCCACAAAAATTAAAAAAATTTTGGCCCCGATGTCAAGAAAATCGGTAAAACAAAAATCGAACCCCATCGCCGCCATCCCCAAGAAATTAGAAAAATTTTGACACCTTTTGCAAGAGAATCGGTCCATTAATGAATGAGTAGTTTGCAGTCAGACAGACAGACAGACATTCGACACATATGTATATATAGATGAGTGGTATTTAATTTGGAAACGATCAGTTTTAAAAATAAAAAAAAACAACCAAAATAAATTACAAATGCATATTTAGCTTACATTAAGAAATTTAAAAAACACTATAATTAAGTACTCTTTCCTTTAAAACTTTTCGAGATATAAAAGCAAACATACATACACACCAATCCACAAAAATGCTATAAATTAAAAAATATCACTTTTTAAAAAAAGAACCGCCAAATTAAATTGCCCTATAGCACTCCTGAGATTTCAAGGAACATGTTGGTATAAGTTTTTTCAAAATCGGTCCAATAGTTTTTAAGTTAATAACGTTTAAGCACACACCACCCGTAAGAATTTTATATATTAGTATAGATATAGATATTGTGCACCTATGGAAGAAAGCGACGTTTTTTCAGACGAGTGTGAAGTTTGCCGTCCGAGCCGAAGGCGAGGGCGGCAATCACACGAGTCTGAAAAAGCTTTCTTCCCGTGGTGCACACAATATTTTTCACAACACCTTCCTAGGGAGGGAATGATACTTTCCCTCTCGCTGACGTAAAATTGGCCACTTTCGACCCGCTCTACAGGCATGGAAAGTCGAACATTCCGTGGAGGTGTTGTGAAAAAGACATTTTATGAAGAAAATTAAATTGAAATAATTTTTGACCAATAAAGGCTCAAGAATACTTCATATTACATTAAACGTTCCCAATAAAATTTTATGTAACCTTATACAAGCTACCAAAAATAAATACACGCTGCTTTTGAAATCGTGCTGACACTGGTGTGACTTTATATTTCGCGGAAACCCGCCAATGTTTCTTTTATGCAATTTGAAAAATTCGTGAGAAACCTGTGATAGTGCGAAAGAAATCGATCCAGGAATAGAGATAACCGTAGAATTTTCCTTAGTGGTAGCGTATTATGTTTTCGAGTTTCCAGCATTAAACTTCAAAGACTTCTTGCCCGGTTTCCACTCTAAGTTGGCGCAATATCGTTCTTTGCCTCGAGAAAAATAAATTTCCAGACTCCGCTAGGTCGACGTGGAAATTCCGTTGCAAGGAAAGATGGACACACTCAACGGATTGCATATTGATAATAGAGAAAAGCGTGCAGTTAATTGTAATTGTGCAAATTATATGACGTATGATGCTGCGGTAAACATTTTTTCACAGTAGTATCTTTTTGACGAACAATTAATTATCGTCCGTGCTACAAATTTACTACCATTCTCTACATTTGTTGCTGTCACAAGCTTTATTGATATAATCGAATAGATTAAAAATGATATAGCTTTACATGATCTATGGTTACAAGTGCTCATAAAATCATGTCACAAGAAATGTTCCGATTTCACAAACGTATCTCATTTTTATCCAACGGCATTGTATACGGTCGTGTATGTTTTTCCACTGTCATAAATTATTTGACTTTGTTTGTATTATGTAATACAATCGGTAAGGCGTGAAATACAATAAAACGATTCTTTCGCGTTACATGCGTTATGCTATAATATTTTCGTAAAGTTCCGTTATTACGTGCTGACTAAAAATACGTACATTTAAATTCACACTAATTGTCAATTCATTACTACTTGGATTCTACATTAAATATTATGCAATCGAAGTTAATTCATTCTCTTTCCAGCAAATCTGCGCACATCGGTATAATGCACATAAACTATACCATTCTTCGTAATCAGTGAAATTCTGTTATAATAATATCACCAAAAATGTCGCTAAAATCTTCATTAATATTCGCGCGTGGCATATTTAATATGTAATATATATCCATATTCGAAAAATTTAATATGAGAAATACATCATAATATACAAAATCAACACCCAAAAAAAATATTCTATTGTTTAGCGGCACCCGCTTGATTTTAGAGGATTTTCCTCTGATATACGGTCTCAACAAGATATTCTAAAATCTAGAGGAATATCCTCTAACCATGAGACACTAAACTTAGGATTACAATCCTCTTAATGCTAGAGGAATCTCTTCTTTTTATAAATCAAATAATAATCTTGTTTATACTTTATAGCACTTACTTCTATATGATCACCGATTTACGTCTCATTGTAGATCTAGCTTATAACCTTTATAGACTTTTGCCGCGCGAAAGACCCGTGCACACAAGCAACTTTCGTCGCGCGACCAGAGAAACGCGAAGACTGTGCAGTGTGCACACGAGCACGTGTGTGACGCGCGACCGAGAAACTCGTGCGTTTCTCTGTCGCCCGACAAAAGTTGCTCGTGTGCACAGTCTTCGCGTTTCTCTGGTCGCGCGACGAAAGTCGCTTGTGTGCACGGGTCTTTCGCGCGACTCTGCCGCGTCCTAAATGTGCTTCCATCAAAAACTTTTGGCCTCGTAATGAAGGACACTAATTAGCACTACACTTCATTGTGCACACAATTCACACGCAGCTCGTCGCCTCGTCGCCTCGTCACAGTATTGACCTCGTGCGTGGTGCCGTGGTGGCGTACGCATCGCGTAACTAATAATATGACAATCGTCTTTAACAAACGTACGTTCCGCGAGTATCTTGCATATCCTCTTATTTTAAGAAGCTATTCGGATTACTATAGTAGAATTTCCTAAGAGGAATTTACTCTTGATCGCGTAGCTCACGCATCCATTCTTTTATAAAGGAATACGTCTTAATTAAAGAAAAATATGCTTCATGTAAGATTTTTTGCTTAGAGGAAATGCTTAGAAATTCCCCGCTTATGAGTAAGTAGAATATTTTTTTTAGGTAAATTTATATAAAATTCTAATCTAATCTTTGTACTAGGTGAGGTTTCGATTTTCTTTAACTATGCATTTTTTTTAACTATGCAATTTTTATTTTTTGTATATGCAAAAAAACACAGCAAGATTTCCATTTTGTACGAGTAGACTTGTTGCTTATGTATCAGTCAGCTTCCGAAGAGTCTGGAACCATTCCAATATACGTAGGCAGGTGTCCATACATACGTATGCTATAGGACTTACAAAATACGGTGTGGTGACTACCTTGTATCAGTAGTACAGCCAAAATCGGATATAAATATGGAGAAGGGTGCCAACGTGTACCAACATCACGAAAATATAGCCTATATTCTATATATGTGTAACAATATATAAATATACAACCAGAAATTAATTAATTCTTGGTTGTTTATTCATTTTCTGGCAAAGATAAGAATTTCCTGTTCCTGAATATAAATATATATGAAACAGTTAAATATACAGAACGCTACATCACGTTTAGTAAAAATATTGAATGTCTAAAGAGAGAGAGAGAGAGAGAGAGAGAGAGAGAGAGAGAGAGAGAGCGCATTTTAATGTGCAATTGCCGAAAATTCTGCGAAAGCAGAAGAATCGTATCGATTAATTATAATGTAAAGCGGATTATTATCCAATGTTATTAATTCAACATGGATGCAATTTTCTATATATCATTATCTCCCTCGCGTGTGCGTCATTAGTTTCTACATATTATTAATCATAATTGTAAATAAGGCTCAAACTACCTGTAAAATCAGCCTGTAAGCATGACATATCAATTATAAAATATTCTTACAATTAGTATTTTTCTTTCACAGGGTTTTTATTAATTAAATTTTGTCTGACGTGTCGTGATTTATTATCGTTCACGTAATTTATAAATAATGTAAATAGGTATTTTTATAATTTTCTTTAATAATATATAAATCTCCATTTATCTGATAACTGCATCGTGCATTTAGCAAATTAATTAAAATTTTTAAAATCATACAATTTCTGCAGAATCGTAACAATTATGCAATCGTCCATAATCCTCATAAGTCGATAATACGTTTGCCAATGTAACAGCTCCGCCTGTTCGATTTTGGATATCCGCAGAGCTTCTATCTTCTAAACGATAACACACGCGCTATTACACGTATGCGTACGCAAACACAATTCGTATTTATCGATATGTAGCGAGAGTACCTAGGAATCGCATACATCAATATAATGCCGTTATATAATTCGCTTCGATCGATCCACCATTTCAATATTTGATTTAACTGATTACACGAGATGTTTGGGAAGATTGGAAAATAGCGGCTCGGGCAGAATGCTACGTTATTCTGCGCGATTGAGTTTCTTCTTTAGCAATTGCAAAAATAATACCGATATTCTGTGTTATAGACATGAAATAATTTATTTAAAACAGTTTTCTTTTAATTTTACCGCTGATATTTGTTAACAAAAATAAATGCATGTTAATTAAGACAAATGATACAAACATATTTAATAAGGCACATTTATATTTAATAAAAAATACATAAATACAGGATTATGTATTACTATAATTTTTACACCAATATTACTTCTTATTTTTTACATTTTCTTTAAATGTAGAATAGCGTTTTATTTTGTTCCATTATATGAGTAGGTATATTATGTGAAAATTAATTATTCACTTGTAGGAATATTCAAAATGTAGCGGGAAAATTCGTATTATGGCAAACTATTACGATCGAATAAAAGAAGTCAACATTTGTCAACATCAAGCACATCATAATTCATTATTTTGAGTAAAAAGTTTTTAGATTCAGCTGAAGAAATCATTTCACAATTGCGTAGAAATTGCGACTGCATCAGATGTTATGCAGTCATCTTCAAGATTTAGGTAGGTATGTAATGTAAATCCACAATTATTTCAAAAGATCGTCAATGTAGTATCGATTATCGCCGATTCGATGCCGATTCTGCTGAATGCGCCGTTGGAAGACGACACGACGCGACGCGGGCAATCGGTCTGTTGCCCCTGCAGGCTGCGCTTTGCGGTTTACGCTGTCAAAGCCTTTCCCTGCAGAGTATGCACTGTCACTATGCAGCCTCGTTTGCAGTGGTTTGATATCGTGTCGCGTCAGCCGTACCGGCCGGGCCCTTTAACCGTAAAGCAAGTAGAGCTTATCTAGTGCGTCTTGAAATTACGGTGAGTCGCAACGAGGACAGGGAAGGCACCCATCGAGATAATTATCCACCTTAAAGTATGTTTTCATCGTGAGATGGGATTTCGAGGATGTACATACTCTCTGAAACGAGCGGCGCGCGTCTTTGTATAGAGCGCTTCTCTTCTCGGCATTAACCGAATTACGAGCAGAAAGAAAGGACTGCGCTTCGACGCAATTGTCTACCTTAATGGACATTTCAATGCGAGCGGGAAGATTCAGAAGATTGGCATTGCACCATCACCGAGAAACGCTGGCCGTCAAGTTACGCTACATAACCGCGTGTGTGTATCGCGCAAAAATCACCTGTTTCTTCTTTATCTTTTTCAACGTTTTTACGATGATAATTGTGAATTAACTGTAAACGACTTGCAGATACGCGACCGCGCGAAGAAACTCATCGGCGCTAAGCTAACGCGTCCTTTGCGTCATAAATGCACGCGTTATACATTTATGGCGTTGCGCGCGCGCGAGAAGGCGGCCTTTAATAAAAAGATTAATATCGTAGAATAAGAGTAAAACGCTGTCCGTGACGTGATAAAGTACCTACCACGGCTAAACAGGAAAATAGTAAAAACCGAGTGAACAGTGCGGTGGGGCAGGCTGGCTTTATCGAATCACGCCGCGCGTTTACGCGCGCATAGCTACGAGGGGCGGTCGCATTATTTGTACCTTATCGTACGCATTACCTGTGCATGCATCGCGAATACATCTCGCGCGAGAGATTATAAAACTATACAGGTCGCATAGTCTTGAGCGGAACAGCACGCTGTACTTTTAATTAAAGTCGCCGAAGCTGTGCCTTAACGATCGATTCGTGTCGTAAATGTCGCCGTGCGCGGTATACGCCTCTCCGCGCATTTTACGTTACCGCTTCTTATACGCCTTCTATTCGCTAAAATCGCCCGATAGCGACCTTACAACGAAGCTAGTAATCGTCGCGCCAATAACGGTCTCGTGCGCATTCTTTGCGCACGAACCGTCGTATTCTGCACTTTATTACTATGATGATAATACTTAAAAAATTCCATTTCGCGCAATACAATGATCAATAATGCATTGCACATGCTAAACCAATAATACGTATACTAAACACCTTAGTAATGTAGCGCATATCAAATTTAAGCAAATCGAATTTTTTATTGGAAAAATGATCTAAAAAAGTGATAATATTAAATATTCAAGAATAGTAATGTCATAGAGCTATTTTGTACAAAGCCATTTGACATAGTTTCTTTCTTTCCTTTTTATTTATAATTTTCTCAAATATTATCTATCTGACTCTTAGCAATCATAAGTTTTTTATTAAAGATATTATGTACATCGATGTATATCTATTATAAGAATAATTTCTGCCGAGAAGATCAAATTTCATTAGATTAATAACAGAGATGTAACTTTTGTCACGTATGTTCTATTTGCGATAAAGCGTTTTTATCAAATATTAATTACAGGTTTTTCTCACATTACTTTAACGTGCGACAGATCTCATTGAGAAGTGCTAAATGGAAACAAACTGGCCGAAGCAGTAAATAACGCTGTCGATAACGGGTGCTCGATAATACGTGGCTATGAACGAAACGCTTCACTTCCGAGAAGATTAAATGAGAATAAAATATGATAACGCCCTGCAGATTCCGCTAATTCAATCAGAAAAAAATTTTATTATAACATAAATTGCGGGAGCAAAAATTAAGAAGCAAAATATCTGGAACATTTCTGAAATATAACTTTTAATATGCTTTAAACAACGTTTATAGAAATTAAATATTACCAAAGACATGGCATACCAAATATTGAGATATACTTATGTATATTATAATTGTTAATGCTGTATCAATATACATATACAAAATAATTAATAGTCCTTGACATGCATGTATATTGTATAGCTTAATTTATTGATTTCAACAAAGACAATCTAGCTTTAATGTATAAAAATTCTGTTGTTATTTTAATATAAAAATATTGATATGTAGTTGTATGAGTATACGTGATTCTATTTTACCTATGTTATTGTATATATGTCCATTTAAAAGCTTCAAATCTACTTCGAACATATGCATGTGCAAAAAAAATGTTATGTTGGGTCATCTCATAAGTAATGCGGTTTTTTAGTGATATTTTTGCAATAAAACAAAAAATTTGATATTTTAATTTTCATTCAAAATATACTTATTTTTTATTATTATATACACGGTGTACCTCAGAATACATGTAACAAACTTCTAGGGTATGTAGGGGGTTCAAAGTAGACCAACTTTTAATAAGAAACTTAGCTGCAGACTGAAACTGTTTATATGTTCAGTAATAGGAATAATTCTCATAATAACTTTATATGCTTACATTACATTACAAAAATGTTTAGCAACGTCAAAACAGATGGCAATAATAATTTCACGCATTCTGGCCGCAGCGCAAGAAATTTAAATGACGCCTAACATATTTTAAAGAGTGTACCAGAACATGCTTCGCAAGTGCAATGCTTGTATCGAAGTTGGTGGTCGTTATTATGAGCAATTATTGTAGCCATCTGTTTTGACATTGCTAAACATTTTTGTAATGTAATGTAAGCAAATAAAGTTATTATGAGAATTATTCCTATTACTGAACATACCAACAGTTTCAGTCTGCAGCTCGCAAACGGTGCGTTTCCGGACATGAGTTCCTTATCAAAAGTTGGTCTACTTTGAACCCCCTACATACCTTAGAAGTTTGTTACATGTATTCTGATACACCCTGTATATTCACAACCTCTTCCCATCTTATTGTTAATCTTAACTTTTCAATTTCCTGACGAGAAAAGTCTTTCGGTTTTGAGCTAAAGAATAAATCAAGCTCCTTTTTATACCGCATTATTTATGTGTTAACCCAATATATTTTTGCAAACCAATATAACTTTAAAGAAATTATAATTATATCTTGTTCTCCTGTTATTTTTCTATTTTTAACATTATTATTAAAAACATTCCTCTCACTATTTATACAAGAAATAAATTTTCACAGTTATATAATTTGTAATATTAAAATACAAATTATGCTTGTATAATAAACTAATATTATTTTTTAATAGTATTCGTGTAAATATGTAACTTGACACACAGTTGTTTAAGCCAATGCTTAAGAAAGCAGAATTTTCAGTCTTTTGAATAAGGAAATTTTACAGATACATTGACGTAACTCACTATTCTCATTGTCAAATAAAATGCAGACATATCGTTAATCATTGAGAGAACCTATAAAGTTGCCTATATAAATCTATTTCCTCCGTTGAGTTTCGGAGTCAAGTCAAATACCTTAGCATGTAAGCGTCTCTCGCGGGATCTGCCGAAGCGAGGGTCACATCTGGGGTTGCAAGGTGGTTACGTCGCAAGTACGAGTGGCTATATGTTAATGCTAATTTATTCAGAATGCCGAGCCAATCCGCGGTGAACGTTAAACGAGCTCGTAAAACAGGCTTGCCCTTACGTGCGTATACTATACGACACACGCGTCAAATCTCTCTCAATTCCGAGTCAAGGGGATACATATTTTCCATGGCACCATAAGCGAATCGGTTCCGTAAGTCAAAAACAAATTGTTATATAAAGTTACAATTAACACCCTCGCCTCGTTTGCCGTGCTTCACTAAATAGATTTTTTTTTTACCCTCTCGTTTCGCGAAGATACGATTTTCATTTTGCACCGCAGATAGTTTGAGAAGTTTATTTTGACGCTTGTCACGCGATTTTGGCAGGACGGAGCGATAACGATTCCATTTTCATTTTTATGAGAACCCAAATTGTCGATCAATTTGCAATATTTAGCTCTTTCTACCTAGCTATTTAGTTATATTTCTATCTCCTATCTCTGAGATTGTATTTTTTCCTCCCTGTTATTTTACGCCAATATAATTTTACATTCTACATATTTGAGAAATATGCGAATGGAAAAAGCCTTCGATAAAAGTTTTAATTTAAAATTCCGCGCATATTTTGTATAAAAAAATAAAATTTTTAAAAAATAAACAATATCCGAATTAAGTAAAATATTTGCGTATGATTACATTATTATTCTTTGCATTGCAAGTGGAGAAAATGCTATCAAGAGAAGAAGTTTTTAGTAAGTTTCTAATTTCTCTTAATCATCATTTTTAATTCAAGTATCAAACTAAAGATTCGCAGAAGACACGGCGATGCCGCATTATATCTTTATGAACAATACGAAAGTTCGGCATGCAATTAAAACGTTATCCGGATGCTATCCACTAAAGCACATCGGTCGCCTTCGGAGGTCAATCGATATTCGTTAAAGCCGACAATCAGAGTCACCAACCGCCGTTGCAATTGCAAAGGTACGGTGTTAAAATGCAGTCTGTTAAGAAAAGACAAAGAGACACACAGATAAAAAGCGCGGGATGAAAATTCAAACAAAGATCGACATGAAAAAAGTAGACAGCAAGAGAGAGAGAGAGAGAGAGAGAGAGAGAGAGAAGATCCAATACACACAAGTAGAAGCAATTCGGCATTTAAACTGCACACAGCACACTGTGTTTCTGAAACAACGAGGAAGGAGAAATTCATTGGAATGAGAACCGATGGGGTTGAAGTGACAGTGGTTGCTGATGATAGGGAGAGAAAAGGGGAAGAGGGGGGAGAGAAGGGGTTGTTCTCCAACGGGTGTCGGCTGCATTTCAAGCAAGACTAACTCCTTGCCCCTCGGGATCTCTTGTTGGAGTATTAAGTCGATGGCAGCCTCGCCATCGCACGACTTTTCCTTTCTCAGCTTCTCCCTTTCCTCACCCTCTCCATCGTCTATTCCTTCCACTCCCTTACTTCTTTCACACGTTATACGCACAAACATTCCTTCTCCCTTGTCACAATTGCATCTTGTCATCGGTCACATATCAAGTAATTTTCGGCTTCGTTGGAACGCAAATGCTTCAGTTAATAAAATGCCGGTGAACTGCGAAAGACAGGAAGGCATCGTTCCCGTTGGTCTTTGTCGGAATCGAGAAAAAGCATTGCGAGATAATGACAGCCGCAAGGTACTGTGCAAGCAGTGCAAGCAAATCGACCAGAGTTTTATCATGCATCGACACGAAAATTCGAAAAAATAGCAACTGTGGAAAGTATATCTTGATGAAAACGGAATCGCTTAAACAACAACAGTTATTGAAACAAACAACAGTTTACTGAAATATTGCACTTGTGACTCTCAACCGGTCAATTTTGTTCTCATTTTTCATTTTTGATGCAAAAATGTATATTGCATTTCTGTTACCAAGAAAATCATGAAATGATATTTTATTTGTTTAGCAATACAAACAAAATTAATATATGGTTTTTTGTTAGTTAAACAAATTTTTATATTGGCCAAATGACACTTGAGTATAATTTTTGATGGAAATATTGCTAAAACGTGTGCGGGCGAAATAAATCAATATGCAACCTGCAACTGTGTGTTTTGTACATTCAATTTCAAATATGTCGTTGTATAAGAATTAAGTATACGTCTGATCGTAACATAGAATATATAAAAAATTGCCGTCCAGTTGTAAATTCTATAACCAACCAATATTTCCTTAACAAAAATTTAATTTAAAACCACTAATAATTCCAATAAAAAATTTTAATGCAACAAAAATTTATAACGAATCATACACGATACCGTTATTATTTGATTCTTTGAATAGAAGTTAAATTAAACTAAAGTTTGCTTGAAATTAACTTGGAAACAAAATTATATTAAATAAAAATTTTTAAGTTTTAATACTTAATAATTTAATAAATAATCAGATCTTAAAAAATCTTAAATAATTTTTTTTTCACCAAGAAAGAATCGATTCAAACACACGTATGAATACATTATATTTACCAAACTATCTATATAAAGCATAATAACTAAATATTAAATTGCGAATAATATCCAGTTTTCATTGTCAGAATACTTACAATATGTGCATTTCTTTGTGTATGATACACCTATATAATTGTAATTATTTTAATCGTTTGTTTGGTTTCTCGTGATTTTAAAAATTATATTCGAAATAACAAGTAGTGCTTTCTTTATCATTCGTATTATTCGTTTTTTTTTAACATGTTACCAAGCAATAAAAGCACGTAATGCTATTATGTCTAAACAAATTAACTATGAATGCGATAAAACATGTCATAAATTCAAAATATTATGATTCTGTCATATAAATATCTACGAGTATTTGCAGAAATAATTTACTAACATTACAGGATTTTTAGCGATGTTATTACAGTATACTAATATAATTATACATTTAAATTGCGTTATACGCGTCTTTATGAATTTATAATTCATTAAAACTTCGTCGAAATTTCCATCGTCTTTATTCACATGACATATAAGATGCAAGGTACAATTATAGTGTATAATGAAGTAAATTCGCTGAATATGCAAAATTACTTTTAATCAGCGGAATGATTGCATCAAAGAAAATAATAATTTCAGTCAAAGTTGTATTCGTTAGATTCTATTACATGGAAAACAAATTTATTTTGCTTTTGGCGATATTTTTCAAATGTGCGTGCGGGCTGTTATACTCGCGTATATTATCTCGCATGAAAGAGGAATTTGTACACTCATTGCATAAATTCTGTCGTAAAAATAAACACAGTAGAAAGATTATTTTCGCCGCTGTTGATCACTGCTTAGTAGATCACTTCGAACAAAAGTGACATTCGATAAATGAAATCCCGCCGGCGGGAGGACTGTGTAATTAATTTAGTCGTGGACCGAGACCAACCTTCACCGAGAAATCACTGTCCTGTTCTTCACTTGTTTATCAATTCATTTTTCTTCGCCTTTTTCTTCTTCGCCTATCTGTTTCTATATCCTTCACTCTCACCCTCTCTGACAGTTCTAACCAAAGGAAACATGTAAAGACAAAAGAACTAACGTCGTTGAACACTTTTCAACATCCGTCACGTTTTTTTCGGAACTTTATTTATGTATAAGACATTATTTTCGAACCGGAATACTCGATTTGCGACATACACTCGAGAGAAACGATCCCACAGAATTGTGATTCACGCCAAGGATCGTGTTGTTTAGCGATCAAGAAACAAGGGCGAAATTCCCACAACGAGCAAGAAATGGGCTCGTGCACTCGCGACGAGTACGCACAGACTTTCCCGCCAGTGCACGCGAGGATCACGACCAATGTTAATTTCCGGTTTTCTCCGAAGAAGAGCGAGACGGGACTGAGCGTCTCGCGGCCACCCCGTCCGGAGGGTTGCCACCCTCGGCAATGGGGCTGTGGCCCATCGCGCCTGCGTTACGCTCCTGCGCGCGTATAACCATCTCCGTGTCTCTCTTTCTCCTGCCCCCGCGGGTGGCTGGGGCTGATCTGTTCGTTCCTCTTTGTTCAATGACCTGCATTTTTCCATGGCGTTCACCTAGCCAGCGGAGATCCTCGATGTTCCGAGGCGCGTGGTATACCTCTAAGTGGCCGCCATTAGGGGTGCAAATCGCTGATAATTAGCAACGATTGGCAAAATAGCGCGGTATTGCGGTGTTAAGTGATCACTGATTCTCAGTGATTTTTACCATATAAAATGTCCTAGTGAGTCAATAGAGGGTTTTTATAGGTCGTTTCTCATCGAAATGGAAAGAAAAAAAGAAAGAAAAACAAAGATTTTATCGAAGAAGAATGTAATAACACCTTGTAGTAGAATTTCAGAAATGCCAATAAAGTGTTAAAAATGCATAGAGTGAGATGCGGTATCATATATATTATACATATATAATATGTCTAGCAATGGTTAATATTCGTTATGCTCCATCTTGTACTACTGTCCCTCGTGTAGATTCGTATAGCCACGCGACGTGCATTCTCGGCATCGTGTTAGCATAACGGTTGACCTATACGGCACGACGCGAACGGGTCTGTCACGAGAGAGCGATTAACATAACAAACGCATAATAATAGTCCGTTGTCTGTATACCTCTCTCTCTCTCTCTCTCTGTCTCTCTCTCTCTCCTCGAGTCTCTATTCAATTCTCTCACCATCTTAAAACGCTTGACTTGCAATAGATGCAATGCGCGTACGCATCGAGATGTTGCAATAGTAGATACCCCGCAGCGTAGCCTTTGTTTTCCTTCAATTTCCTTCCGCATCGTTCAAAACAAATCATCAAAGCGATAATTTTCTCGCCGAGTATTTACGTTTTCGATACTCACGTCTGTTGCAATGGTAGCCAAAGTAATTAATTATTAACAACAAATAATTACGTAAATAAAGAAGCAAATAAACAGACAATACGACTTTGGAACAAAAAGAACGATATAAGGCTATTAATATAGAAGTAAAACTGATAGCACTCTTAATTTCTTACATCAAGTGGCTCCTAATAAGGTCACATATCTATGCATTAGGATCGGTACAATTTATAATTACAAATTACAAGCGGGGTGTCAATAATTGCGTTTTTTACTGTATAAATTTAGTTGTTAAGAACTTATTTTTGTAATTTTTATCTCCATCTTTGCACTGAAGATAACATATTTCAAATCAAAACACTTGTTTATTACCTTCATCATTAATTCTATAATATACCTACCTACAAGTTTTATCCGATAAATATATCTTTTTCTATTTTGACATTTTTATTATGTTTTGAGAAGTTGAAAAGTATTTTTACATATTTATTATGTTTTGAGAAGTTAAAGAGTATTTTTACATCTACTTGTAGTTAATTCCGGCATAACTACATATAAAATAATAATGTAATTGCTAGTTTTCATCCATTGTTGCGAAAAAATATATTGCAGTAAAATCGCATCATTAGCTTAATATTGAATCAAACAAATTTAATTTCATGCATAATCAAATAAGCGAAATATCATGCACTAACATGAATAATATTAAAAATATTAAATCCAATTTATATAAAAACAATTATTGTTTGCCAAAATAGATCGGTACAATATTACCGAATAATTACGGCAGTCTTGTTACTTTACGTTAATTTATACAGCGATGTCAATCGAGCTAATTGCCAGACGGTCGATACGACGTTGTCGCGGCAAAAATTCGCGAAGGAATTGTGTAGGGGAAAATCGCGTGTGAAGGTCCGCTCTTACGCGGCGGAAAATTGTGATAAAGCTATATGAACTGAGGATGAAAATTTTGCCTCGCCGACACCGGTGATTCGTCGACGCTCGTTGACGAGACCGGGATAATTGGCCGGTGATCCGAGGCCGCGATATCCGCGGTTATTAACCCCGAGCTAATGCGATTTCGTAACCATACGAGGGAACCAATCACGTGACGCCCGTTCCCTTGGCATGCACATCAGAAAGCCGTTCGTAATCAACGTGCGAGGGAAAAAATGGTAAATGCCAAAGATAATTGATCAATCGGCCATAGAATTACATTTAGGTATGTACATTGCTTCTATTTCTAATTTACGCTTTTATTTTTTATGTGATTGTTTAATATCGATAAAATATGTGGAATGTTTTGTGTAAACTTGCACTGTTAGATTTTTTTTATTTGCTATAAATTGGAGATATTGCGTAATATATCGCATATACAACGTAGCAGTATCCCAAGAGAAATTATGCAAAGTGTCTTTCGTGCGAATTAATATACGAACAAAATTACTTGTTAATTTGTACAAAATTAATTATCTTAAAAAAAATATTTAACAATGTAACTTCTGTTATTTCATTATTCGTACTTTAACACAAATCGCTAGTAAAAAAATATCAAATACTATCAATAATTGCTAAGGTATCAATAATTTACTTTACTATATTAGTAAACAATAATTTATGATACTAGTTTGAAAATAGTTAACAGTCTAATCTCTAATACATGGTTAAATATTGCTCTTAAAAAGATTAAAGCTTATGTTACAATACTGCAAAAAATTACTTCTATAATACAAAATACTACCATTTTCGATCCTATCTAGAAAAGATTTTAGAGTAATTTATAGAGAGAGAGAGAGTGCTTCATAAAAGTACCTATTCGTCAGTTCTCATGTCACAGAGAAAATCGTTAACTTTTTTTATTATATAAATATTACTCAAATAATCTCCTATGCGTTGTGTGGTATGGTGTAATAATTACTGTAATAATAATTATTATTATTGCAATTATTACTATACTTATATGCCCTACAAATGTATAGGAGGGTCTCTAGACCGGGGCTAACTCGACACGATTTTTTCAAAGGCAATTTTCAACAATTAATTAAAATTTTCAAGCGAATTCAATGGTGCACATTTAAGAGTGTTCCTTTAGGTACAAAATTGTTTCAGGAAGTTTTGCTGTACGTCGCTTTGTTTTGCCCCCAGGGAAAGGAAAAGTGACGCGATGACAAATTATCAAATTGAAAAATGCCGGGGCAAACTCGACACTTTGTCTAATCGATACAATTTGATCTAAAACTTATTTTTTTATTGTTTGAAAATGAAATACGTTGTTTATCGTGTATTTAAAAAGTACAAAAATTCGGAATAAAGCACAACAATCATTGGAAATAATGAGAAAAAAATTGTTGAACTTTTAATTATCTTCTTCTGAACTTATGTCTGAAAAAACAATTAAAGCGGAGTCTACAATGAAAATTTAAGGCGTAAAATTTAAGTTTTAAGCCTTAAGCCGTAAGAAATTGACAAATCACAGTCGAATATGAGAAGAATACTTGACTGTGATTTGTCAATTTCTTACGGTTTAAGGCTTAAAGCTTAAATTTTACGCCTTAAATTCTCATTGTAGACTCCGCTTAATGCAGGTAAACTCGCAATCGGCCATGCGTGTAAATTTGTCATGAGCCATAATAAACGACAATTTGTCTTGACACCCCGAATATTTTTGCAGCATGTTCAATCTTCATTTTTTTCTTTTTATGGCAAGTACAGCTTCTTTCATTATTTCAATTCTGGCACACAAAGACGCATTTACCATAGGAAAGACAAGTTTCTACGATAGATTTAAATAGGCAAAAAGCCTAGTGTCAAGTTTGCCCCGGTGTCGAGTTAGCCCCGGTCTCCCCTAGTTATCGCTAATACCTCTCGGAAATTGGTAAGATTAAGGATAGTAGAAACAATATGTAAAAGCTTATCAGTTCCGGGGAAAGGATCCTGATGTTTCCACCTTAGGGGAGCAATGTAACCAATTCCACAATTCCGTGTTGACGAGTGGTGGCGTGACCAAAAGGCTACAAAAGCGAGCGGCTAGCTAACATGGTTGCTGGAAATTACTGAACTACGCTTACCTAAGTGGCGATGTCGACATTTTACAGCTTACAATTAGTTGCATTGAATTAGAAGTTGTGCCATGAATGGATATGCGCGCTTTATGTTGTATATTTTGCTTTTCGTTCACTATCCATGTTCTTTCATAACGCAGAATTACGAAGAAAATCATAATAAAACATGATAACTTGGTATTGGCTAACTATAGCTAACTGCGCGTTAATTAATTTTAAAACATTCTCAAGTTTATTTTAAAGTAAAATAAAAAAATGTATTCCTTTTTATTGTATATTGCATCCATCTTTTCTCTTCTAAATTACATTTTTCTGCTACTTATTAAAAAAAAAGAACAACAAGTATTATAGAATAAAGTTAATGAAGATTGATTCTAAATAACATTGGCATACAGTATATATGTCGCAGGCTTATTGCAAAATCAGCCCTTTTGCAAAAAGACTAGCCTCTTTGCGAAAGGCCGGAATTTTGCGAAGCACTGATTGTTTCCCAATAAGACTGAACGCATTTTAGGCTTTTTGGCACACATGGGCTGGTGCTAGGCTAGGCATTTTGCAAAAAGTCTAAAATACGTTAGTCTTATTAAAAAAACGATCAAATGCTCTCGCAAAATGCCGGCATTTCGCAAAAAGGCTAGCCTTTTTGCAAAAAGACTGATTTTGCAATAAGCCTGCGACATATACATGTCGTACTTTAGTAATTACTAAACGAACAGATCCTAAAACCAGATAGTGCACCGCGATAGCTGCGCGTGGCTGCGCACGTGGAATATATATTAGTATGCTTTTCATTTAAAGAAATTTTGAAAGGCGTTTAAGAAGATAGTTTCCTACAAGCGAACATAAAGTTTGCAAATTTTATCCTTTTCAGGATAGAATTTCGTTCTGAAAAGCGCTCTCTCTCTCTCTCTCTCTCTGTCTCTCGTACGACTTGGATTTGTTGCACTCTAATTATACCTATTTAAGATACATATACACGTCGTAATCGTGAACATTATGCAACAAAAAATTTGACAAAGCTTTATATGTATATGTTTGGACAAAGTATTTCAAGATTGTAAAAATAATTTTTGTAAATGCCTTATTTTCCTAGTCAACGTTCCAGTTTCAAAGATCGAGCATTGTGTTGTGAATTGCCTTCGTATCAAATCATAATCCGATCTAGAAAGTCAGATTGAACAGACACTTTCATAAATGAGAGGAAACTTGCGGAGAATCACTGTGGCCACATTATGATCTCTTGCCATCTTGCAAATGTTAACTATCAATGACGTAATACGGCAAATTTAATTACCACAGTAAAATATGTTAACATTTATAAGAAGTACATGTATTGACTACATTATTACAAAACACTCATATGTTTTGAGCATTATCAGTCTACTTTCTAAATTAATTAATTATAATGATAATAATTCTACGTTAAATATTAGGTATTGTCTTATAAATATATTTTTATTTCGTTCTATAAATTTTTTTATTTTTTCTTTTATCTTTATATTTTATTTATATTTGTTTTTTTTTTCTTGAAAATAAAAAATTACTGTGCCGCAATCAACAACGTAGAACTACGTCAACTGTCACTACTTCATGTTAAAGTATACAGCGAAAGACAGTTGACGTAGGGCTACGTCTGTTCTGTTTGCCAAAAACGTAGCCCTACGTGAACTGTCCTTCGCTGTATACTTTAACATGAAGTAGTGACAGTTGACGTAGTTCTACGTTGTTGATTGCGGCACAGTAATTATTACTGTGCCCATTTGATTTTTTTTCGCTTATATTTATTATATTGGCATTTTTTCATATATAATTCTTTAAAATTTGGTTAATTAGTTCTTAAGTTTATATAAGCAAAAAAAATATCCTCTTTTTTTTTAAGTGCGTTGGAGGGGAAAATCTTCATCAGGCCCCTCTAAAAGCGACAATCTTCTAATTCTTGCCAAGGCAATTATCTTCCGATCCTCTCTTCTAGAAGGACAAGACATCCTGGAGTCCGTACTCCTGAATGTGTGGGATTCAATGGGTAAATCGCATAAGATACTACCATCCATCGCCTACCCACTAAAAATGTGTCCTGAAGACATATGGAAAAATTTTTCATCGGTTTCAAGAAAATCGGTTTAAAAAAATTAAACCAAATTTTCGCCGTCCCCGAAAAATTAGAAAAATTTCGGCACCGGTTTCAAGAAAATCGGTCTATCAATGAATGAGTAGTTTGCAGTCAGAACCGATTTTCTTGAAACCGGTGCTTAAATTTTTTACGAAAACAAAGCTTTCACTTAAAAACAAATTAAACCCATCGTCGCCATCCTAAAAAAATTTGAAAAATTTTGGCACCGGTTTCAAGAAAATCGGTCCATTAATGCGTCCTTTTGGATCATTCTCAGCGGGTAGAATACATACACACATAAAAACATATTTTTAAAATTGTGATTTTTCGACGTTTTAGAACATTCTGAACACATTGACATATCAAGAAAATCGGTTTTAAAAAAACCACTAAAATAAATTGCAAGATCATTTAGGTCACATCGATAGCTTTAAAAAACAATATAATAAAGTATATTTTCCTTTAATACTTTTAGATAAATAAGTGCGAACATACATACACACAAATCCAAAAAATACAATTAATTGAAAAATTTCAATTTTTTTTAAAAAACAACAAAATAAATTGCAGGAGCATTTAGCTCACATCGAGAGCTTTAAAAAACCATATAATAAAGTATATTTTCCTTTAATACTTTTCGAGAAATATTCGTTACAAGAAAACGTTGCAGTCGTGCACCCGAAGTTACCCCTTCCCCCCCCCCCCCCCCCCCCCGCCCGGGAAAGACGTAGTTCTACGTCAAAATGTTCTTATAATACATGAATTATAATCACTATGTATTTACTACACATATATAACACAAATAAAATTCATAATCACATATGTATATTCACTCTGAAAGAAAGTATCATATTTTTTTGTATATTTTCTCATAGTTTGTGGTACAATCTCGACTTTTCCGTTTTCGTGCCGGAATTGAGCACTTGCGCTGTATATAACGCGCTCTGTTGTAAGTTAAACTTTGCTAAGAGAAAAAGACGTGGAAATTTCCTCTGTTTAAATTTAATTTTCAGTTTAGATACAAGTCAAAAATTGCAGCTTTAAGTTCACACCATACAAAAAAGTATACAAATCAAGATATAATTGTGATATATGTAAAGGAAAGTCCCCTATTATGAGATAGGCCCCTAATATGCGATAGCGAGGTTTCTGCTAAACTAACAGGCCCTATCTATTGGTTCCACCATGAACTTATTGCACTTGGGGTAAAATCTATTTAGTGAAAAATTCATTGTTCGATCGTGCGTGTTGTCGTTGCAAAGAAAGAAATTGTGAAATTGGATGTTGTCAAGTTCATGGATATGAGTTTTTATACCTTGTTTATTATACCAATAAATAAATATTTAGCAATGAGTTCTGCATGCAGTAAGGTCGTATTAACAGGAAAATACGAAATATATTGAGTTGCTCAATTGTAGAGATTAGATTTGGTGATCGCGAAACCGCAAGGCGTGGGGCTCGTAACATGAGGTACTCAAGGTACGCCTGGATTGCTGGAGTATAAAAGTTATTGTACAGTAATAAAAAAGAGAATACTATATTAACGTTAAGGGAAGATTCATACAAAATTATAAGAGTGTGCTGATCATGATTTGAGGAAGAAGGGTGGAGGGGGAAGATTGGGTATAATATTGAGTATAAGTGGATTTACGATTATTGCAAATATGCTTCTCCATTACAATTGTATTTCAGAAACATTAAATAAAATTTTCTAATTGCAATTTTAATGTATTTTGCACTTTATTAGCGATTTCTCGGGGTTTCTCATATTAGGAGCACACTTTTTCGATGTTGCCGAAAGCTCATTTTTTACATTTTTCTAATTTTTAGAAAAATTAATATTTAAATTAAATTTTACATTTCAGCATCTTACAGTTTATTAAATTCCCTTCAAAATGACTTACTATATTTTTCAATTCTGCCCATAGACTTCCGGCAATCACACAAGATAGATGTGGTATCTCATAATCGGGGACTTTCCTTTACATATATTATAACGTGTCTCGTAAAGGTCATCAATTATGTTATATGTCTTTTTAATAAATAAATTAAAGTGCACATGCCAAGTTCTTCATACTTTGTATTTTTTCAAGATACAAAATATAAAACTTGCAAATGTATTCTTTAAACTTCATATTAAATATTAAATTAAATTAATAGAATAGATTGTAAGAAGCGATTTGTTTCAGAATAGATCTGATATATGTAATTTTTTATTCTGTATATGGTTTTATAGTGTTTAAAATAGATAAATACTTCTGTCACAATCAAAATATAAATGCATCAAAATAATTATATAGTATAAACTAATATTTGATAAATGTTCTATAAAATAATTTTGAGAAAGTTGATTAATTAATTTTATTTCGAAACTGAGAAAGGTGACGTCAACTTTTCACGTTGTCGCTTTTTCCGCCTATGAAACAATAACGTGCGAGGACACGAAACCTTTAACAGTAGGAAATGGTAAAAAAAAACTTCTAAATTCATCAGTGTCCAAAATTCAGCAAGTTACAATTAACTTCTGTTTTCGAGACTTCAGACCACGTTTTTCTTTTCGAAATAATGTAAAATAATATAAAATTATGAAAAAATTATTTAAAATGTTTATAAAGATCTCTGGCTATCAAATGTAGGTAAACCAATTTATATTTCTGCGATAATATAATTGTTTAATAGATGCAGGTTTAATAGATTACAGGCAATTGTCAAAATATAGTAATGCATAAAATAGTAATTTTTCTATTATAAAATCTGATTATTTTTACCATTTATTCTAATATAGAGGAATCAAAAAGTTTTAAATACAAAATTACCATTTGTGTGAACATTATATTATCAGTGCAATATCCTTCTCTTTCTTTTGTCGAAAGCACTATTTAAAAAACAGTAACATAACATAATAATTAATAGGTTTTATATTTTCTGTTATAAAGTATAACTTTTTCGGAGTATAACATGTTATATGAGTTATGCGCAAAAGAGTAGTTTTTCACGATGCTCAACCTTAATGAATTAAAATAAGTTTTATTTAGGCAATGTTAAAACGTTAATGGCGAAAAAGCCCTCGGGTAAGCAGTTAATGGACTTACAATTAGCAATAGATGTAGTCTTTCAATCTTGAAAGTATCGTCAAGTAGCCTCGGAAGTAGCCTAGTCAAACGCGAATCAATTACCAGTTGGCGACACAAAAGCGGAAATCCTTTGATCTTAAAGAAATCGTTCCCTATGGGACATTTTGCCAACATATGACAAGATAATCTTTGGACAATGCGCCACTCAGCCTTTGACCTGTCACAGCTATACTTGGAAATATCAAAGATTTTGGATACGCTGGTGGAATGATAAATAAAATGATGTATCGAGAGAGATTGGGAAATAAAGATTTTAAAAATAAAAATTATATTATGCATAATTAAACACATAATATAGAAGTAGTTTAACTTATTAAAACAGATCGACGACAGCAATCGTAAAGTAATCGATGATTTCACACGATTTAATTTCACGCAATTACGATAAGTATCAAAAGTCATATAACATATTAAATTTTAGCAATTTTTCCAGTTTCTACTGTTTATAGTAAAATTATAAATAAATTATTGCCGATTTACTTACTTCTTTGTTTGCCAATAAAAATATAGTATTGCAAATGAAAAATTCAATTTCTAATATTATACAATATATACTTATTGTTAGTCTTTTTCTTCTCCTTTAGAAATCTAGAATCAATATACATATTGTCACTTCTGAAACTGAGTAGTCCTTTAGAATAGATTTTTTACAACTAGAAGCCATAAAATATTTAGTTTCTATACTTCTCAAGAACGATATTCTTCCTGTTAGATTTGCGACACTCGTCTCGATCCAGGTACGTCAATGACTAACATCTCGATTCGTTTTCGTTTCATAAATCCGTCATGGATTTGTTCCATACGGGATGTAGGTGCCGCGTATACATTATCACCGTGCACACAGGAACGGCAAGCCGCGCGTCTATACGACGACGGATAACTTATGGGTCCCATAGCGAACCGTAGATCCCATGGACGCAGACGTACTGCGATCATTATCAGCGAATTTATGGCAGCAGTCACATTCGCGAAGCCACCTCGCATTTTCGAACGGCAGTGTGTTAAAAGATCTCGTCTATGACATTTATGAGATCTATCACATTTTAATGTCTGTATAGTACCTAGTTGATGAGGACAGATTACAGAGTTTGCAATGCTCTTTTAAATTTCTTTTGTTTTGTATTCTTCATTTCCTTCCCCTCTATAATTATACTTACATTAGTTACACTATGAATTATTCAAAACTTTTATGCGTATAATATATTACAAATGTTATATACAATATTTGTATTATTTAAAGGTTTAAAGTAATCACGCGCATATGCATACACATAGGCGCACGCACACGCGCACGCATATGCATATAGAAAATGGGGGAGTGAGGGAGTCCGTAATATGTAAATGTAAGCAAAACTTCAGGAATAAATGTAGTAAAAATATTATAAAAGATTTATTTAAACGTTTGCATTTTTTATTTAAGCTTGTTCCCAAATTAATGATATTATTGCGTTTTTATAATTCTCGTTAGCAAATAGTTTGTAACAACTTAAAAAATGGAGGTTACAAAGATTTCGTGTTATAAAATACATTTTACTTTATTTGCAATAAGAATGTTATCATGTCTTCCAAAATAGATTACAATATATCGATTATTTTGTGAATAATTGCAAGAAAATAGATGAGAGAGAGCTTTTGAGTGTATTTTTTCAAGTACCAATCGAACCATTATAATCGTCGTCCATAGCGTTAGTAGCCTAGTCACGCGTATGTAGTGGAGGAGAAGTTCCTTTTCTGTTCTCTACTAACTCAGTACTATCAGAAGTGGAAGGTCACGGTAAGCAAAGGTCGGAAGCGTGTGGAGAGAGCTAGCCAAGGGAATGGGAGAGCAAACATTTGATTCGCGACGGGAATTCACAATGGCACTCGGTACTTTCGTGGTCGCAACATTACGTTGCACCGCATATTGTAGTGTAGGGAAAGATTGCGTTTGTCCCGCGAAGTTAAGGCACATCCACATACAGTCCAGTGCAATCGGAAGTATTACCATATTTTCGGTTTTATCGCAGTTGAAATATTATATGGTCGACAAATGCGTGAAATTGCATTCATACTGCTAAGACGTAAAGGTGCGCCTACATCTATCGTAAATGATTATCGTAAGCTCCTTACGACCACTTACGACGATCGCAATGCTCGTCGTGACAGTCATCGTAACCTCATCGATGAGTTGATTCAACTTGAACTCTGACGATTACAACGCTTGTCTAGCGTTACAACAGTAACCTAATCTGTCAGCCTTCTCGACGCGCGAAGAAAAGTGTGTTTATATGATATATTAAGATAGATATATTGTTTACGAGAGTTTCTTTACTTACGACCACGATCGCAGCGTTACGATAGATGTAGGCGCACCGTAAGGCATGTATCAAGTATTATAAAAATATCAAGCTTGAAATTTTGTATTCTTAGGTTTTTAACTTTATATGCGTATATATTTGTTAAATGTAACAATACATTTTCTAATAAAGTAAAAAATTGTATGTTCTTTACACCTATCAAAGTTTAATTACATTCTTTTATTATTCTAATATAGAATCAATTTTTCAAAAGCAAAGATTATAATGAAAATTGAAACTCTACTGATAACTTTAATAATATAATTGTTTAATATTTATTTATTAAAAGAAATATTTTATTTATCGATAGCATATTAACCTGAAAGTTTAAATTATAGCTTAAATATACATGTTTATGTTATAGATAAATTTCGGAATCCATTTAATGCCAAATTCACTCATCACATTTAACCTTATGAATGCATTTTCCACCAACGAGAGATGCCCATCGGCCTCATTAAATAATTTATGTCGTGTTTAATTGCGCAATTTATTTGACTGGGCACACAGTTACGTGACACACGGCTTATTCCATATATCTAATTTATTTAACAAAGTAGTTTACACATTTAAACAGAAATACGTTTTAATTAAACGATAAAATTTGTCACATTTCTTTTTCATTTTTTTTATTGTTGCCACTTTTCAATGTGCAAACTTTCATAGCGGAAAAGAATTTTATCTTCTTCTCATAACAAAAAATGATATCGTAAGTACATTAAAAATAGTCACATAAAAAAATGTTGAGGTTGAGTTAAATCGATGAATAGAATTTCCTTATTTTCCCCAATTCTTATCTTCCTTACCATTTGGTAGTGTATTAACTTTAAATCCCTTTTAGAATCAATAAATTCTTGCTTCTTCCGCCTTATACGTAAATTAAATTTCTGCTTGACGTAATCAAAAGATAATATTTTCAATATATTGCAAAATGGGTCATAAAAGTTTTTTGTATAAATTCAATATTAAGATATTTAAATCTTAATATTGATAACGTAATTAATAACATTACTTAATATAGCTTCCTAAGGCGAAGTGATATTAAATCTAGTGATACATATACGTACATAGGTATGTACATACATATACATATAATATATATATATATATATATATAAAATGTGTGTGTGTGTGAGCATTTTCCATAATTTAATTTGTTCTATTTCACTTGCTATGTCAAAAATATTAATTTAATATGTCAAAGCTATTCAATAATAAATTGATCCTATAGATGATTATTTCACTTTAATAGTAAATATACATTGCAATTAGCAAAATGTAATTTTTTCGTTACTTAACTTAATTTAATTTATTCTGGGTGTAATTTAATACTAAAATCATAATTAGTTTAAGCTTATGCTCCAAACACAAATGACAAGCCTTTGCTAACAGAAATTCAACATATAAAAACACATTAATCAAACTCCACGAACTCTGAAACGCTTAATTATTTGATTGACATCCGATAATTCAATGTTCGCATAGTGTATTTCGCATTTCCTGATATAAATTATTAATTAATTGAAGAAATAAACGACTAATTGTAAGTAAAAAATACAAATATGATAAAATATTCCATAAGAGATAGTAAATAATTTGTAGAATGTAAGAGATCGAATATATAACTTAAAACAACTCGACATGTGTAACTTACAACTAAACTACATTCCTAAAATTAACATCCATTGGTTACACAAGTTCTCGACCCCGAGAACTTACAATAAAAGAGAACTGTGAACTGCAAATTGCTAAAATTAATTGATATCGATTAACAAAGGACAATAGCTCTTTGTCCATAAGGTATACATGTAGCAAGGGAACACTTTACTGAGCAAATTTACAAGATGCGCAACACAGGGACAATTAACGGCAAGAAAAAGAAGGAAACCGAGAATCGTCGAGTCGAACAGTGTTCTGGAAAAGCGAAAATTGCACGTAGCTGGAAGGTCTTCGCTCGGGGGCGAAAAGACGGTGCGATTGGTCCAACGACCCGGACATCCGTCGCTTTCGAACTTGGTCCACCGTTAAATATGGCAACGGACGGTCCGGACGACTAATGTGATTGCTGGCAGACTGTTACCGGACGCTAAAAGCACCGTGTCGTAAACTCTACGCTTCACTTGCGAGACAGAGAAAGAGAGAACAAAGAGAGAGAGAGAGAGAGAGAGAGAGAGAGAGAGAGAGAGAGAGAGAGAGCCGTGTAATCGAGCATGAATCGAGCGCGTGCCTATCGGTTGCTTGGTTACCGTACTTCCTCCACCATGTAACCGCAAATTTGTTCGATATAAATTTCGAATCGAACGAAGAGTACTCAGTGCACACAAATGCACACTCTCCAAACGCACAGCTAGAAAACGAGTCGCTGGCGCTGTAGAAATTTTTAATCTCGTTTTTGCAAGTCTGAAAGTTCTTGGGAAAAAAATCCGGATAGTTACCATGCTAACTTTAAAATTACACACTAGGGTACGACGAACCTCGATTTTCACATTTCTCATTATGTCAATTAATTCTGTATAGTACGGCTGACTTTCTGGGTAAGATTTGCACTAACATATTTTTAAAGTTGTAATTGTGAAAACATAAACACATTTAAATCAATTTGAATCGACTATTATTTAACTTTTATTTACGTATGTGTCTTAATTATTAAGATATTTAATGTCAAAAATTCATAAGTTACATTCAATCTAACTTTTGAAGTATATAAAATCATCTTCAAATTGTGATTTAATTCAAGATTGAAAGAACACACTTCCAAAGGTTGGTACAAAATTCACAAAGATATCTAGTTTTTCTTATAAATGGCTGTAATCAAATATATGAGTTTCTTACAAATAACAAAACGTATCAAAATAATAACACCTGTAGAAACAATAGTTATCGATGTAGTTTCTCATTAAAAGTGTGTCAAACCAAGATTAAAAGTTGATATTGAAGTGTCTGCGTAGTGAGATGAATAGAGAACGCGCATTGATTTATATGTGACATGGCGAAATCGGGAGATAGTAAAGTGAGCCACCTCCCATCTATCTCACAATATATCTACGCTCCTCAATGGAGATTATCATGCCCGATGGATATTAACCGGAGGTTCTATATCACAGGATGTTTCGGAATTTCGGAAGATTGCTCGAATCAACCATCGCTCTTTGAACGTGTAATTCGTGGTTGAATTCTGGTTGGATATATGCCGCGGAATTTCCAAAGCAATTTCTCGTACAGCTTCAAGAAATCATAATGCGCATTAGACGTAAGAAAGTTATCCACAATTGGATAACGGAAGGAATTCTTACTGGATTATAACATAAAGAAAATATTCCACAAAACAACGAAACAACGAAACAACAAAACAATGAAACAATGAAACAAACCACAAAATAAAAGATTAAACGTACTTTTTTACAGGAGAAATATGGCAGAAACTTGTCTCTACGATCGTTTATATCGGATCACATTTAACAGTGATAATTATACTATAAATCTATTATAGGTTTATAAATCTGTGTGTGGAATCAACAGTCCCTAGTGTATCTGGATGTTTCCTCCTGATGTCGATGGGTAACTTATGGAAGTTACGGGTTAATTCGATTACCACAGCACAGCTACCGAGGGGAAACTCTATCGATCGATCTTTGTCTCACCTGGAGAATTCTTCCATCGTACTCTTGGACGTTGACGTCGTGCCTTATCGATCGTAAATTTGTCGCAAGCTAACCTTTGTCGTTGCATAATTAAAGAGATACAAAAATACAATAATGGATAGACATAAAAGTTGCTCACCAAATTCAAATTAATAATTGTCCGATTTAACAGCGCGTTAAAAAAGTATTTTGTGGTTGGCTAAATTGCCGACCCATAACTTGTAAAAGTTTAACCATGTAAATGTACATGTATATGCAATTGTCCTTTTAACGAAGTATCAACGTTAATAGCAAATATTGGTGCGGTTTGAAAATAACATCTTCAAACGTTACCTGATTTACGAGCACGCAATTGTCGACAGTTAGAGATTATTTTCGCTATAATCCAAATCGTGAAAATAAGGTCCTTGAAAAGTCAGATTATAATATCGATTTATGATTAATATTGTCATTATCCAAAGCCACGATTGTCCCAAAGAAAATCGCTTGAAAGCGGTGCCTCTACCTAGTTGAATGACTTCTGGAGCGCGCGTGCCGCGAAGAGAAAGATCGTAAAAGACTTTTATGTACCTACTTCTCAAAACGATGGGGCGTAATCTGCGAGTTCTTCCATAGCTTCGATCTTTATTATGTCGAGACACTCTCATCTCGTCGCTCATCTCTTTGCAATTCTATAACGCATGTTTGAGAATATAGATTTTATAATACCTACAATATATGCATGTTTTTCATTGTAAGATTACATACATGTTACAATAATTTACAAATGAAATAGAAAATTATAGATAAATCTCACAATATATAATTTACAGTTTATAATGTTTATATAAATAAGAATTGTAGAAAAAAAGCAGTTTACAAGTAAAAATTAGAAAATTAGACAAAATTATGACCATCTATTAAAATCGTCTATTAGGTATATCAAAATGATTTAGAAAAGATTTCGTCCGAAGAACGTAGTTATAGATACTGTTCTTCGGATCGTGTTTTCGATCTGCTTAAATTAAACATTAATTATTTGAATTATGACGTAAACGATTAAATGAGTGATGATGACGTCGTCTCGTAGCGAGCTAAATGATTTATAGTCAAACATCAATAAGATTTTAAGTCTAGTGTAATTGAACATAATTCTGGAAATAAATGCGTTCCGTCTTAAATGATGGCATAGCAAATCTGGAACAGGGTTGAAAGCGAACCTGTCCGACCTTCGTTTCATGCCGCTAATGATTTCGCCCATTAGGTAACGTTACTTAGCGAAACGGCACGCAATCGAGCTTAATTAATTGTATTTGCCGCCTTCGATTATCCTGATTGTATGCGACGCTTATTCCTTACAATGCTTCAATGTCATCAATCGATAATTGAAAACATCGAGGAATCGATTATTAAAAGCTGTTAACTATGTGGTTGTTATTATTAAAGAAAGTGGCCAATAATCGATCAAGAACTGTACAGACTAATAACACGTGTAAAAAATTACATAATCGATATAATTATAAAATATAATAAATAATTCCGCTCGGTCAAAGCAAACGCTAAACAATAAAAAACGGCCAATCTACGAGCAATAAAAGGTTCTTATTTAAAAAGAAAATATATAAAAATGTTTACAATATCGCAATCGCAATATAATGTTGTTTATGTTTTGGCCTAACTTGGCCTTCCTCAGAACAATGTCTGTTACATTTAAAATTAGAATCAAATCAAAATTAAGAAGTAAAACACCGACTTAAATCTCACGTGTACAGTTATAATCTGTATGGTCCATAATCAACCATGAATCAAAGGGTAAAAAAAACAAGACGAAAAGTTAAAGCATACGCTCGCAAGTGAGCAATCCGCGATCTCACAATCACCGCTCCTCGTTGTAGCTCACACATGTGTGTCTGATAGATTAACTTCCGTGGTACACGCAACTTAGTGACCAATAAGCTGCCAGTACAACGAAGCATGTTACAATCTTTGTCATCGTGGTTGTGTCTGATCAGTGCGAAGACGTACGAACGAGTTTTTTTACCTTTTGACTCATGGTTGATCATGGACCATACAGATTATAACTGTACACGTGAGATTTAAAAGTCGGTGTTCTACTTGTTAATTTCAATTTGATTCTAATTTTAAATGTAACAGACATTGTTCTGAGGAAGGCCAAGTTAAGCCAAAACGTAAACAACATTATATTGCGATTGCGATATTGTAAACATTTTTATATATTTTCTTTTTAAATAAGAACCTTCTATTGCTCGTAGATTGGCCGATATAATTATAATTTCTACACTGATAAACACGTAGTGTCAAATTAATTTGAGTCACTTTTAACCATTCCTATAGGTCGTCAATGGAGTTAAAATAATCTACGTATGTCGACACACATATGGCAGTTAAAAATAACAAAATGTTATTTAACTCAAGGTATTGGTTTAAATTTTATCCATGTTAATATTTAACAGTGTACCGATTATCAAAAAATCATATAATTTCTTTTTTCATCACTGGGATATCAAAATTTAGCACAATACAGAAAGTGTTAGTTCGTGAAACGGTTTGAATTGTCAGGACTGTTCGGATAAGATCTCGACAGGAGTTTTAAAGAAGAATGTACAAGGCGACAGGCTTTAATTGCTGAGGTTCTTTTATCTATAGTAGGATACACCAAACGTCTGAAACTGATCCTGCCAGCTTAACACGATCGATCCCGGCCGGCGCAAGCGGAAAAGTCGTAGGTTCGAGTAGGATCGTTAAATCCCCGACCTCATCGACGACTTAACCGCCCTCGAAGGTGGAAGAGATAGTAGCCATTCACTGGGCCGAATTAACTCCTCGCGCAGACTGTTTCGATGCCATAGCGAGAGACGGCGGCAAAGGAAGCCTTCAGCCGGGACGACATTTTCCATTAAACTTTTCCCTCGTTCGTCACCTCATCATCGTAACTTTTAGCCGACTGCTGGCTCATTTTAATCTTCTAAACCGACTGCATAGCTATCTGATGCGAATCACAAAAAT
Source organism: Leptothorax acervorum (assembly GCA_035220615.1). Taxonomy (NCBI): domain Eukaryota; kingdom Metazoa; phylum Arthropoda; class Insecta; order Hymenoptera; family Formicidae; genus Leptothorax; species Leptothorax acervorum. The sequence continues at coordinate 305,273 of JASTWQ010000149.1, read as the reverse complement.
CTGAAATCATTGAAACGTCTCCGCTTTTATTTTATTTTAAGGATCTATTTATAAAATATACGCATAGCAAACGGTAAAAATTTAATACAGAAAATTATATTACTTATCATATGACAATACAAACTTTGCGGATTGTTTTATTCAATGCATTCGCTATGCATTGAATAAAACGCTGACTCGTGAAATACGACGCGTATATAATTAGGAAATTAATTTTAAGCGGCGATACTTTACTCAAGATAAAACTAAATGTTACTGAATAAAATTATACCAGTGGAAAAGATGGCGACAAGAATCGTTTCAATGAACGCTCTAGTTATCGGAAGCAACAAGCCTGGGATTCGTCTGATTGCAATCTTCAGGAAAGAAATCTATTCCGATAAGTAAGGATTGCCGTTAGATTAAATCGTACACTCGAAGAAAATAAAAACACAAAAATAATGTAATTAATCGTGAGAATCCTCAGAGTACCCAAAATCCTTGACAAGAAGCCCATTGAGAAAATCGCCTTACATGCTTTCACAAGAGACAAACTAGTGAGAAAATATGAAGCTATGTATAAGACGTGATATTTATCTGTTACATAGAATTATAATAAGAATAATAACATATAATCCTTGCACTATATAAAGTACATAAGAATGGCTCAAAACAAAATTTTTGGGAATGACACAGATGAAATCAAGGATTGGATATGACAGAGCAGCATGCGTAAGCTCTTTGACAAAGGCCTTTGAAAATCACCTTACTGTCTTGTGTGACAAGGGGTAGTAAAAGGTAAGAAGAAGAATGTAGTAACGCGTAGGATCGTTAACGTAGAGGTAGGGACAGGTCTGCGCTTTCCCTGCGCTGGCCACGTCCTTCGGTCTTCGTCGTTCGTCCTCTACTTTGTCCCTCTTCCTGCGATTCTACGAGATCCTGCAGGAGAGAACGCCAGAATCCAGAAGCCGGAGGAAGATAGAGGAAGACCAACAAGAACAGACCCGTGATTTAGAGCATGACTGCACTGCGCATCTACGAAAGGAGGAGATAGTCGAGCGAGGGGGCAAGAGAACCGTCGAAACTCGAAAGAAAGAAAGAGATAGATGAGTGCGGAAGAAGTACATAGGGGAAGATGAAAAAGGAGAAATTCCAGGGAGAACCACGTTGCGTTTTCTTTTCAGATAAGGGGGAAGGCCCGTAAGAAGAAAAGGAAGAAGAGACAAGCCAATTGAAAAGAAAGAAGATCATTGTGAAGGAAAGGACGTACAATGAGAAGAAACGAAAAAAAAAGAAAAATGTACGAAGTCCTGTTCTTTCATGAGAAAGTGTGACATTAAAGCCACCATACAAGATACGCTCTTTTTCTGAAGACAGTGAAGAGAAGCATTAGAAACACAGTGAGAGACAAACTCTGTGAGCGCAAAAGCATACTGCACTTTTGTACTGCGTGTATTCCTGCTCCTTTTTCTTTACTAGGTAAAAAAATCATGTGTTCATACATTTCTAAGATTTCTACAATAGAGAAAGATTGTCTAGAGTCTGTGTCAGTTGTATAAAAAAAATTCACAACGATACAATTGTAAGAAACATTTCGGAAAATCGTTAAAGAAATATAAAATTTATAATTGAAAGTAAAATTCTTGACCGTATATATTTGAGAAGTACCTACATATGGAATGTGTGCTGTATACAAATATTCAGTACACAACAGAGAGCTTACTGTTCTGTTTCGATTAAGCGTTAAAGTTGTGTTTAAAGGTTAAGAAATCTGTCAGATCAACGATATATATGATTTCAATTATGGCATATTTCAATTATTCAGTCGAACAAATGAATAATAATCTTTGGCTTGCGGCACAAGACGTAGTCAGAAATGCGAATACATGGCCAAAATTTATCAAAAAAATGTTTTCCACATACATATCAGTCGTTTATGCCTTTCAATACTCAAAATAACTGCTATATTTTTCAAACCTTTTTTTGTTTATAACTTTTTAATAAACAATGACCGCCAGCTAAAACCTTTTAAAGGTTACTCAGGAGGATGACCTTGACAACATATGTCAAAGTCAAGGTCATCGGTGAGGTTTGACCTTTTATAGATATTTACCGAACTTACAAAGAAATTTCATATAATGATTTTTCCCGCTGTTATATAGGATTCTAATAAAAAGAAATTTAATCGTTTTGTTTTATATTAAAAAGTAATAATTTTGTTTTAATACATTTGGTGCATTAACTATATTAAAATTCTTTTTATTAAATAAATTCTGAACGCGATTCCAAATTAACTTAAAAATTGTCAAAAATTTAGAAGAAAATATAAGATACTGTAAACGCAGTTTATTTTTCATAAATAATCAACAAAAAAATTATGGAACATTACATCTCGGTGTTCTTTTCACTAATATTTGAGCCGAAAGCCGTATACAGAGTGCTGGCTTGAGATCTGTATCGATCGTTAAAAGACTCCAATTACCGCCCAGATTCCTGAACTTTTAGAAAGGCGCATGAGTAAAGGAGTTTGCCGCCGGCTAAGCTATTCACTTTCATAATTGCTAAATTACCGAATCTTACGTTTTTCGTGTGACATACATATATCAAGTCATTCTTTTTGCTTTGCTCACTTTTTATTTGATCGTTCTTTTCGTTTTTTAATTGATTTTATCTAATCAATCTTTTATTTCATAAGTTAACAAACCTTTCTAAAAATATTAAAATATTTTTCAAGAAATTTTTTAAATATTAATTCTAATACAAATTGTCATTTTCTCGATTTCTTTTATATTTATATATGTAGTGTAGATGAAGCATCTAAAACAAAACACCCGGCATCTAAAACAAAACGCCCGGAAAACAAAATGTTTTAGACAAAAGTTGTAAAGTCTGGAAGGGGGACAAATAATGGTAAAATCAATTTTCGAACAAAATCGATTTTCTAAGGTCACATTAAATCACTTTTTAAATGAAATTATATGATTTTTTACATAATCTGATTCTTCTTTTTATTCTAAGTACATGCAAAAGTATTAAAGTATAGAATTATAAAAAAATCGATAGTTTATTCTTTATTTATAGAGATATTTTATACGTAGGTACATACATATGTATATCTCATATAAGTGAATTACACGTATGTACATGCAAGTATCTCGAAGTAATATAGAATATACATATATTCGCGTAAATTTAAACACATATTTCGGAAACGCAGCCAACAGAGCAGAAACGTAATTCCGAGAGTACAAATGTAGGCCGTACGATATATCTGCGTCAGGTATACCAATGTCCTGCTCCACCTATCATGAATCAACCGCTGTATTGCGGCTACTTTAGATTGTCCCAGCCTCAAAACACGTCCGATTACAGATCTGGCTATCAATTTTTACTAAAATTTCACTACACTGTGCAACTACATAGGCGATATTGCATCATTGGTTTATCACTGATGACGTAAATTCGAAGACGCTTTTCATATAATATCCCCAACAAAAGTCACTGGATTTTAATCGTTATTGCAGCTATGAATTTTGTCTCTTAAAAAAGTACGTTTTTGTAAAATTTTTAATTAAAGTCCGATTGTCATTCTCGTGAATAGCGAGCTAGTTTTCCTGGAGTAAGGTCGCAATTACGTCGCATCGCAAAGTGCCGGATATTGTTCGCGTTGGTCCGTTGAGGAGACCGTCCGTTCTTCGTACGAGCTTTTTGCAAGACGGACTTATAGCTGAGTCCTGTCACGTACGACGAGTTTATTTAGTTCTATGAAAGAAACACCGCGACATACGAGGGAGCACGAAAATACTCTACTTGACGCGACTCCCCAAAGCTTATTGCACTAGCCGAGAACTGGCGAGAAAAACAATTAAGAAGTACGCGATCGGGATATCGCTAATGATACCATCTCATTGAGAAGTTGGCTCAGATAGACACGCTCATTGTCAGAGCGTTCTGAAGTCCTTAACGTCTTCGTCGATTAACCGACGAATTGACGGACAAAGGAAAGATTGCCGATTGGTCCCAGAGTTTCCAATCAAACGGAATGGATGGCCCAAGAAAGCTACCTTGGCTGGCTTGTCACGTTTGCGCCATTGAGATTTATTAGACGAACGTGGTGGACCATCAATGATAATAGCTCCATATTAGGATAGAGCCAATGGCGTAGCTAGGTGAGCACACGTCCAAAATAATTCAGAATGTTTAAATAAACATCATTCTAGATCGTTTTTTTAAATTTATCCAACGAATTACGCAGTCCCAAACCAATAAATATACCTCCTGAAAGGTGTAGTAAGACGAATTTATTTAACCGTCCGCGTCGCGTCGTTGTCAAGATGTAGGAACGAGAAAAACACAGTCGTACTCTCGAAAGAGCGGAATCGAAGAAAGTTCCTCGAAATTAAACGCCTCGAATGAGACGTTACTAATTTCCTTTTTACACCCGTCCATCTCGAGTTTGAGGCTCATCGATCTCTCGCATCGCCGCGGCCGCGTTTCTATCGGTTCAATCCAGTCTGCTCGCCACGAAAAAGTTTTCCGCGCTTAAAGAGAAAAAGAAATGGGCGACGCAAGAGGACGGGACGACCATCAGAGAAGGAGAGAGAGTGAACCGACGATGAGCCAGCGCCGACAAAAAGAGACGACATAGAAAATTTTGGTAGTAACTGGCGAGAAGGATGGCTGTGGGATGCAAGGGGATCGCTGGTAGGAAACGTAGAAAAGTGGAACGCCTCACGTCGATGAGCGGTTTCGTGTGCCAGCCAGAAATATACTATCGATCGCAGAGGTGCGAATATATGTATGTGTGTGGTTGTGCGCGCATACCGCCAAACGTGCGTGCACACGAGCGGACGGGTAGGTTTTGATGCAACCGCAAAACTTTCACAATTTTAACCGCGTGCGATCAATAGGTTTGCACTGATATATTATTCGAGCGTCGAGACGCGGCGCGAAGAGACTTCGCGCGAGAAGACGTTGCATCGCATCGCGTCGTGTCGTGTCGTGTCGTGTCGTGTCGTGTCGTGTCGTGTCGTGTCGTATGTCACGCTTCTCGGGAATTCAATTCCATCCGTTATGCACCGACGCGACGACATGATCGCCCCGGCATGTCTTATACGCGGATCGAACGAAAGGCTGATCGATGGAAAGTTTCGAGGTGCAATGGCAGGGACTCGAGAGAATTTCGGGTGTCGTTATTTAAGTTACCTACGTCGACGACGTATCTCGAAGAGAGCGCAAAATCTGACGGTCGTAGCCGCGATCGATCGTCTCGAGATTGTGAGCGTCTCGTTGAAAGAAAATACCCTGCAGTTTTGCGATGCAAGTTAGAAACGTTTTGAATTTTAGATTGTTCTCGGCGGGAGCGATCGTGAAACTGATCCGCGGAAGGAGAATGAAATCGGCGACTGGGCGAAGTCACTTTCATAATCATTTTATAGACCTTTTAATATTAAAAGTGGCTTTAACTTATATTGCTACCGAGGCCACTTAACTGTGGCTCAAGTTACGACAAATTTCGAAGTCTATCTACGTCGCGGTCGTACGACCGCGTGGAATTTATCCTAATTAAATCGTCGAAAAATTCCATCACCGCAAGTTCGCAATAAGAATTTTTCAAGACATTTATTCAAAGGATGCTTTTCCTTTATTATGATTACCTCAAACTTATAAAAGTCGTACCTATCGAACGAGAATGGCCGAGTTCGTAAATATCGCTGTCGCAAGAGTGTCGGAGCATGACAAAATCTCTTGATAATGAATGCCCCATGAGTTTCGCATGCACAAATCGATCAGAATAATTCCAATCGACGCTCGAACGCAGTTAGCGAATTGCAGCAGGGCCGTAGGGTGATTCATGATGGGTAATTTCACAGTCACGTAGCGGCCGCGCGGCGTCATGGAACATCGTAATTCAAAATTATAAGCGAACGGATCGCGTGAATCTGGGACGAGTTCACGATAGGTTAGATAGACCGAAAGCAGATCTCGTGGGAGATCGCCTCCAGAGACAGTCTTCGACCTAGCCACGTTTAATCACTCAAGTTTCCTAATTAGTAGTGCCCTTGAGTATATATTGCCTTTACATGCCATTCACTTTACCTCGCTCAATGTTTGCAAAACCACGTAGCAATATTCAATGTTGGAAATTTTGAACAAAGTTACGTTTTCAGAGTATTGATTTTCGGATAACGAGGATTGTCTCGTTCATATCGGATTATCGTTAACACGAATCATTATGCTGTATGAACCTTTGACAACACCTTATCTATTGTTAATAGATTACTGGCGGGAAATCCATTTCGTAAAATGCAATGAGATACAACGATCAAATAAACTAATTGTAAGTATAGGGTAACTCCGGTATATACGCCGCACCTAAGGAACACTTAATTTATCAAGTACTATTTACTATGTTTGAGACAAATAAATTGTACCAATAAAAACTTTATACTGTCTACTACTATAAAAAAATTAAAAATATAAAATATTTATTCTTTATATTTAACAAAAAAAAAAACAACTTTTAGAAACCCTTGCATTTTTGCCGTATGCCGTATATCCTATAGTGGGATATATGACATTTATAGGTAAAATATACTCCTTATAAAAAAATACAAATAATGTTTATAAATAAGGCAATATGATGTCATAATAACTTATAAAATGTGTGTAAAAAGTTTTATTGAGGTATAAGAATAATAAATTATAAAACTAAAAAATTTTAAAAAGAAAATAGACGAACGATAGATGCATTAAAAGTTATTGTTATACGATCCAAAAAAAGAAGGAAAAAGAACATATATGCTACTTTCCGACTATAGAGTGTAGGTACGGCATAAATCCCGCACGCTAAAAATGTCGTATATCCTAAACAGGTGGGATATACAAGATATCAAGCTAAACAAACAATACAAAAGCTATGCACTTGTATTTTGCTGTATTCCATCCTTTACTACCCTCTACACTTATGTATCATGAAATAACCATTAAACCTTTTACATTCCCTACAGTAATCATTTTACGTAAGTCGTAATATATGATCGTGCTACTATTACACTGAGAAATCAATTCAACTTATGACAGTTTCGTTAATATTAACAGTAAAAAACTGAAATTACAACACAATACTAATATGACATAAAGACACATAACAGACTAATTGCGCGCAAATTACCTTTATTCCTTCTATTTTTTCTGACTTCTGCGACGTAAATCCCCGCGTGACGTAAATACCGGAGTTACCTTATATTGAGATTATCATATCTCAAATTATTATCTCAAAAAGTAATTGCATTTACAGAAACTAAAATAATAGATAATGTGATAATGCTATAAACATAAAAGAGAACACTTATACATATCAGATATTAGCAATAACCGAGATGAAAGAAGCGACTGTTTTAATAATTAATTTTTGAGATATTCAAATTTTGAATTGAAAAGTTGTGGATGGTTTCATAATCACTAATATCATTGCGGCTTACTATTTGGGCAAATATCCCAAATAAAGTTCGTGCTATAAAACCAAAGTTTTGTTAAACTAAAATTTTATAGGAATATCTCAAAAGGGGGTATAAATACACGAGTAAGTTTGATAGATTGATATAAAGAAATAATATCCAATTTAAGCTACAAAACAATTGATAGCAGATGTTGAAAGTTTTACGAACCGTGAGTGAAAAAATATGCACCACAATCCGATGGGATCCAACTCGTTACATATCGATGTGGTCCAATTAGCAAAACAATTACAAAAGTTCATTCGATGTTACATCATGTTTGTACCAAAATGGAAATTGCGTCGTACCTCACACTGTGATAGTTTCATTTTTTCAATTAGCTTCATTGTCGTTGTTTAATCGCCCGTATGTGCCTTGTATTTGTGTATTTACATGTGCAAATCCCTCGTGAAAACCCCATCATTTAAATATCGTCAAAATACCGTGAAAAGTAGTTCGTGTCACGCAGGCGAATGAAAATATCGTTTACATTGCTGAAAAGCCAACAGCATCAGCAACGCCGCCGCCGCGTCGCGGCCGCGCCGGTTCTTCGCGGAAACGACGCGGTGCGGTTACGTGAGACGGAAACAAACCCGCTATCGACCCGTACAATGCAATTAGCAAAGTGCCAGGAACATTACTCATTACATATTGTCGACGTCGCCGACATTCGTCCGACGAATACGCACGACTAATGATTGAAAGTCTGACGGGATTTTGTCTGGAATAGTCGTCGTCGCCGAGGTACCTCGTTAGCGTAAACGCCAGCGATAAAATATGAGACTCGCGTCGGCAATAAAGAGCTTAACTACATTTCCGTTCGTTAATTATATATGGTGCTTCATTAATTCTCATATTTATTTAATCTCATATGTATTTATACGGTAATATTACCATTATACCTACTTTCGAGAGTCCCCATTTACTTTATTCGATTTATTCAAGGTTTGCTTTATATTGGTACAACACTATGCATGCTTCATGTATGTACAACGAAATGTTTAACATTCAATGTATTCAGCGAGCTCTCCGTAGTAGCCACGGGATTTCGAGAAAGAGGAAGCAAGAAGAATCGCTCGAATACCCAGTACGGTGATAATGGATACAGTAAGGATAATCCTATAAGAACTGACCACCTCGTGAGATTTTCAAGAGGTAAAAGCTCTCTGCACCCCTAAAGTATAAATTTTGATAAAGCGATTGTGGCACACACTTTTTTTACGCTAGTCGTTTTTCGAATAAAAAGTATGAGATTCATTCTACATAAGAACGCACAAAATTAGTAAACGCTCGTATTTTTCAGATGATAAAATATATATAGGTAATTTAAGACAATACAATATAATTTGCAATAATACAATAAAAATAGTAGGTACATTTATCGTTTACTTTTATTTTCATGCTATAGAGAAACGAGATTATTTGTTCAATACGAGTTTCGTGAAGAATTACAATTTTTAGATTTATAGCATATAAATTTAACGTGAGTTTGTTTGATAACTCAAATCATATTTAAGGAAATAAATATCCTCATAAATTATGAATTAAACCAATTATTTTAGTAAATAACTACAATTTTTTTATTTTGTATTACTTGATAAAGTTTTTAATAAGCTAGCGTGTCGAGACGCCAGTTGGAAAAAATCAATTTGAGTAATGTTATTATATAAACTGCAAAAAACTTCGTTATGTCACTATGAGAGAACTTCCAAACAATGATGAATAAAACAAGAAACAAAGAAATGAAGAAAATTACAAGAAATAGATATTAGACACAATAGAGTTCGTAAATAGTTAACGGAGAAGTACGCTCGAAAGTTTATCACCGCTTTGTACAATCACAAAGTTTAAAAATTCATTTTCCATACATCCCGCTGTCGTCTTATTAAAGTTATCAACTGATTATTGAAGTTTCTCCGTTGTTATCTCGATAGTTTTCATTATTAGTGGAATTTTTCTTGTTATTGTCGATCTTCGACAATAACAAAAAAGTTCGAAAAGCTTGGACAACCGCGGCGCCTTCTGCTTCTTATGCGGACTAAAATTGTCAATGTAATAAAAGAGAAAGAAAAAAATATAATAGAACAAAATTCCAGTTTATACATTTTATCAGAAAAATACCATTTTTACGGTAAAGTAGGGAAAAAACAATTAAAAAAAAGACTGGATATATATGGCAAAAGAAAAGGAGAATAAAGAAGCAAATAGCAATAATACACGTATCTCCAATAACTCGAGCGATTATCGGCAATTAAAATCTCCAGCAGGCTGTTTTATCAGTAGAAAGAAAATACATCTCCCTTCACAGAGATTTCCAAATTTCCGTGAACATAACAAAACTTGTTGCGACAAATCTGACGCTGTAAGAGAATATCGAAGAGAAGGTCAAGGAAACAAAAGATGGAAACATTGCAGAGGCTAGAAGAAGAAACAAAGATGAAGGAAAGGACAGACGGTAAAGGTAGACTTAAAAAGACCAGGCAGGACTCGCGAGCACTGCGAGCAGTCGGTGAAAGGACTTGTTCGAAAGTTTATCATTACTTTGTACTCGTACATCGGAAAACTCCGCGTCTCCGCAACGGCTCGTATCCGATACCCGCCAGCTAATATCATTTTAAAACCAAAGTTTCGCGCAAACTTTTGTTTATTATTTCCCTGCAGCGTGCTATGCCGACCAGCCGTGGGGCGGCGACGAGAACAAGAGGTTACTCCTCCAATCGAACTTTCTTTATCCAAGCTCGCCGTGGGCGAATTATTTCCCTTTTCTCTTCTCTTCGAATGTTCGAACGGTATCGAAAGTAGTCGAATAGAAGTCGGAAAAGAAATAGAATGTTACGAGCCGATATCACTTTATTAGCCGGATATTTTCTCCCAAGAATAAAAACTTTTAAAAGGAACAATTTTTTGGATTAAGAGTATTGCAAGCTTCTGATCTCGGTGCAATTGCATTGACATTCATTTGTATAATGGACTTCACTTATGCTTCGAAAATATATTTAACTAATAATTTAAATTATACCATTTAATTGCTACTCTTATGATTTCTATTATAAGTAAAAATGTTTTAGAAATAAAAGTTACTATAATGTGTGAAGAGTTAATACAAGTATTCTGTGCGCCTTATGCAGTAAAACACCTCAGGTTTTAGCGAGGCAAACATTTAAGATAAAATGCAGTTCCGTTTCTATATGCAATACCAAGACGGAATAACGTCGCAACCGTGATAAATTAACGAAGGTTAAAGCATACTCGTGGAAAGCACGAAGGCTGGCTCAAACTCTACCGCGAAGTATTCCTCAAAGTTGTATTTATCGGTGAATAGATTAAGATTATGTTCGTGGGTGTAATAGAAGGTCGACGGTTTCAGGCTGCACTCAGTCCCACGAGATGAATGAGGCGGACAGATAAGTGGAGAGAAACCCAGAGAGAGGTTTCTCTGGATAAGATAGAGAGTCGAAAGGGATGGGTCGCTAGTGTTCTGCATGATCGCTTCATTAACCTGTATTGTCTTGTAGTTACATTGCTTAAGATTACATTTCTTATCATATAAATGGACAAATAGTTGTATATTGTATAAAGACAAATAAATGTAACGAATATTCAAGTTGCTTTACATTATACTATCGTGCATTATAGCACAGCACAACATTAAAGAATACTAATGTAATATTGCAAAGGAAAATTAAAAAAACTGTTTTTTTTTTTTACTATGTAATACATAGATCATCGTAATATGAGGTAAAAATATATTTGCAATGTAATCAAATACGAGAATTAATACTTCGAGATATAAGTATATTCAATAATATTGTACATTCACCGCATATTAAATTTATTTCAAATATTTATTTTTGTAATAAATTTATATTTATTTTTAAGATTGCTTGATAAACATTTATAAATGTAATGTTAATGTGTTTCATTGTATTTTGATACATTTTATCTATCATATTTGCTTAAAGTCCTGAATTTTATTATACAGACTTTTTAATTATATCTATAGGTGAATTATATATATTTAAAAAAAATGATGACTGTCTTAATGTTAGGCGATTATAATGTATGTATGTGCGTAGGATTTTTTCACAGCGTTAATGACTATATATCGACTATATTAGTAGCTTTCCATTTACGTCAAAACTCAGTTAATGTAACCTGACCGTGTCCTTAGACTCACATTACAAGTGAGATTATGAACTTGTATTGTTATGCGATAGCTTTGTCATCAAAAGAGCAGGTATCCTTTTACTCACTGAACAACTGTCGTATTATTTGAGTATTCTGAGTTTAAAGTACTCACATAACTGAGTGACTCAGCTCACTTGCGTGTAAATGGAAAGCGCCTATTAATCAGCATTCAGCGTACTTTGAAGTATAATTCGGAACGGCTTGTTGTGTTCCGAAAAATAAAAGAAACAGATGATAAAAGATGAAGAAATAAAAGAGAAGAGAAAATAGAACGAAATAAATCAAAGAGCTGTGCTAAACGAGAAGACGGGTAGACAACATAGCAAGACAAGAGGGTGAATTTCTATCGACGGCACGATACGTCACGAGCAAACGACGGGCTTGCCGTACATCGGATTATCAGTTCATTTCCGATCGTTGGCCACAATCAACAATACACCCCTGGACATTCTGGATTCCAGATCTGTCGGCATGATCTGCACCGCGAACCATTTGTCTGTATATAGGAGAATATGCGCGTGCGCGCTCATGAACACACACGTGAGAACGTAGAACTGTACCTATATATGCAATTTTGCGCGAACGAAGGAGCATTGCAGCAGGGAATCTGACTGTGCTTCGTTGCAATGGAGCTTGTTATCTGTTGTACCGGCGCGGCTGATGTACCATTTATTACCCGTAGAATAACAACGCTACTCGAACTATTCCGACTGACTAACGCATTGAAATCGATGGTTGTTTAAAAAAGGCGTTAAACAAAGTGAAAGACGTGTTATAAAACTCTGATACATGGAAGCTTCTTTAATAATACAGAAAGACACCGATAGCCATCACGAGAACAAATAAAGGAAAAGCAGTTTAATTTTGTATAAAAAATTAGATCTGGAAGAAGAAAATTTTTGAATTTAGATGTGCTAAAAAATATTAAAAAATAATATTACGTTTCATGCCTGTATATAAATATTAATACGTTAAATAAACTAATTATTGTACTAATTTATGTACAAAGTTACTTAGATATGGTGTAATTATTTTTTCATTAATTTTTATCGATTTATATAAAGATACTTATTTCACATTTAGATATAAAAATAAATTTGAATAAATTTTTAAATACAAGTTAAACTAGTCTAGCTAGAAATTCTTTGTTACATACGTAATTTTGAAGGAATTAACATATCAAGACGTTTATTCTTTAGTTACTTTATTCTTTATTAGTTTATTGTATATCTTTTATTGATAAAATTGCATAGCGTGCAAGCAACATAAAAATTTATTTATTGCTTTAAATTATATCAACGATAAAAAAAAAGTAAAAATTGATAGTATATTAGAGGGTTAATCGCGTCGTTTTTATACGAGTGCATTGACAAAGAATTTTAATGAATTTTATTCGATTAGTCTGTATATCAGTTGCACGATAACCATTATCAATATTACGTCAAAACGGTCGAACGATAGAGTTAAAAATGTAACGCATTCACATAATAGTACTTGATGGACTATAGAAACACTTGCCGTTTTTCACACAAATACTTTTAACAAAATAACCGAAATACCAAAACTATCGCATGCGATACACACACACATGCGCGCGCGCGCGCACACACTTTATTAAATACTGGAAAAGTTCATTGACGTCTATCAAATTTTTTAAAGATAATTACAAGTTATAAGTTCAATCTTAAATTAATGATTTTTCATCACTAAATTTAATAGATAAATTACAAAAATAATGGTAGAAAAACTAGTGTGATAAACGTATTAATTTTACCTCAAATTGTAAACTCGGAAAATAATAAAGTGATTTAACGAATGGAATAATAAGACATTTAGGAAAAGTCTTGTCTTTAAAACGGCGCGGCGACCGCGTATTCGTTTAACAAAGTGAGGTTTAATTAGAGGAATTTTAATTTAAGTCGACAAATTGAAATATGAACTTTAATATACTTTCATATATTTCACAGCGCAGTTGGCAAATTAACGATAGGTTTCCATTATTTCGTTAATCAAGCAATTTTTAGTTACTAAAAATGCAAAAAGATAATATGCATAGATAACTATAATTACAAGAAAATTCTATTATTATTGTTTTTTCAAAGCTAAAAAGTTTAAAAAGTGCTCAAAGTTGTTTTAGTACGCATCGAGAAATAAATTGTCCAAAGTTTCCGAGCCTTTTTTATATTTTTATATTGTACTGCACGACAGCGTGCATGAGTAATAACTAAAGGCAAAATAATTGTTTTTGACAAAAACAACTTTATAAAAGATTTATTTATTTCTTAATTATCTCAAAGAAGAAGAGAGAAAGAAAAGTATATATGCTGATATATAAAAAATATAAATAAGTATATGAAAAAGTATGCTCAAATATACATATTTACATATACATATTGTAATACATATGTATAGTATACTACCGTTCAAAAGTTTGGGGAAACACTACTTTTTTAAGAAAAAAAAAAACAGTGGCATAGCATGTTCACTCGGTTAAATTCTTTAAATGAAATACTTCCTTGGAAAATGATTAAAAACAAATAATACTGTGCTGAATAATTAAAGCAGATAGTAAAGTTTCTCATATGACATTTTTCTTTGGAAGTATTAGTACCACTGTTTTGTTTTTGTTTCTTTAAGTAGTGCTTCCAAACTTTTGAACGGTAGTGTATGTATAGTGTATATACACATCTGTCTCTCTTTCTCTTTCTCTTTCTCTCTCATTGCTCAATAATCGAAAGTAGTTTGAATTAAAATGTACTATATTTTCTAATGTTGCGCTTTTATTTTTGTGCGGCATATCTAAATATTTTAATATCTATATTGCTTGGCATCTCATTAAATTCTATGAAACTTTAGTGTATAAAAAATAAAAAGTTTAACAAGCTTTTGAAAGAGACAACAAATAATCGACGAATAAAATGTGCCACGCACTCTACAGGGTGGAATAAATTTTTTTCGCAAATGTCATGATAACCATCGTAAAATATGGACTTTTACCTGCAAATAAAAAAAATTTAAGATTTGTACGATTTTTTTCGCGGAGTTACGGCGTATCAAAGGAAGGTGGGTAAAATAGGCCGATCTTTGCCTAAAAAGTGGAACGTAAGTTATAGATACATGTAATTTTATGTTTTTTGGGTCACTGAATACGATGGTAGTATTTTTATCCGTCTAAACCCGTGGAAAAGTGGTCAAAATTCGCTTTAAAGGGGTCGAAATAAAATTCTTTCAAATACGACAATTTTTCGCGGAGATATACGCTTATTTGAAATTATGCAAAATTTTGATATAAATTAAGGGGTTATACTCGTAAAAAAATTTTCAAAAATCGATTTTTTTAAAATAAAATTTTCGGAAAGTATATAATTTTATAAATATTCCCTCAAAGTTTCAAGTCGATCGGATCAAAATTCACCGAGTTACAGGCTTTTATGTATAACTAATTATCGTCGAATTAGCTGCATATATCGCTGCCTACGTATTTAATGAAGGTACAGGAACACTATTATCGATTATGTACCCCAGACAACATGCATGTCTCAAATCGGAACATATGACGTCTTAAAGACGTCATTAAGACATCTTTATGCTGTTTTATGATGTAACGTCTCTAAGACGTCTTAATGATGTCTTTAAGACGTCTTATGTCCCGATTTGAGACATTATGTTTACTGGGACTCCATGGGAGTGAGTATCGGCCAAAACGCCTATAAATTTGCGAAGAAAGAAGACGCGAAACGCATAAACATCTCCAACAGTAGAGCGCAAGAGAGCAACCGGGAGGGAAGAATGCTTGGTAGGCAAAAGCAGATTGACGTTTTAGAGGCAGCATCTACAGCTGAAGACCTTCTATACGGTCCTGGAATAGATAACTCTGTGTAAGTTAAAATATAAATGTTTCAAATACGTGTAATCAGCTTTTGAAACTTTAAACGCATTTTTCTCGAAACTACGTTTTCAAAGTCGGTGAGCAAGATATCTCAAAAACTACTGCATCAATCTTTCTGAAATTTTTTGTGCTTTTTTTAAATATAAAAATCTAGTATTTAATCGAAGGATTTTTTTTCCAATGTATACTTTCAATTCGATGAACAAAAAATATCCGTTTTTTTCCGCAAAAATCAAGACTCTAACTTTAAACACTCGCCATTTTGTTTTAACTTAATGTTTTGGAAATTCCATCGATTAATCACATCAGGATAAACTAATATACTAACAAAATCTTTTTGGTTTTTTGATTTTGGATAACCTGGTTCCGAACGGCAGTGCTCATCGCAAAAGTACTTCTAAAAACGTGCTTCCCGGACATCGGCTGCAACTTTTTTATAAATAAATATTTTTATACAAAAAAAATACTGAATGTTCTTCAAATGTTACTTTTTCAAATACCAAACTTCTGTGCAAATATATGCTTACGATTTTTCAGAAAAAATTCTCAAAAACTCGCTCTTTTTCGGCCTCCAGACTGAGTATAACCCCTTAAGAGTTGCAATAATTTTGTTGACTAGTGTATATAGTATAAATATATACATATATAAATTGTTTAATAAAAATGTCTTTAAATAACGAGGAAAGGAAGATTGATAGGCACATTAATTATCGATATAACAAGATATCCATGAAAAATTCTATAGAAGTAGCTCCAATAAGCTCCACAGAGTTTCCTTAAAAAGTTCCACCCACCGCGTCGCAAGTTTCTTCCAAGCATGAAAGTCAGCGTGAAATTTTTCAGAAGCCCGAGCCCGGCGTATATAAAGCGGAAGAAACAAAAGCAGAACGAACCGTTAAGCCGCAAGGCGATGGGATGGCAGAAGAGAAGGGATTTGAAGATGAATGGAGAACGCGAGAGGGTGCAAGGAAATAAGAAAAGCTCTATTAAGGAGGACCCTTTTCGTTCGCGGCGTCCGCGTCATATCGGTCGGGCGATGGTAGGAAGTAGAAGGGAAGGAAGAGAAAGAGACGAATAGAAGAAGGAAGGAATGAGATAGCCGAAATAGATATGGTAGGGGAAATGTTCAGCGTTGAAAGGATTATGGCGAGCTGTGCCAGGCTCAAAGAACCGCTCGCGATAATCGACGACATGATTTTCCACTGTGCCGTGTTCTTTCATCCATTACGACCCTCTCTCCAAATTGCGAAATATTTTTCTAACACTTTCAGCATTCTTGTCGCGGTCAAGCAGATAAAGGTCAACTCGAAAGAAAATACCGGAACGTAAAATATATTCGCTTCACTCGCGGCTTACAATTTAACCATTTAATATCGAATTTAAAGTAAACTGCTGTTGATGCCATTTCGTACATGCAAAATTAGATGTGTATTTCAAATATTTAAATATCTCATTATTATTGTTATTTGTTATTGTGTATAGGGTAGAAGCACCTAATATCGTATACCTATTTCGTCGGTTTCCAATAGGGTATAACACTTTCGTGACAAAATATTTCCCTATACGATATTACGTGCTATACGATATTAGGTGCTTCTACCCTATATGTATATATATATTTTATATATCTAATTTATATATTTGAAAATTTAATAAGACTATATATGACTTTTGCGGATATTGAGCTTTAATACCTAATAACACAATGTACACACAAAAATAAGCGTTTAATCATTTTGCAGCATCACTGCCGCTAAATACCAAAATACAACACTAACACTTGAGATGTCAGTTCAAAACACATTCAAATACATATTAAAGCTAGCTAGACACTGCATCCGGTAGGTACAAGATGCACGTATATTTTCATTTTGCAGAAGACATAAGTTTCGCTCTTTTCTCCTCGTCCCCGCTTTCCATGCACCGTTCCTCCTTCTGCTGTCATACTTAGCGCTTGAAAAGCGCAAACCTCATATCGTACGTCGGCAAATATTCATAAGTTAAATATCGCTCCTCTACGGGAGGTAAGTATTCGTGATATAACATCGGCGCGGTATTACTTTCGGCGCGAAGAGCTTTGCACGTATGAGTCCGCGCTGCTCCGTGCGCGTGAAAACGACGGCTGCTTCACCTAAGATAGCTTAGGCGAAACAATTTCGGCATTTTATCCACGTCATCTTGACGTTTGGCGAATGTCAAGACCTTCTCGGACCGGATGTGGAACACGCTACAAATTGACGTTATTATACGGGCGAGATTCCAAGATGGTAAAAAGCAAGGAAAACAGACAAAAACCGCGGGCGAGCAGAATAGAAATTTATCCTTATTTAAATTAGAAAAATTACTTGAGATGATTTAATCTTTGAAAGTTTAAGCTCGATCATATATATATTATATATTATATAAATTTAGTAAGAAAAATGTTCCGAAATACCTATATCTATGTATAACAAAAAAATTGCTAAATAATTTAAAGAACTTGTTAACTTAAATGCAAACAATTTTTTGATCCACACAAATAAATGTATTATGTATGTAAATAAATCTTCCATTTGTTTAATATTTTGGGTAGATATAAAAAATATTTAAAAAACATTATTCCTATTATTTGTTAACGTAAAAAAGTGAAAAAATTATCAAAAATTACTTACTAAAATAAAAAATATTTATTTATGTAATTAATGGCTATTAATAATTTTCATAATTATTTACATAATATTTAATGAAGCATAAAAAAATAGGATACTCGTTTTAATACAGAATTGACTAATACGGAAAAATACAAAAATCT
This sequence comes from Leptothorax acervorum, assembly GCA_035220615.1. Classification (NCBI taxonomy): domain Eukaryota; kingdom Metazoa; phylum Arthropoda; class Insecta; order Hymenoptera; family Formicidae; genus Leptothorax; species Leptothorax acervorum. The sequence goes on along the minus strand of JASTWQ010000149.1, from coordinate 286,927 downwards.
TGAATATTTTTTAATTTTAAAAATTCTATTATAAAAATATCCGATATATTTTCCAGCAAAGAGTAAAAACAATATAGAAAAATAAAGCTGTATTTTATTCGGTCGTTTTAGAATTAAATTGATAATATTCACATTGCTGATAGTCGTATTTTAATTTATTCCTTTTTTGTATATAACAACCTGCACGTTTTATCCGTTTACCATAAACAAAAGTTGAAAATTAAAAGATCAAAATTTTTTGCAAGCTTCTAAAAATTGCAAAATTATCTGCAGTACGTCTATGCGGGGAGATGAGCTGATGTTCTACCACGAATTGTGACGGAACTTCCACGAACTGGTGACAAAATGGACAAAGTTACTCGCACCTCTGAGATGAGATTGTTGTCCCTTGAGATCAGATCGAGCATTTGAAATTTCTGTGAGACCATCCGTTGCCAAACTTTATATTCGCCTCCTTCATGTATCCCAAAGGCCTTCGTGTTTTAAAGTATTCGTCCAAGTTATATTCTCATATGCTTACACCCCAGACAATTACTAAATCAATAATTCACGATTGTGTAAATATAAATGTGAAAAGCCGTCCAGGGAATGAAAATTTATATAGTTAAGAAACTTTGAATAAATCAAATAATTGCTAAATATCATATTACTTTAAGTAAAATAAATCTTGTTTACTATGTACAATACAATTATTACGAATGTTATATAATCCTCCAGGTATCTTTTTATTTCACACACACACATTCTTCCAATCCTTCTGATTTCCACAAATATACCGTTCCTCGTAATAATTATGACTACTTATTATCTATTAGAGTATAATCAGTATATGTATATACATTAAACAAATACAATATTTATCTGCGGCGAATGTGCTTTCATATTCATATAACTTGGCTAGTCCAGATTAATTTCGTCTATCGTAACTACTACGAATGTACGAGACCGCGGAATATCCACCGCACATCGCAGCGAACAGTTGCAAAACTTGTACGAAACGCCAGCAAAACGGGAGAAGTTGCTTCGTGCTCTGGCATGAAATTATTTCTGAAGCTCAATGTGAACCTCTGAAAGTGCAACAGAGCAATTTTGTGTCTGGATTCGCCGTCACATTCAATACACCAAGATAGGGAAACAAAGTGGGAACGAGCAAATAACCGTATAAATCTTTTCGCCAAAATCTACTGCTTGTGTTAATTTACAATTACAACTTAATTATATTAACGAGAAAATATATATTAATTCCGACAACGATTGGCTAGCTAAAGGATGTTAATTAGAATTTAGAATTTATTGCGAAAAATATTGCCCCAGCCAGGATTTGAACCCGGAACATCCCGCTATCCGTGCAGGCGTCGCGTCGTCCCAATTCGTCCACTGAGGCATGTGGCAATACTTATCGCAATAACAAATATACACATATTATTTTGCTCCAACATTAGAGCTCTAACATTAATTATATTATCTTTACTTTCTTATTATTACCAACATTTAATAATAATAATAACAATCTTATCATAAATAATATAAAATACATAAAAAAACCAAACATTAAATAATATTAGGTAATAATAATACTAAATCGTAGTTTTAAGATCTCTGTGTGCATTTATCACACAAAATTAAGTGTTATTAAAAATATAACCAATACTAATAATAAATTCGAATGTCGCCAGTAATGATTAACCAAATTTATTTATTAAAAGCGACTTTATTGGCCAAGAAAATAAACAATTACTTTCACAACGTTTCGACCCTTGGTTCGGGTCCTTTTCAAGTGCTCTACAAACAATAATTTGAGAAGATAATTACGAAAAATTCGTTTACACAATTCAAACTAACATAAGACATTAAAAAATTAAAAATATATAAAAAATAATTAAAAACCAGGGAGCAGTACCTAATTCGTCATGTACAAGTCGTCAGTACTTATAATAACGAGACATCTTTGCTACAATAATATAAAATTGTCCCACGAAAGTCATATCTGAAACTGTATTTACCTAGTTGTGAAATACCTAATTGTAAAAACGAAATTTGCGAATGCTGATTGGTAACTCTTATATGTTTCGTATGTCAGATTGTAAAGTATTCCTTTGCAGAGTACAGCGCTTGAACCGCACATATGGTCAATACGGCACAATTATCGCTATTCCATGCGGCAAAGAAAAGCGTGACATGTTCACCGTTAGGCAGTATTCGGTGTACTGATTAAACTAGAATATTTGATTATACTGGATTAAATAGAATAGCGATAATTGCACCATATCGACCATGTGCGGTATAAGCGCTGTAAGTACTCTGCAAAGGAATACTTTACAACCTGACACATGAGTCACATAAGAGACACATAAGAGTCACTCATCAGCATTCGCAAATTTCGTTTCTACAATTATTTCACAACTGAATACAGTTTCAGATGTGACTTTCGTGGGACAATTTCATATCAGCAAACATGTCTCGTTATTATACTGACGACTCGTACCTACATAACGAATTAGGTACTGCTCTCCGGTTCTTAATAATTTTTTATATTTTTTTAATTTTTTTATTTCTTATGTTAGTTTGAATTGTGTAAACGACTTTTTCGTAATTATCTTCTCAAATTATTGTTTGTAGACCACTTGAAAAGGACCCGAACCAAGAATCGGAACGTTGTGAAAATTATTGTTTATCTTCTTGGCCAGTAAAGTCGATTTTAATAAATAAATTTGATTAAAAATATACTATGTTAAAAAAGTAGAACATTTTTTTCGTTAAATAAAAGGTTAAGGACTCTCGAAAATTTAAACAAACAATGTAAAGGGCACTGAGAGTAGACGCGGTTCTTGATGCGTTAAAATATCAGATTAACTGATTTATTAATTCTCTGTACATTCAATCCGTACGTTTCGGCTCAGGATTGAGCCATCTTCAGCGATATAAATTATTACTATTTGATCAAGTTCTCCATTATACCCAAGTGAGTTTCATGATTGGAAGATCCGGAAACGATGTTAGTTTATAAATGACTACCAGATCAAAATCAGATAGTCAAGAGAACGAGAACATTACACAGAAAGCCACTATCAAGGAATCAAGTACAAAGTTTCATCCAAAAGAGTACACGATAAAGAGAGTCGTACACGAGAAAGTGATCACTTACCATGTGTGTGCCCTCTTGACAAGACCGTTATTTCGGACTCTCTTTATCGTGTAGGTACTCTTTCGGATGAAACTTTGTACTTGATTCTTTGATAGTGGCTTTCTGTGTAATGTTCTCGCTCTCTTGACTATCTGATTTTGATCTGGTAATCATTTATAAACTAACATCGTTTCCGGATCTTCCAATCATAAAACTCACTTGGGTATAATGGAGAACTTGATCAAATAGTAATAATTTATATCGCTGAAGATGGCTCAATCCTGAGCCGAAACGTACGGATTGAATGTACAGAGAATTAATAAATCAGTTAATCTGATATTTCAACGCATCAAGAACCGCGTCGACTCTCAGTGCCCTTTACATTGTTCGTTTTTTATTTTTTTCGTTGACGAGCATCATCGCTTTCAATGTCTTGAGTCACCTTAATTGTTATTGCCATTATCGTTATAGTTTTCATCATTTTGAAAACGTGCGAAGACCAAGACTCGAACGGCGAAATTATCTTGCATCATATATCGTCTAGCATTATATCGAAAAACAATCAGCCTATGGTTAGAAGAGCTCTGCTGCAAGTTCTGTGCTTATACTTGGAAGCTATATTCGATTGAACAGTCGAATTAAATCAAAGTAAAATTCCTTTCCAATTGCATGATTTGTTCTTTAAAAAAACCTATTAAAAAGACAATATTATCTTTTTTTGCAAAATAGAGGTTCTCGATTGTTTGAATTTTGCATAAAAATGTTTCCTGCTATTATTGTTTTTTTTTTTTTGCGTGTACTACGTTTTCTCTAGACTTATTCATCTCTTAACAAAGTGTGATAATTGCATAACGAACGACGAAGGAAAGAAAAACACAAGGCACAACGGATACGATAAAGGAAGCAACATGAAAGGACGAAGGAACTCGGATTTCTCGAAATTCTAGCAGTAACGCAAACTTTTGGCGAAACTTAAATCGATTATTTTAATGCATAGAGAGACAATGGCACACTCGGGTTAAGTTTAGGGAGATAAGAGATAACCAACTGCGATAACGAGAAGGGTATCGCCAGAAACCCTCGTTCCTGTTTATGATTGTATTACTTTGTCTGCCTGATTCTCTAGTTTTCTCTTGGAAAGGATCAGTCAAAGATTTTATCTACGATTCATGATCTTGGAGAGTCAACGATGTTATAATGACTACTGCTATAGAACCTAAAAAATGTGCTGATAGAACTCGAAAAAAAGTTTATTAATAACTGCTGAAACAAAACTCACTAAAATAACCCATGCGTTGCTTGCAATGTCTGACAAAAAAATTTACAAAAACTATAAAATCTGCTTTTGTATGCGGCAATAACTTTTGTGCATACAAATATATGTTCGTTATAAAAATTTGTCGTATTATAAAAGAGAATATAAAGAGATATTTTTGCAACATATTGTTTTATAAAAATTATAAGAGTATTATTTTACCAATTTTAAACTTTCAAAATAGTGTGTGTGCGTGCGTGCGTGCAGCTACCATCTAAAAAAGAAATTTTCAAAACAGTGGAATAATTGATAAAAAAACCTCGTAAAACGAATTATGTCATATATTTGTTCAGTGCCCAAGGGGATGTCATCCAACGTAAATCACGATGAAAGAGAAAACTTCAAAATGACGACCTACGGATTAATAAACTCGAGAATGTAATTTTGCTAAAAGCTACGGTAATGAGCTAGCAGAGACGATTACCAAATTTTGTATTAGTCTGAAAGTGCATCGTCAACGTTCCTGATTTTCGATCTAATTATAGTTCTCGACTACTCATGTACATTATCGTTACTTATATTTTTAATCTAATACTCAAGGTGAAGCTATGATTCAAATTATGAAATGTATCCATTTCATTAATTACATCATAATGCATATTATAAAAAAAAAGTTCATAATAAAATAGATCCCCAATTTTTAATTATACCTTTTCTATTGTATATTATACATTACAAATAGGCCTTCTATAAGATAAATAGAGAAAAAGAGAGAGAGAGAGAGAGAGAGATAGAGAGAGAGAGAGAGAGTGTGTGTGTGTGTGTGTGTGTGTAGAACGTTTCACAAAGTAATAATATTTATTGTTACACTTCATGCATGACAAAAAATCAATTTACTATTTAAAATACTATGATTTTAGTATAAAAAAATTTGCATGTCAACAAATTCATATGCTAGAACATAATTTAAGTATGAATTAATAATTTCTGTTTATTAGTTTATCATAATAATGTTAAAGCGAATGCTCTACTAATCATAAATCACCTAATTATATCGTTTTCCCAGTTTAATCATTTTATGGTGCATAAAAGTTTGCTACCAGCAGTGAAGCAGAAAAATGTAACGTATTTTCTTTAATTAAATTTGTTCTTTACGAATTGACCTGTATTTGACTTATATTCTTTCGTACTATTAGCGATGTGTGAAACAAGAAGAGTCGTGATCGAGCTACGAGTATGAGGAAGCATGACGAGAGGAGATGGGAAAAGAAATTGTAACGAAAGAAAAGAGCCGAAAAGAAAGAAAAAGTTTTTCTAGGTACCGAGAGCAAATCGAATTCGCTTTTGATTCAAAACTTTTCGCTCTAACTATCGATAGCTACCTACTCTTCAGTCTTCACACCTCGATTGCGTTTCCGCGGTACGCAATAAAATCCAAAAATATTTCGTGGATGTATAATTTTCCTAGACAAAAAAAAAGTTAAACGTTTCGCTCTAAAGTCTAAAATATTATAAATATAGTGTAAAAAGCATTTTGTAAAAAATTATTAAATTAGTTTAAAGATAAAGAAAGACTAAAAAAATTGAAAATATAATGAAGAGATTTGCAGTTACAAAAAGAAAAATTTTATAAAAGAGAAGGAATTAACCTAACTTTTAATTGATTGCCCAAGAAAAATGGAACCGCGAACGTGCTCAATAGAAAATCGCTCCTTTTCCTTTCCTCTTAACGATAAAAGTTAAAAATATAATGGTGTAAAAAGCAATCTCTCAATAGTACTATTCCTTTTGAGAAATGCAAGCAAACGTTTCATAGGTCTCTCTCTCTCTCTCTCTCTCTCTCTCTCTCTCTCAACTATGTTAAAATAATTAATAGATCCAATTTATTTAGTGTCTTTTTGATACAAACAAGAGCGAGTTCTCTGTTTATCTTGTAATGTTAATCTTCCACAAGAAAACGGGACGCGAGGAAGCGAGAGCAGATGCAAGAGATTCTTTTCGACCGGCGGGAAACACGCGGGAGAATACATAGAGTTCTTCTTCTGTTACTTGAAAGTTCTACTTGCCGCTCAACCTGCCGTCGTCGCTCGTACCACACACCTTCATACCTCGTGGTTTGAGGGATATTGGTTTTCAATTTGCATTCTCCCAATAGTCGGTCATGCATCATTCCAAAGTTGCAAACCATCACGGAACCGCGAAGCAGACCCTCCCACTTGGTGCCATACCGACGTGAGTTCCGAATAAAAAAGAACGAGACGATAACGTTTGCAAAAACAAAGTCTCAACCGTCAAGAGCGAAGTACGACGAGGAGAATGACGAACTTGCTGCACCACACCGCGGGTTCTTCGGAGAACCGGTCGATAAATATTTGATGGCGTCTGAAAGCAAGTTAATCTTGTAGACGTGCGCGCATACTTTTGGATGAATACTCATAGGTATCGTGTTCAGACTCGAGCAATCAGTCGCACATATCCAAGCGTAGACAAAGAAACAGTGGACCAAAAGAATACTCGTAAATTTGTTAATTTATAATTAACAAGTTAAGAATTTTTTAATCAACTTTAACTGGCAATATTCAATCATCTTTCCGAAATGAACGTTGAAAAACTGCGAGCCGACCAGATTTGTCAGATTCACACAGTACGTTTTCAGATCAAATCGAGACGATGAATTCGACCATGGATTTTGGTCAATTTAAATAGTTTTTAATTTATATTGCGAAAAATATTACCCCAGCCAGGGTTCGAACCTGGAACCTCCCGCATTCCGTTCGCAATATAAATTAAAAACTATTTAAATTGACCAAAATCCATGGTCGAATTCATCGTCCCGATTTGATCTGAAAACGTACTGTGTGAATCTGACAAATCTGGTCGGCTCGCAGTTTTTCAACGTACATTTCGGAAAGATGATTGAATATTGCCAGTTAAAGTCGATTAAAAAATTCTTAACTTGTTAATTGTTAATTATCACTGGTGAAATAAATAATGTATTACTTGTTGCTTTCGATATAAAATATTTCTATATAGAATTATTTGACCAAACTGACGTTTATTGTCGTAGTATTACATAAATTCAGTCGACGTTTCGACACTGGTTTTGTGTCCTTATCAAGAGTTTGCTATAACAACGAAATCATGTTACACGAAAAATAACGCACAAGGAACAAAGAGCGGAGAAAAAAAAAAAAAAAAAAAAAAAAACAATATATACCTGTCACATATTAAAAATTAGCTGCTCTTAGAGCACAAAAACTTTCTTGCAGTTTTAGCACATTGTCAAATTTTGAAGTAAAGGAACCGCATCCCTCCTTAATTAATCGTGCAATATAGCCCGAAAAACGACATAGTTGGCACAAAGAAATGTAAGAATCGCCGATCCGAGTCGAAGGTCGGCGTTGAACTAATTTAAAAATACAGGCTAAGCGAATCCAGAATTATTAATATTGAAGAACAGCTATTCAGAAACTTACCGGAGAATTTAGTTATTGATTTTTTCGAATTCAACAAAGTTAAAGTCATGAAATATAATAACAAATTAAAGGTCAAATCAATCAGAAAATTCAACGGAATAATAAAAAAACGAAACATTTCGATCGATCCATTTTCGAAGATAGATAAATCTAAATGGCTAGTCAACATTAGCAATAAACAGATTCCTGACTCGGTTTCTGGTTTCCTGAGCTTGGGAGACAAATTCGCGTTACCAATAAACCAGTTTGACAAGAGGGACCGCGCTAATTCCGTTTTAGAAACGATAAAGAATTTCGAAGCAAATGTTTACAAAATTCCGGCAAACTTAGTTAATGGCTTGCGGGGCTCGGTGACGGATTCGTTGTATAGATTTTTAGTGGATCAAAATCATGTTGATAGGGTCGACCGCTACATTTTAGATAGGTATGCCAAATGTAAAAAATTTTTGCGCGATAACCAGGATGTCTTTGTCACGAGAGCTGACAAGGGTCAAGTTACTGTCATTATGGACAAAGAGGAATATTTGGAAAAAATGACTGAAATGCTCAGTGACCAGTCCACTTACAAGAAATTAAAGAAAGATCCTATTAAACAAATTTCATCGAAATTAAATGAACTTGTCAGATCTTGGCGTGATAGTGGCATCATTGATGATCAAATTTACTGGCGCTTGAATTGTACGAATGGCAATCTCCCACGCTGTTACGGGCTGCCAAAGATCCACAAAAATGGTTTCCCGCTACGTATTATTGTATCGGCTCTGGGAAGTCCATTATATAATGTAGCGTCTTTTCTTCATGAGATTTTACAACGCGGTATCCGTACACCAAAGTCTCATATCAAGGACAGTTGGTCTTTCGTGAGAGAAATTAACAATAGAGAGATCAATGCCGATGAGGTACTCGTTTCCCTTGATGTAACGGCTCTTTTCACCAATATCCCTAAGGAGTTAGTTCTTAAGGCGATAGAGAAACGGTGGCAAGATATCTCTCGGATCACAGAGCTCAGTTTGCCGCAATTTTTGCATGCTATTGAGTTGGTACTGAGATCTACGAGTTTCAGTTTTAACGGAAACACATACGAACAGATCTTTGGCAGCCCGATGGGATCTCCTCTATCACCAATATTGGCTGATATTGTAATGGAGGATCTGGAAACCCACTGCCTTGCCGTACTCAATTTTGGTTTATCGTTTTTTCCGCAGATATGTCGATGATGTTATTGCCATAATACCTAAAGACCGAGTTAATGATGTTCTTACAGTTTTTAATAGCTACCACCCTCGTCTAAAATTCACGCACGAAATGGAAGTTAACGGGTCCATTCCTTTTCTAGACACTCTGATTATCAGAAACGGGAATAGACTTTTGACTAATTGGTACCGGAAACCTACGTTTTCGGGCCGTTACGTTAACTATTTTTCCAACCATCCACAAAAGTACAAGAATAACACGATTACTAGCTTGGTTGACCACGCAATTTTACTCTCGGACAAGCAATTTCATAGTTCCAACATTGAAATTGTTAAGGACATCCTTATAAATAATTGCTTCCCTAAACACGTTATAAATAAGCAAATTAATAAAAGGCTAAAAGAGTTAAATTATCGCAGGGACATCATCGATTCTAGTAATACCATTGACACTTTCGACGCCCGGAGACATTTTGTGTTCCCTTATGTAAAGGGTTTAAGTGAAGATATTCGCCGTACTTTGAACCGATGTGGCTTCGATGTTCTCCACACGATCCCTAAAAAGCTTGATTCCGTCATAAAACGAGGCAAAGATAAACTGGACAACATGAAAGAAACGGGTGTAGTTTATAAAATTGATTGTAATGACTGTAATGTATCCTATATAGGACAAACATTAAGACATCTGGAAACTCGTGTGAAGGAACATCTTAGTGACATCAAAAAAGACGAGAGTAAGCGCTCGGTAGTCAGTAAGCACCGATTGATACACGGGCATGATTTTAAATGGTCCACTCCTGAAGTGCTGCATAGGGAGAGAAATGTGAGGAAGAGAGAAATAGCGGAGATGTTTTACATTAAAAAACACAATAACACGATCAATCTCAAAAAAGACACGGAAAATCTGAATCCGTTATATGACCGAATTATAAGATCTACATAAATGTTTTTCTCTTCGTGCTTATGTTTTTCTTTCTGTGACCCACTCGCTTAGCCTGTATTTTTAAATTAGTTCAACGCCGACCTTCGACTCGGATCGGCGATTCTTACATTTCTTTGTGCCAACTATGTCGTTTTTCGGGCTATATTGCACGATTAATTAAGGAGGGATGCGGTTCCTTTACTTCAAAATTTGACAATGTGCTAAAACTGCAAGAAAGTTTTTGTGCTCTAAGAGCAGCTAATTTTTAATATGTGACAGGTATATATTGTTTTTTTTTTTTTTTTTTTTTTTTTTTTCTCCGCTCTTTGTTCCTTGTGCGTTATTTTTCGTGTAACATGATTTCGTTGTTATAGCAAACTCTTGATAAGGACACAAAACCAGTGTCGAAACGTCGACTGAATTTATGTAATACTACGACAATAAACGTCAGTTTGGTCAAATAATTCTGCTTGTTAATTTTTACTGACGAAGAAAAGAATTACTTGTTGCTTTCGATATAAAACATTTCTATATATTTCTACTTCTATATCTATGTGACATAATATGTTTCTGTCATAAGATATATTTGCTTTTATAAATATAAAATAATTGTCACTGTAAAACTGGAGTTGTCAGAAAAATTGTATCAACTATAGGATTATTACAGGCAATAACAAAAATCATAAAAGAAATAAAAATCTTTAGTTTTATCTGGCAATAAAAATAACTTTTCCTTGATCATTGTATATGAAATATTGATGTTATACAAATTTCTATATAAAATTTAATAAATTACAACTTTCATGAAATAAAACTATAAATCTTTTACTTGCGTTTTTGTAAAAATGTTTACAGATCAATTTCAGAAAAGACAGAAGAAGTATCGGGTGCCTTCCGAGAATCAATGGAGTTCAACCACTTGCTCCGGAGTTGGAGTTAATAATGAAGCAGGACTGAGATGCCTCTTCTATCTTGGTTCTTGCAATGGCGAAACTTTGGTTTCGAATTCTCAGCGAAAGTTTTTCGCTGTTGCTTGAGAAGTATACGACATGCAAGAAGTTTTCACGGTAATAGGTCATGATAATCGACACATGTATCAGATTCAGTTAAATGATATAATATACATATGTACTATCAGCACATTTATCTTATAGAAATAATATGTCAACAGATAGTTAGTAGGGGAGCGTAAGGCACAGTGGCTCACTTTTTTTCAGTGAACATATCTACATAGTTTTTGGCATTTACAAACTTTTTTTTACTTTTTCTTTTAGGTCATTGTTTAAAGTAATATATTTTACAGTTAAAAAATAAATATCACTAGACTCTTGTTTGCTGTATATATTTTTTCAAAACTATGTCAACTGATCTACTGTACTCCCGGCATGGGTCACAGTGGATTAGGGTAGAGATCCTCAAGAAACAGGGCATGGATCACCAGTGAATCATTATGGGATACAGTTAATCATGGAATTTTAAATAAAGATAAATATATCTAATTTAAAGAAACTAATTTCATTAATCATTTATTAATCCTATCTCTACATTTAACAATTAAAAATAGAAAATTTCAAATAATTGAATAACTATAAGTTGTTATTATAACAAAATCTTAATCCTAAAGCGATAAAAAATGTGCGGATCACATTGGTTCATAGTTAGGGCACAGTGGATCGTGATTCACTGAGCCCCATCGACCGTTGATCCAATGTGCCCCATTAGTACCTACAGAATTTATAAATAAAAATACAAAAATATATAAAATATCTAGCGAATTCAACGTACACAAACTTGTAAACAAATCTGTAAAGACACTAAAAATGCTAAACTACATTACAATTTACACAAAAATAATACAAAAATACAAAACAAATACAATATCGAAAAGAAAGTTTTCTACTTACTTTACTACAGGGCCTCTGTCACACGTATACACTCATCGGTGGCGTATCGGTCATTGGTTTGACAAGTAGCGACACAAATTATAACTTATGTGCTTGAAGAGCGATGTTTCTAGACCTAATAGTAGCGTAGTTATAACCAATTATCCACTGTACCCCTTGAGCCACTGTGCCCCAAGCTCCCCTATATTTACATTACGATCAGCATGATTGGAATGCGATAATGAGAATCCACAGAAAAATTCAATGACGAAAAGAATTTTATAAGTTATCATATAAAATATAAATATAACTCATATCCTTTTTGCAAAATTTCTATATAATTTATCTTAAATATAAGACTGTTAAATATTTATTTAATTATTTTTTGGTTTCCATTTCATTATAATTAACGTGCTACAAAACTGATCGTGAATCAATGTACTGTAGCAAAAATCCTGTAAATCAAAAATTGATAACTGAAAAGTCGCAGATTAACTCAATGTAAAATCAACGAGAGATAGTACTATTAAACCGTAGTCTATCGTTCGCTGAAGTGCGTTCCGGCGACCATTTAACGCAATAGTTAGCAAGCGCTCATCGAATCGGTCTTTATTTATCGGCCCAGCGGAAAATCGTTTCGTACGCGGCACGTCGAAAAGCTTTGGAAGGTGGAAGCACGTTTGAGAGGAAATTAGATCGGGCAATTTCCGTGTCCACCAGCAGCGGTTGACGAGAGATGAAACAGGACGCCGAGAGAAGGGATAGGTGCGCGATGTGCAACCGACTATGGTGTATTTATTTGAACGGTTTTACGAAATTAGACCGTTCAAAAGAATTAAATTAGGTTGTGTTTAACTAGTGACATAGACTGAGAAAGAGAAACAGAAAGAAAAAAAAATAAAAAAAGAAAAAAAAGGATTATGTTACTGGTTAGGTGGCTAGTTAAATTTTTCAAGTTTTGTTGATGGAAACGCTTTGAGTTTGCATGCACACAATCCTTTCACAAGTGCGATATTTGACTTCAGCTATTCACCTCCAAATGTAAAAAAAATTTTTGCGTAGTAAATCATGATAGTAAGCAACAGATCAAATCCATTTATATCATTGACAAAAACTTCTGTAAAAAAAGTTTGTGGAAAAAATTAATGATAAAAAAAATGTATAATAACATCACGCGCGTAATTTTTCTCTATTTTTCTCATTATCGCAATCCTAATGTCTTGAATACAGTGTACGACAGTTTATCCTTCCCTCTCCCCCCCCCCCCCCCTCTCTCTCTCTCTCTCTCTCTCTCTCTCTCGTCATCCCAATCTCCAAGCTCTTGAAAATCGTCGAGTCGATGATTAAGCGAGCGGTCCGGAACTCGGCGCGAGCCGTGCGTAAGCTGTGACACCTGACCATGCGCACATCCCGGACAGGGGTAATTAATCTAAGCCCATCGGGCGAATGGCTACCGGTACCACTACCGTCACCGCGAGGGTAACAGCGGCAGCAGCGGCAACAGCGGCGACGGCGATGGTGGTAGTGGTGACAAATTACCTGGACGCGCGCGGCGCGGTGCGGCGACGTCCGCGTCCGAGTCGCGGATACAGTTGATACGGGCTGCTCGGCACGCTTGGCAGATACAGTTGGTGTACCATTGCGGTGTGTACCATCCGTATCCTCTGCGGCCCAACGACGAACTCGCGAACTTCCGCCCGCTCGCGTATCACACGTGAACAAAACGAATAGGTACAACAGTACGGATGTTCGTTTCCACAGATGCGATTCTGCCGATGCGATTCTGTCAAGCGATTTGAGTACCGCGAATAGATTCGGTAGACGAGATTGGTTTACTGTTATTCGTACATGAGCTCTTTCAAATCCGAATCTCTATACTTGGGAAAAATAAATTTATTTTTTTAAATGTAAATTTAAAAACAAAATACAGTATTATACTTTCGCACAATAGACAATGATGGACAAAAAACTCTAGTTTTTAACAGATTGTAAAATTACAGAGTTATAAAATAAGTCTAAACGAGATACCTAAAACAGATTCTTAAATTCTATATCATCCAACGGAACAAGCCATTTTTCATCCATTCATCAGAAGCTATCGGATTTATTGGATGGATATCGAACAATGTTTCCTGCATAAAGAACAAATAAAAAAACTGCCATTAAAAACTTCTATTTACGATATATATTCTTAATTAAAACCTACAAATTAAGCCTTTTATGGAACTATCAAACTGCCAGTTGTTTCTTTCATCTCTGATGCCTTTAACAAAATATCAAGTAGAAATTGTTTAATATAAACGTAAATACGAGGTAATGTAAACTGCTCCAGATATGTTACTACTACTAAAAGATATACTACTACTAATATACTAAAATATATTACAAAATTTGTCAGCGTCAGCGTTTGTCAACGTCACCAATAAGTTGCTGAAGATGGCTCAAAGAAAGAGCCAAAACGTTCATTACACGTAAACTTTTTTGTATAATATTTATTCGCGCATTACCTACCGCGCCTGACTCGCATATGCCGTTATTTTAATTCTTTTAACAATTTCACGTGTCTAATAACGTAATTAAAATTTTGTCAGATTTATATACGTTCTAGAAATAAACCTACTGTTAAAAGTTTAAATCTAATTATTCTAATTTGATAGTTTATCCAAAAATCGAGATTTTATGATCTAAGTGAGCAATTTGTCAAAACAAATGACATTAATTAATGTTTGTTTTCTTAGAAAAACTATTCCTAACTTTATTGTTATAACAAAAAATTAATATTATTTTCGCTTATTTTGAAATAAATACACAATGTAGGTGAATTGCGTGTTATTAAATTTTTGGTAAAAGTTTACAATAACTTACACAGCTCGGATTACTTTGACCTTGACATATGTTGTCAAGGTCACCCTCCTGAGTGACCTTCAGAAGGTTTTAGTCGGCGGTCGCTGTTTATTAAAAAGTTATAAACAAAAAAAGTTTGACAAATATAGCAGTTATTTTGAGTATTGAAAGGCATAAACGACCTTGACCTTGACATATGTTGTCAAGGTTCCCCTCCTGAGTAACCTTCAGAAGGTTTTAGTTGGCGGTCATTGTTTATTAAAAAATTATAAACAAAAATAGTTTGGTGGAAAAATTATTTAAAGCAGTGAATTGTTGGTATATTGAAAGAAAAGTTATTTAAAGCAGAGATTGGTAACTTTCCTTTCAATATACCAACAATTCACTGCTTTAAATAATTTTCCCCACCAAATTTTTTTTGTTTATTAAAAAGTTATAAACAACTTTCTAAGTTGAAGCACATACAAAGCACATACAAAGCACACACTTGTAAAGCGCGCCACTAAGCGCGCGCGCGCCCTATAGGTTAGTGACGCGCTTTACAAGTATGTGCTTTGTAAGTTGAAGCACATACTCGCAAAATAAAGTATTCTCTGCTTTAAAAAAAAACGTAATATTAGTCGTTTATGCCTTCCAATACTCAAAATAGCTGCTATATTTTCCAAACTTTTTTTGTTTATAACTTTTTAATAAACAGCGACCGCCGACTAAAACCTTCTGAAGGTCACTCAGGAGGGTGACCTTGACAACATATGTCAAGGTCAAAGTAATCTGAGCTGTGTAAGTTATTGTAAACTTTTACCAAATTTTTTTATTGAGAAATAATTGGAAAGTGGAACAAGCTATAAAAATACATGCTGCTAAAAGATATATTCCGCAGCAATATCGGTAAAATAATCATTTGTGCACTCGTGTAGCATAGTTTTTTCTAGTTCAATGTTAACTGCTCCAACCAGAGATTATGCAAATTCGTTCTGATATGCACTTAAAAAATTTTCCAGGTTAGGTCAAATATAGATGACAGGGTCGAGTGTTGAAACGATGATACCTTTATACGTGATGGGCAGATCGTGTTTTAAATGCAAATAATTCAATAAAATCGCACATACGTAGACTTTTTAATAAATCAGTGCAATTGTAAAATTTTATCGAGCCTGAGGTAAATGTCAAAGACCAAGAAACTGAGAAAAGATCAGAAATCGCCAAGAAATCTCTTCGATCCGATTGAATTCCCGGAAGAATAGCACTGGAAAGTGGAAGACTCGCGCTTCGTATGAAAAGACGGGGATGATACTTGTAACGCCTTTTATATGTCCTCGATACAGTCAAAAGTTTCTAAGGCTGCACAAGAAGGGTACAGCTTGAAACGATTTAAGAGACGACTAACGTTCAAGACTGGTAGACTCTCCAGTGAGAAAGAGAGTAACTAGAAAAGAAAGTCGCTCCGAACTTCGAGCTTTAACTCGAAGCAATTAACTTACACAATTACACAAAATCAATTGAAAAAAATACATCCTGCAGAAAACTGCCCGACATATCGTCACGTTCTACGGTCACACGGACTATACGCGGCTGGTGACTGGTCATAGCGTGTCGCCGATATCTTTTAACGATGCACTAAAAGCTCTAACAGATCGTTACAACAACGATATCAAGCGCAGCACGTTCGTGGCTGGCGTAAGCTCTACCGGTCGTTGCGTAGGCATTTTGCCGCGTTAAACGCGCCAGTTAGCTCTCACGACTAACGATAACCTTTCGACGATGACTACGTTCTGGCCGAGTGCTTCCGGTCCGTATAAATGCGCCATACCGGCCATACGTCTACGCAACACATACGCTCGCAGCTAGCAAACGCTCCAGTGCGCAACGTATGACACCGCTCTCTCCGTCAAGCTCGATTTATCACTCACTCGTACCACCATCGAGTCTCGCTGTTGCTATACGACTAGACTAGTTATTCGTAATTACTCGCGTGATGGGGAAGCTCGTTTCTCAAAGCGGGTGGATAGACTGACGGATGGAGAAGTTATATCGTTGCCCGGATCTATCTTTCCCACGGGACACGGCGCTACGTGCTGACATTACGAATTCTTTATGGATAAATGGCATTTTCGCTCGCACGAAGAGCAAAGAAGGATTACGTTGAGTAAGATTTCTGTGAACCAATTCTCTCGGAAAATTTTGTGGCAGAAATTAAATTGTTTAAAAATTTATTAATATTAATATTGATAACAATTATATAAGATGACACAATGATATCCTTTGCTGAAGACAAGTGTCTCGTGAAACTAGAGAGAAGATAATAATAATACACACAGAGGCGCTCAAAAGTACTATAGCGCAGGTATCACTATACAAAAAAAAAAAAGTAGTGAAATAAAAAATTTTTTATATAATATAAGATATACAAAGATGGTAATCAAGAAACAAAAAATGCTTGAGATTCTAACATCCAATAACGAAGAAATATATTCGATCAAAAGTACGCATAAATGAAGACGTTAAATCTTAAACTAAATAGCTTTTTTAAATAAGCATTTTTATTTTTTAATCATATTTTTCTTAAGCCATTCGCATTTTGAAATGTAAAATGTGTGGTACTTTGAATAAATTATTTTGATCGTATACGTATTTAAAAAATGTAAAGGTATAATTAAAATTACAGAAATTCTTTTAATTTTTCTGTAAAATTCTGTGAAATACACTATAACGATTAATAAACGAGATCACATGCAGTAATGGGAATTGGGAGGAATATAATCGGACTTGCGCTCATGGTAGGATTTATCAAGAGCACTTGCAAATGAGTATCGCAATGACGAGGCTGTAGGTAATCGTCCGTTAAATGATCGCGCTCACCACGCATGAAAGGATCGTGATAGCACGTGTGATATAGTTATACGTTCGCTCGGAAATACAGACTCATCGATCTCTTTCTTCTATCATTTTTTTTTTCTGTTTATTTCGCTATCGTCATTCTTGGATGTACGACACAATTTGTCGATCAATAGCTTGACAAACGAGAAACATGCTCGAGTCACGGCGAGATGGAGCATCGGGCTGTCTTCAGATAATAACTAAAACTTTCCTGTCAGCCATGTATACGCCATGCAACACTGCGAGGCGCACGTTATTAGTGTCGCGCACAATATGCGCACAGAGAATAGACATCCCTCTTTGCCCCTTTCTCATCCAATTCCGGCCACGGCCAGTCGCCCCGCGCCTCGCGCCCCGCGCCACGCGCACCACGCCACGCGCTACAGGCACCGCGCCATGGACCGCGCCTCGCTCCACTCTCCGGTTCTCTATCGGCGCTACAATATGTGCGGCGCATTGTAATCTATGAGCCGGCTAGCGCCTAGGTCGCCGCCGGCAATGATGATATCAAATGCAGTGATTGACGCTCCGCTCTCCGTGCCCACAATCTCGTTTCTCGTAGCCAAACCGGTCGGTGACCGGCGTGTAACCATCGCCATCGCCATCGCCATCGGGCCGCCATGATCGTACGCTTGCAGTCGCATCAAGCACGCAACAACGTGAAGAGGCTGAATTATCCGGCGTGTGTTTGCGCGATTAAGTCCGAACGACCTTCCGGTCCCTCGTTCGCGCGAGCGTGAAACGAATCCAAAACGAGAATTTGGCGCTGGTCCGATGACACGAGTCACACGAATACGTTAAGTGAAATATCGATTGTACCGTCCGATAGCCATAGCGGCCATAGCCAGTCAAAAACTAATCGCGGCCGTTCGCCCATATTCGCATTGTTTGCCAACACGATCCTGATTCTGGGTCAACTACGATCGATCGTTACTTTACGTTACTGCCGTTAAAAGACAATTAAGATATTCAAGGTAATTCGACGTCTCGATGAGCAACGTCTATTCTAACATGCTCAAAGATAATTAAGACAGGGACGGTTTTCTCCAACTATATAAACGCACAAAATGCGTGTTCACCACTTATTTTAAAAAATGTACAATGCCGATTAAATTAAAAGAGATATTTTCTCATAGGACATTATACAATATACATTATGCATGTTAAAATCAGAATGTGATGACAAATTTCTGGGAAATAATTTAATCGCGTCCAAAAAAACCGCATACATTCCTTTCACGGTAGTCAAAATTAAATAAAAATCGACGAGAGGCACACAAAAGCCAACGAGACTGCGCCGCTTTCGACATCCCGCGAATTTATAACGCTAGCGCGAAAATTTACAGGCACACGACTATTCCAGCAGGCTGCATATTTTTTTTACCCAATCTAGCCATTGTCCGCGCGCGATAACACCGAGAACATATCGACGCATCGATCTTTCATTCATCCGTTTATTACGCGCGATAAAAGCATGAAACATACAATATGTGCATAAAGAAAAGTTTCTTGTTTCTACTCTGTTTTCTATGCTATCTTATATACATAGATGTGTTAATTTTATCTAATATTATTGATAATTATTAGTGTTTGTTAATTGTGAATTGTGAGCATCATTACTAACAATTACATTTCTAGTATGATGTTACTTTCAACATTTCTGTCACTTTAGCTTATTATCCTCTGTAAGTCGGTTGGTAAGCGGACATTCCCCATTCATAGGAGCAACTTTAGGAAACTCGTTACTTTGTGTCAGCTTATCCGATTTCTACGCTCTGGATCATAAAGGCTCTTAACGTTATGGGGTCGTACTATTGTTGTCGTTCGCGTATGCCATTCGGCGATGTAACCCACAACCTACCGCGACGCTACGGGGCATTTTTCGTTAATGGCGTTAAAGGCTCGCTTTGTCATTCCCAACGTTTCCCATTCTAATTCCGGAGCGTACCGAGTCGTTATTAGACGGAAGAGATAAAGATAATTCGGCCAGTCGCGCGATGGCCAGAATGGAGGACTCCCAGCAGACAATAGCGTCTTTTATGATCCATCTACACGATCGGAATCTTCGTAGAATGCCTTGCACTTATGATTGTCGAGCGTTAAAATAATGTAAATCTTGAAAATAGAATTATTCTTACAAATTGCAATTAATCATTTAAATATACGAAAAATGTACTATTGCAAAAAATTTGATTGTATCAATAATTGAAATGACATTTTTGCGTATCACAAATTAATGGAATAATTATGTGCAATAGACAGTGATTTCTTAATTTAATAGTTAATACATTATACATTATATGTATATGTTATTGATTTACGGATTTATAAGTCTAATAAATTGCACATTTTAAAACATAATTATCAAATATAAGAAGTAATTGTAAAGCAACAATTTGTTTCGCAAATTTAATGTAATGTAGTAGATCAACTAAATTAACAGAGATAATGATAGTTGCTTAAATCCATCTATGTTTTATAGCACTTACTAAAAAGACTTTCTAACGCTCTGAAGTTCTAAATTGCTCCGTCTATATAAGCTCATACTGCGTAATTACATGGATATCAAAGTGCTGCTGAAAGTACTAATAACTATACCTACAGTCAAACAAGACTAACTAATTGACTTTGTGGGAGTTTATTCTCGTCAAAGAGTTTGACGAATTCGTTAAATTAATGTTAAAATTCACGAAAAAACAGGTACGATATGAAAATAAGTAGCATGAAGTACCACCTAATGTAGTAAAAAAGGATAAGAATATTTCTGATTAATGAAAAATTCTTAAAAACCACAATATTTTATTTAATTTTTGCGACTTGCTTTTCTCTTTCTCGCCTCCCTAATTCAGTACATCTCTCATTCAGTTCCAGATATTTTTGTTATAAGTATATAAATATTATTCGTTATAAAAAATAATGTCTTTTTTAGCTGTAAATACATATAATTCACTTATTTACTAAAAATATTTAAAAAATATTTATTATTAGCTATGTTTTCAAACAGGAATTTCAAAAAGAATTAATAGAATTAATAGAAAATGCAAAACTAATTATTCATGCATCATACTGCAGTTACAAAATTTCATATATGTTTTCTGCCTCTCTATCATACATGAATCTGATATCGAAGTAAGAGAGACATTTATATTCATGACCAAACAAGCGCTGGTACTCCTTTCCTGCCATCAGCAATATTTACCGCGCGCCGGTAAACATGACAGAAATCTTTCATTGAATTCCTTGCTTCACTCGGCGCGCGTTTCATTCTTCTTTTCATCTCTCTCGTCATTCTTCTCTCAACACTCTTCTCGCTCTTATTTTCATCTACCATCATGCGACAATCTCGTTCGTGCCTATACCTGCAAGGATAAAAGAATCCCTCGCGACTGACGCGATTTTCGCGACATGGGAGACCCTTGTGCAACCGCGGGAGAAAAGCGCTTTGAGCGGCGTACGATGAATCGCCGACGACGAAAATTCACTGCATAGGTCACAAAAGGGAAAATTGCAATCACATGAGAACAAAGTGCTAGCGGCTTGAAATACTCCAACAATGGCACGCCTTATACAATTAGATTAAATAATTAATTGAGTGAGAGTTTAAGTGAGTGAGTGAGAAAGAGAGAAAGAGAATTTATTTCAAAATCTGGCTTAAATATCTTCCTCATTCTTACTAATTATGTGAGATTCGTAACTAATTTAAAAAGTATTCTGCGTGTGTGTATTGTGTGTTTGATTTTTTTACTTTATCATAATATTTAAATAAACTTCGTAATTTTCTACATTTATTTGACAGTAAAATATCGATTGGATTCAAATACCGCTTACAAGTCGTTCGCAAATATACTGAAAATTACACGAGCTCCATAACTTACAGCGGATTTATACCTCGTTCCGCGATATATGTATACGTATATGTATATATCGAACCACTACCACCGAATCTAATTGGCATACACATTAATACAGGTACATTAACAGAGGCTGCGATTAATTACCCGTCCGTGACGCGCAACGCAGTCCAAAGTATTCCCTGTATACTAATAAATTGAGTTCACGCGCGCGGATAGCGCGAGGGACGCACAATTAAATAACGAGCAAAAATAAGGCGGCGTTACTTTTTCAAACGTGTCAAGCGCGCGTAATAATTCGTACGTTTCTTTTTGTCCGGAAATTTTTCCGCATCACGTGACACGGTCTGCAGTTGCCTTAACTAAATCCGAAATTAGTTGGCAGTTTCGTATTAATCGTGTTGTGTCGCGCGCGCTTGCCTGACCGCTGACGTGCTTGCTCTTCCATCACGTCGAACACATCGCACCGAAATGGTATATTGCTGTGTCGCGGATGTAATCACAGTACGTGAATATGTAAATACAAAACGATTCACTACACCAGTGGCAAGATGCGCACAATGAAGGAATCTGCTTGCAACCATTTTTGCGAATTATAGCGATTTTGCATTCGTCCGCCGCGCCGCGCCGCCTGCGCCGGCCGCCTCGAAACTCCTCCAAATATGTCTATCGCCTTTAATATTGTAATCGAATATCTCGGATGATTTCCGTCCAATGGAGCTCACGAAATGTTCATGGCTTGTTTCAAAGAAATATGGCATGTCGGACTGGGATGTGTTTAATGGTGCGATTAATATGTACTTCACAATGAAGCAGTGGATAATAATTTTTAATGCATGAATAGCAGTTAGAAGCCCGCCTTAATTAATTCTTCGATATATAATCTAACAATAAGTAGTGCATTTTTATTTCTCTCGCTTCTAAAGATTGTAATTTGTAATTGTAAATTTTTCTATTACGAATCGCTACACGTATCTTTTTGCTTTAAAGTTTAAACCATAGAAATTTCAAAGGGAAATACATACAAAAAGGAATTACTTTACAGCATGTATGCTTTAAAAAGATTTTTATAATAAAGTTGTATAATATTAACAACAAAGATCATATTCCGAATATTTGAAGATTCAGATAATATTATACATATACAAATATTCAAAAATTATTCTAAATTTTTCAATTGCTATCGGAGAAAACAGAGTTAACAGCTGGTAATCAACCTAATTAATAACATAATATTAGATATAACCAGTATATATAGTATAATCTAGAATTAGTACCTCGTTGTATTTGATAATATTATTGTGCCAAAGTGCAGGATTTAATTATCATGCAGCTGATAATACATTATCCAAATTATTATTCATCTTTAAATTATTATCATCTCTATAAGCATTTATTACGCGTATAAATATACATAGTATATCCGATATACGGAACGACGTTTAGTATAAATAACTAATACTACAGAAATGCGTAAAACATATATACCTAATCTTTTTTTAATTCGCCAGTGATAATTAAACAAATTCAGAATCTTTAATCGACTAAACTGGCAATATTGACATATATACCTAATCTTTTTTCTTCGGAAATTTTATTCTTTCTTGAAATACCCCGTAACTTTAAAATAAACGAACCATCCCTATAACGAACGGTGACGAGCAATCAAATTTTGTTTTACTAAAATATCAATTTGAAATTTATCAATAAAGTCGTACACTAAGAAAAAAAAATATTTAAATCTAAAAAATATTCATTAGGTGGCTCCTAACAGCTTATTTACTTAATATAATATTTATTTAGAATTAGATAAAATACCTAATTCTAAGATATCTAATTCTAAAATATTTAATCTAATTCTAAATAAATATTGTATTATATTAAGTAAATAAGCTGTTAAGAGCCACCTAATAAATATTTTTTTAAAGTACAAATATTTTTTCTCTGCAGTGTAAATAAAAGCGATAATTTTTAAACACTATTTATTGCATTATTATATTATTATTATTATTATGCTAAAATATTTTAACGACACACGTTTAAGTTGTTTAATTTATTGTTAGATATTATAATAGAAGCATAGTTACATGCGCTTACATTTTTTTATTATATATAATTCCATACCATCACGAGAAATGTCGCGTAAGCGGTCGAAAAAGGGAAAGTTTATAAGGTTTAATATGTTAGGACCTCGTGACAGAGGTAAAAGAGAGAACCACCGGATAAGGTGGGCCACTTGGTGGCGCTGTTACTTTTAATTAGAGCAGCCAGCCGCTCTATTTCGGAACGATTAGCAGAGCGGAGCCAGAGACTTAGCAGCAATTTTTACTCATTACGGTTCTCGGAAAGATCCCCGGGGTGATGTAGCGTGAAAAGATGAAAATCCCTCTCGGGACCAGACGTTGTCTGACATAGAAACGACTCCTCGTTACCGTTCTTTGAATCGTTTCCTCTTGGAATGATTAGTTATTACGCAGCCGATATATAAGATAGGTAATAAAAAAGAATTTAAAAATAACACTCACCTTTCGGCTGTTCCCATCTTTGGGGTTTAAGTCCGAGGCTACTGTCCCGAAAATGGTTGGCTGAAAAAGAAATTCGTAGTAAGTATTCGTTAGTCGTCTTAATATTTTATAATTTTGTAATAAGATATTAACAAATATAAAAATAATATAGGTGTTTATAATAATTAGCATATTCATATGGTCACTAATAATATTTAAAAAAATAAAAAAATTAAAAAGTCGGTCACAGAACTTTGCTTTCACAATAATTGTATTAAGTTATACCAATAAGGTAATTGAAAAAATGTGCCCATGTTTAATAAATCGTCCATCACAAAATCAAACTAACTGTAGCCATAATCACATTTTAACAGACAAAATAATCATGATAACATAGTAACACAAAATTAGTTAATAATAGCAAACGCATGATTAATGTTAAATTATCAAAAATGATTGACCTAAATTAAGTTGTTTGTGTTAAATTTATAGTAATAATAATAATAATAATAATAACTATTGCATTCAAGCAAAAGGTAAGGCACCAACAATTTGTTGCTATTAAGCCTACCAGTATACAGTATTATTAGAATACAATATTTAAACATTGATAAGCGCAAGAACAATGGCGCAGGCCAATCGCACAACACACACACACCCACGCATACATGCGTACACACACACACACACCCACGCATACACACACAGCACGCGCGCGCGCGCACACACACACACACACACACACGCATACGCACACAGCACACACACTCGCACGCACAAATACCAACTAATATGCAGCCAGCATACGATACGCAACGTGTGACATCTCTCAGGTACGCACGCAAGATTAGGCCGGAGGAAACAGTGAGAAATCCGAAGACGATATAAAACACGTCGTAGCCACACGAAAAGAAGAGTATTCGATAGTACTTCTGTTTTAATCGTTACAAACGATATCTAAATAATCTTAGTTTTGTGCAAATTTTAATCCCCAAAATTCTTAAACGAGTGCGAATTACAAACGGCAGTCGATAATTAATGCAATAGTCAATCAATCAAGTCACGCAGCTATTGCACATTTACCTCTTATCGCTTGCAAAACTTTTTTTAGGAATTTATAAATTTATAATTTTCGCTTTATTCAATTTTTATATATAATCGTATTATATAATAAATTGCAAGCATCTTGTAATTAGTTGGATAAACATAGCTATAATAAATAACTGTCCGAAATTGTCGGTAAACGTTGCATTTCACATGAAACCTAGCGCGGTCATATAAAGCTGCAAATTAAAAAAAATCACGACACCTTGACGACACTCGTAAATTCAGGGATGATGTCTCGTTAAACAGTTGTAAATTAGCCATTAACTAACCCCGACTGAGAGATGCATCGTAGCATCTAAGCAGAATAGATAAAATAACGCAATAAGGTATATAATTAAATTCACAATAAATACATACAATTGTTAATACATACAATGTGTTTGAACAACTAAACAAAAACAGTATTCTTCGTATCCTTTAAAATGATCTATTAACATATATGGCGCGCGTAATTTATATTTTAAAGAGTGTCGAAGAGTTTTTTGTGATAGCAAACTATATCAGTAATAATTTAATTTTCTTAACTTTTCAAAAACTTACCCAAGAATATAAATAGTTATTTCTTTATGTATTTAATAGTATGAAACATCGATATTATAGTTTTATAATATGTTGGAACAATCATCGGAATAATGACAACATTAATTTCCTGAAAATTATGTCACACATGTCACGATTATTTGGTCGCTCGCGGTCGAATCATCTCGCAACGTTAATTTTGGTAAATTATTACATCCGATCCCACTAGACAATTTACGAATTTAACGCGCCACATATTTTACACGATTATCGTTTACAAATTTTACCGTCGAACTGTATTGGCAACAAATCATTGACTGTTACTCGATCCACTCGCTTAATTTCAGATCAGCCAAGCCACAGTCAATATTTTATGAGGCTTAATGAAAACTGTCAACGTGACGACATCTTTGATAAATAAAGCCAGTTTTTACACCCGGCTGACGATACGGGTGGCCGTTCTCCTCGAGTTTTAATGCATCGCCCGTTGCAACGAAATTAAATTGCTCACACGAAGTGATGCTCTAAGTTTCTTTATGTATGTGTAAACTCATGTGTGCCCATATATTTATGGATAATATGATGATAAAGAAAAATATCATGCACTCTCTCTGTTATCACTTTATGTTGATTTGTGTGCGTAATAATAAATACAGTCTTTATTACTAGACAATGATAATTGTTTATGCTCGTTTTATGGATTCAATTCCGCAAATATATATTACCTAGCGACAAAATATAATTGCTATTTCGAATGGTAACATAAGCAACAAATTGTATGTATGTATCTACATACATGGAGCTAACAAATGAGTACGGATTTGTATCATCATGATAGTCATTTGTCTTCTCCTACTTGTCGTAATCGTTGCTGATCTTATAATTTCAGGTGGCATATCATATACTATTTATTTTGGTCATTTCATATAATTCTATCCGTTTTTCTATTAACAAACGAACATATTTTCTATAATATATAAATATATATCCTTTAAAAAAACAGAAAATCAGAAATGCGTGATATAAAAAAAGAAAAGAAATCGTACAAAAGATCCTTGTTAATATTTTTGTATATCCAAGAATTAAATATATTGTATACACCAAAGAATTTACAATGTAATCTAATTTTAACATCACACACACACACACACACACACACACACACAGAATATATGATACGCATCATAATAATTCTTATAAAGGCTAATAAGGTTAATAAAATTCTTTTATAATTTTAATTGCACTTATTTTATTAATTGTAAAGTCTTATTCTTGATTCTGCTCAATGTATCACAAATATTGAATACTAAGAGAATTATATGAAAAAAATTAATAAAATTAAGTAAAGTAATAATTCTACATGAAACACATTTTGTGAAATCTTGTACGTTTATAATTTCTGGATCGTTCCATAAAATATGAATAGAAGTTTATCTATTACTGATCCACTGTATGTTAATCCCTCGTTTAACTATATTACTAAAAGTCTCTATCCTCTACGTGTTTTTAATTTATTTAGGCTCAATGAGTGTCATTACAATGAAATCCAATTTAAATTTGCAGGGTCTCCTGCATCGCGGAGATAGAAAGTTTGCCTCCGCAAAATCGAGTGTCACCGACAGCAGCAGCAGAAACTTCCAATATCTCACTAAAAAATCGAGGCAGCAAAATTACTTGGCTATCCTCACGCGCAAGGAATTTTCCCTTCGACCGTAGTAAATAATCAAACAAAAACTGTGACAGCTTATTCTCGGAGAACTAAATTTATTTCATACAACTTCAGGGAAGATTTTTTTGTTTCTTTTGCTTTATACTTGCGTAATAATTTACATGGGATTATATAGCTGTAATAAAATATGATTTAGAATTAGATACTGCGTAGAATTGAAGATAAAAGTTTACTTTAACATTATTTTAATTTTTTTTAAATATACATTTACATATGTTCACATACATAAAAATAGCAATATTTTGGTCACCAAATCAAGTAGAAGTTAATGTCAAATTAATTTTGATAACGTATCTCAATAAAAAAAAAATTTATTAAAACAGTGCACTGATCATCGAAATTCAGAAGACGGTCGCAAAAGTCGAGATGATCAAGTTCAGAAATAGATCGCTATGGGATTGTCGAGTCTATAAAAACTCACTCAAGAAAATTGTTATCGATATCGAGGTACATGAGGCCGAAATCGAAAAGCTGATAGTAAAAGACAAGAAACGGAGTCGTGACAGGCATGAGTTCACATCGGCTTGCCACGAGAGATACCAAGGGAATTCTCTTGAAAGTCAAAAGACATCGTCCAACGGAGAAAAGAATCCAGGAAGAGATAGCTTAAACTTCAGAGAATCATATGAAGATTCATTAGATTCGAACGTCAAACGGAAAAAGAATCCTAATGTCGATACATTTATAATATAAATGATTGTAATCGTACAGACCTTAAAATTAAACATGTTAAGGTAGTTGTCTCAAAAATCGCAATCCACAAGAAAAAGTTGAAAATTTAACTGTATGTTAATAAATGTGAGATCTACAGTTTTTGCAATTTAAAAGTTATTGACCGTCCCGAACCCGAGATAATCGCTATCAAAAATTGCACTTTTCCTTTATATTGCATATAAAGCGTATGAAAATCTCATATTTTTATTTTTTACATTTAGAACAAACCACAACACAGTGATGAAAAACGAATATACAGTAGAAGGACACTTTAGGAATACTAGCAAAAAAAAAACCAAAATTATTGACCATTTAAATTTAGAAATACAATAATAAATAGACCTCGATTTTCACGATTATTCGATGTAAAGAAGCGACTGGAGGAGAAAAATAACAAAATAATCTTTTGGTCTGTGTGTGAGGGACAGAACTATCCAAAAGTTTTCAGCTTGTAACCGTAAATAGTCGGTTCACGTTGATTTAGAGTATAAAATTTTGGATTGTACTGTCGCGAGACAACTACCTCAAAAGAAAACAAAGCCGCTTTTATGACTAAAAACAGAAAAGAGAATCTAGTTGAGACGTCGAGAGAGAGAGAGAGAGAGAGAGAGAGAGAGGCAGAAGAGAAATGATTACTACACAAAATCAAATATACTTACGTTCATTAAAATTTCTAGAAAAATTAGAGATAATCTAGAGAAAAGAAAATTTTATTCGATACCAAATGTGATTTCGAAAAAATCATGAGGTTTTTCTGAAGAATCTGAAGAGATTTCTTCAGATTATGTTGAAAAAAACGATCAAATTGTGAGAAGATAATCAAAAGTTTTACAGATTTGCCACATTTATACATATATAGAAGATAAAGATATTATGAAAAAAAAATAATCGTACAAATGTACATGTTTCAATCATAAGAAAAGATATAATATAAAGATACTCTTAAATTATATCATTGACAAACCAAGTCGACATTAGAAAAAATATGAGGAATATTAATTACAAAACAAAAAATTCAAAATTAGATTTAGAGATGGTAAAAAACACAGAAATAAAGGTTTGACTCAATAAAAGAGAGAAAGAAAACATATTTAGACAAGTTAAATAGAATGGCGGTTAATATATAAACAAAAATAAATTTAAAGAAACAAAAATTTTTAAGAAAAATATAGGTACCAATATCATTCATAAATTATCTGATAATACAACATTCTTCATCACGAAAATATTAACAGATATAGAAAAAACTCCGTTCGATATACTTATTGTTAGACAAAAATTTGAATTTTAATATAAATTTGAATAAGCTAATTAAATCAAAACGTTGTAAAAAATTTAGATAAATTAATTTTGATAAGAAAGTAAATAAAGATAATATAAAATAGCAATTTTAATTTTGAAGAAAAAGTCAATAGCAATACCGATACCGTAAACTATCTACTGATACACAGTTCTTGAAGCATTGACAGAAATTAAAAATCTCTGCTTGGAGCACTTGCCGATTGATAAGAATTTTAATCCTGATGTTTTGGATAAGCGAAATAGACCAAGACGTCACAGGGGAAGATCAAGATTCGAAATATATCAGCATTTCAAAGATATTCAAAATGCGTCAGTTGACTCAAAAAGGGATTTATGAAAAAAAAAATGTAGTTTGTGATCTAAAATGTACCTATAAAAAATTAGTGAGAGGAAATCAAATTCAAGAAATGTGCTGATTAATGTCTATCAATATACCTACAATAGTTTTGCTAATACGAACTGCATCACGTAGTTAATCGAAGAAGTAAAATAACTGCAGGTCTACTGAAATAAACAATAAAAGAAAACTTACATTTTTGCACAGTGACATTCTCTTTTAATGTATAAATTTTTTCAGAGATTATTATTTCAAACATTATCTCGTATAAAGAAGAATAAAATGAAAATTAATTTCCTTTCTTACACTATAGTAAAAATATTAACTTTCATTAATTGATGAATGATAATGTTAAGATGCTGTTACAACACAAATGTAACTGTCTTAGCAAATAAAATTTGCGTTCAGGAAATTGACATATACATGATATTGCATTATCAGGTTTCAATCGGTTAGTTTCCGCCGTCATGTCATATTTTATTGTTACCTTTCAAATATCACAACGAGTTGTATTGATAAAAAAGAAAAAATAGAATTGATTCATATATATCCGCATTCTATCGATATAGATGTCTCGATGATGTTTGCAAAAATAGGTATAATATAGATTCACCAAGTATCTCGCAAACAAAAATAAAAATTAATCGGCCATGAACACACATGTGTATACACTGCTAATCGAACGCATAGTTTATTAAGACGAACAAAATGCGATCAAGCGATGCGCGTGTCGAAATCGGATACGGCACTCTCGATTTTCCGTGCCATTTGCGAGATCGTATTGGTTTTGCATTGATATGAATACTACGATCGATAACATATGTGACCCACTCTAGTAAACGAAAATAGATATTATCTTCTTTCTAAAATCGCATAAAGCCATTCGTCGGCACACAACCATTTAACGTATAACGCACAAATAATCATGTCCTTAATAAAAAAAAGATCTAATAAATGGAATTACGAATATGTAATCAAGTTTTGAAAATTCCTATTATCTTGTCTATTTCTGTTGTTTTGTACAAAGAAATAGCATCTGCTCAAGAATGTATGTCTACGATCATTTTTACTGATTGGAAAGTTATTACACTAATGTTTGTGGTTCGATTCTTCGTGGTCTCACGATATTCCATTGAAAAGATATCGGTACATACCGATTCTTCTTCGATAAGTTCTAGGATGATTATGAGTGGAGAGAATTGCTACAACGGGGTTCGTTCACGGATAATAAATCTATCCCCACTATTTCAATCGGTCAGTATATGTACATACATGATGTGTATATCATATGCTGCTGGACAAAATGGCCATCAGCCATAGTAACCACCTGTTCGTGCCTGTGGCATTTGTCTTCTGCTTTCTGTCACCGCTCATTCATGCCTCGGATTCATATAGTAAGCAACCACTCTTTATTTTACCCGACAATTTAATTAGAATGTAACATCCACAAAATAATTGCTTATTATCTCACTTTGCAAAAGCAATATTAGCAGTAAAAGTACGATATCTTATTGATGTTTTGAAGATAAACACGAATTTCGTAATTATATAAAGGTAACTTTTAAAATGTTTACTAAAAATTTTTTAAATTTCGTGATTTTAACAAAAAATTATTTCAAACTATCACTTTTGAAATATGAACAAATCACTGTAAAACTGTTGGAAGGACTCCGGACTATTTCTCGGTAAAATAGGTTCCGACCAATTTTCTTCAAATTCCGTATATGTATACAATTAGATGTATCATTAGGTAGATTCTGGTAGATCAACCACATAAAGAATTTTTCAAAAAAGTTACTTTTTCGAGCTGTTGAAGCGATATACCTGATAATGATGCAGAGTCCGTATTATATACGATATTTTTAGACTTGCATTGGAAATCATTCTTGTAAGAAAAAGAAAGAGATGTAACAATATCTAGAATTATATATATTCTCTATTTTGAAAGGTTTCTTGATACTCTATTTGACCAAAGAATTCATTTAAGAAGTGCTTCGATGACAAAGTTGAAATTATATCGTTTTTTATGTCAATCGTCATGGATTAATTATATACTGCCATACAAAATATTACAATAGTTTGATTGTATGTTACTCAGGCTCAGTTAATTCTCAGTTAATTCTTCAGTTAAAAAAATAAACAAAATCAGTAAAACAAAAAAATATTAAAAAAGAAAAAATAACAAAAATATGGGCCAAGTACTCGGCGTGTCCTCGTCGTTGGCCCTGGATAATCATCCTTATCCTGCGGATTAGAGAATTAACTGAGTCTGAGTAACATACAATACAATCAAACTATTGTGATATTTTGTATGGCAATATATAATTAATCCATGACGATTGACATAGAAAACGATATAATTTCAATTTTGTCATCGACGCACTTCTCTAATATGAGTTTTTTGGTCAAATAGAGTATCGAGAAACCTTCCAAAATCGAGAATATATATCATTCTAGATATCGTTACATCTCTTTCATTTATTACAAGAATAATTCCAAATGCAAATCTCAAAATGTATAATAAAATGACTCTGCATCATTATCAGGTATATCGCTTCAACAGCTCAAAAAAGTAATTTTTTTGAAAAATCTTTCATGTGGTTGATCTACCTAATAATACAATCTAATTGTATACGGAATTTGAAGAAAATCGGTCGGGACAAATTTTACCGAGAAATAGTTCGGGGTCCTTTGTCAATAATTTTATATGTTACTATATTTTTAGTAAATATTAATATCTATACATCAATATTATAGACTTACTTTGACAAAAAATTTTTAGATAGCAATCTACTTTATGTAAATGCGCACATATATCATCTTACTGAACTTAAATGACATGACCGCGTGATTTTGGACAAATTAGTTAATGTATTGTAAATGTGCAAATGTAAATATGGAAAGAACTTATGGAAGTGCCGTAATACGATCTACTGTTACACCATAATTTACGACATAAGATACGACAAGCCAAATAAAAAAAAATTGATTTGAGTCCTATAACTGGCGTAACACGGAATCCTTATCTCTATCCGCTTCAGCGGATCGACCAACGATCACGAAATTTCTAAAAGAAAAAGATCGGAAGGAGACTGGCGTTTCTCTCGTTTTCGCGGTGAGTTTCCTATGATATCTTTTTATTGTCTTTTTACATCACTGTTATCGAGACGAATCGTATTTAATACGGCTAAGAATATCGATCGCTGTCGAGATTACGCTGATTATCCAGCTCGTGATAATTTGATTTAACTCATCTCATCCTGTCTGAATCTGTTGAAAATCACCATTTTCACAGTGGCATCTCGATCAGATAGTTCATAGACGCAAGTAATTGTTAGAAAGCGTGTTGGTTGAATTGTCGGTTAATTATAAATGCGTGTTTGCACTTTATTCCATTCTCTCGGACACCACGGCAAATCGGTGCTGCTGAGTTAAATATATCTTTGAAGTTTGCGATCTCTCTCCAAATGCTTACTTACATTAATTTTCTTACACTATTTTAGCTTTCGCAACATTACTATACAGATTAGAAGATTAGATCATTAAAAAATTCTATTACGTAAATAAATTAAACTTTAATTTTCTTAGTACCTAGGTACATCCGTGCTACAGTAGTATCTATATCGTCGATGAATAAACAATACCGCCTATGTGACATTTTTTCCAAATGCACTTTTTTGCTTCGATTGTCCCGTATCATCATTCTACAGAATAAGGTCGTAAATAATCATACATATTATTTACAGATGTGTTTTAATGTTCATTCAAGAATGTTTATTACACAGATAGTTGTTGTATATTTCATGTTTGGTGCAGTTTTTTGTCTCTCCTGAAAACTTTACTAATTGTCATATAGGCGGTATTGTTATTTTTATTCATTGGCGACATATGTATAGAATTAATGTTCTAATTCTAAAGTTCTAGAATTCTATAATTCCAGAATTAAAATTATAAAATTTTATTACACAAACACAATAAAGTCTTATTTTTATTTGATCGAACAAACTTAATAAAATTTTGATATGAGGATTATAGTTATATGACATATTTAATAATAAATCTTATTGTTAGACAGTGATAAAAAAGATTATGTGTCGTCTAATTTTCCTTAAGGAAGAACTGACACCAAATTGATTAATGGCTCGTAACTAAAAGAAATCGGAACATATGTGATCGTCGTAAAAGAGACAAATAGAAGTCAAAATAAGATAATTAGATAATTACACTAGTGCGCATTAGAATATAAAAAATGAATAAGAATTTCATAACCATTATTCTATCTGGCAATTTTGTCACGAGATAAAGAAAGCTCATTTATTTGATTTTCACTAGTTTTCAGCGAAAATCTTTTCGAACAATTAGATTAAGCCCTGACGTCAATCCCGCAAATAAACTTGAATCCGTTCGAAATGGTTAGTATCGATTTTCTATTTCCGGCGCGGATCGTATCGCGATCGTAACGCGTCGGCTAAAGTCGCGGAGCGTTTCGCATAAAAGTCGTGGCCGAATGCAATCTCCGCGGCGTGCAGCGATAAAGGCTGTCGGATACTTTCAGCTCGTTATATCGATCCGCTCAAAATACGGTGCTAACTTCGTAGATTACAGTTTACTCCAGTGTCGTACTCCAGCGTCAAAGGGTAAAGTTGCTTTTTCCCCAACAAAAGCTGGCGCACCCAAAATCTAATTCCATCGTCAGTAGCGGAGCATCCTGTGCGTCACAAAATAAATTAAATTCTGCTAAAAGTGCTGCCCATTGGCGAGTTAATGTGAATCAGAATTTCTTTCCTGTTCTTAATTTACCTCAAAATCGCACTAATGCATTTTATTACATGTCACGAATTTTTGTAGCGCTTCTCTTTAACTTGAAAATATTTCGTCTGTAAATTATGTTTTATAAACTATCTTAATCTCTATTAATATTTGAAATATGTACACGTTATATTCATACATCATATTCTACATGTTATAATGATCACTTTCTGTTTAAATTATGTTAGAAATTAAAGGAAGATGCTGGTTATTAATCATCACATTGTTGTAAATTCTATTGTATTTTTTCCATTTTCAATGTTCTCTTAAAATATAATAGGTATCAATAATAAACAAATCATATTAGTCTTTGGAATTAAGCGCAGTCTCTTGGTTTTGTCGAATATATAATAATAAGAGAGATCTGTCAGAAAAGAAATGAGATTAAATCGATAAAACCTTTTATTATACACTTGTGATTAAATTACAATAATCCTCTTCAAAATATGACCCACCAACATCTACACACCGCTGCCAACGATGTTTCCACTGTTCGTAGCATCTGGCATAATCGTTTGAAGTGAGACTGTTTGTGCTATCCGCTTCTTTGATTGATTCTGATGATTCAAAATTGTGCCCCTTAGCATTTGACTTAATTTTCGAAAATAAAAAGGTCACAGGAGGAGAGGTCTATGAGTAGGGTGGCCGTGGTAGTACCGCACGCACGCACGCGCGCGCGCGCGCACAATCCCTTTAGCCAAAAATTCTCAAATTAAAAGCGCCGTATGTGCGTGTGAGCACGTGATGAAACATGATCACCAAATGCTTTTTTTAACTTTTTGTTAACAAAAATTCGTTTCATAACAATTTAACACAAAACTTTATCGCATATCTTTATTCAATATTTTATCACTCCATGCGTCCATAACGATCATGAAAAAGTTAACGAGGTCTACTAATATACACTTATGAAAAATGTTATAATGACACATGAACGCAACCGAATAAGTCGAAACTTGTATTGCTTTTAAAGGAAGGAGACTTTACGTTTTTTACTACTTTACGTTCTGCGTGGTTATAATCTTTCAGTGTTGCTATAATATTGTGCGCTACAAATTTAATCTCATTACTTTCCTGACAGACCTCGTAGGATTAAATTTAGCTAAAGTCAATTATCCGAAGATAAATTTTTTTATAACTTTAAAGTGACTTGGTTGCTAAAAAGAGAGAGAAAGAGTTTTCGCGCAAAACTAAACGTTATACAAACAAAAAAAAACGACAGAAAATGGCTATGGTGACGACACTGACGACACACACATCCATATGCGCGTGTACGCGGATGTCTGGCAGTTTACGAATCAAAAGTAAATACCGGTAAATGGACTCCACGCGAGAGACGACTACGGCTGCCGTAACGCTTTACTACGCTTTTATCTTTTCAATTACCGTTCGTGCCTCCGCTGGCAATTAAATATCGTTAAACTGTACGCGATTGTGGCCAAGAGCGTGCAACTTCAGCTAGACTATGTCACCAAAACGACTCGTTCCATTGTACGTTTATGAGCTAATACGTGTTACGCGAAACTGATCCCTTTTCACGCATTTATCACCTTCATGCTTTACTATGCAAACGATTTTTTTATATTGCCTTCATAATTAATCAACAAGATTTTTAAACAACAGAAAGATATTGGACAGATCAATTATTTTATGAAAAGTATTGATAATAGAGAGATGAAGTAAACTTTGCAGAATGTTAGAAAGAAGAAATAATAAATGATAGGTCTGTCAAATAAAGAAATCTATATATATATAATAGAATGTCTGTATGCACGTCTGTATGTATGTCT
Source organism: Leptothorax acervorum (assembly GCA_035220615.1). Classification (NCBI taxonomy): domain Eukaryota; kingdom Metazoa; phylum Arthropoda; class Insecta; order Hymenoptera; family Formicidae; genus Leptothorax; species Leptothorax acervorum. Next base: position 250,691 of record JASTWQ010000149.1, on the reverse strand, counting down.
CACAGTTACTCTTTACATCCTTGCGCAAAACATAAGCTACTACGGAACCTCGATTATTTACTTACCGATCAGCAACTTCATCCCTTGGTTTTTCCGGGCGTTTTTTTCGGGAATTTCGAGGTTGCTCGCTCGCGATGTACACAGAACCTCGATATTTCACTTACCGATTACCGATTTTATCCCTTGGTTTTTCCGGGCGTTTTTTAAGTGAAATATCGAGGTTCTGTGTACATCGCAAGCGAGCAATCTCGAAATTCCTGAAAAAGCGCCCGGGAAAACCAAGGGATGATTACAGTATTCGCTGAATACTATTTCTTATTTGAATTTAGTTTCAATCTCAAATCGAACTTTCGCAACAGGCATTTAAAAAAATATTGTAAGTATGTGGCATTTGCGGAAGATAACGAATTACGTTACATGCGAGCAAACAATCTCGAAATTTCCGAAAACAAAAAACGCCCGAGAAAACCAAGGGATGAAATCGCTAATCGGTAAGTGAAATATCGAGGTTCTGTGTACATCGCGAGCGAGCAATCTTGAAATTCCCGAAAAAAACGCCCGGGAAAACCACGGGATGAAGTCGCTGATCGGTAAGTGAAATATCAGAAAAGTGGAAACGGCTCAATAGCGTGAAACTCGAGTAGAAAAAGACCGGTTACGACATGTTCAATTAAGGAAAACATTTATGCGGTCCGATTTGAAATTAGAGGCATTTTATAGTTATGATCCAAATTACGAATATCAATTTTATCCCAGAGTAATAATTGGGAAAATGGATGCAATATGTGATCATTGTCAAGCAAAAAAGTTTAAAACTGAAGCACCTGGTGTGTTGTTCAAACGGAAAAGTTAAACTACCGCCTTTAAACCCGACACACTCCTTATGTTTGTCCATAATATGGATATTAGAACACAAATAAAGTCGTTTAAAGAAAAACAACGCCCGGGCGAAGCCCGGGTAACCAGCTAGTGGTTTTATAAAAGACATTGATAAATATTTAAAAAAAAAAGACAAGTTGCAAATGATTATACAAATTACAAATAGAAAATACAATTGCTGTTGTAAGTAAAATATATTTATCTGTTTGTTACGAAGGTGACTAAAACATCGATAACCGTTTGAGTAGCTATCTTTAGTATACGACTAATACCTCTCCAAGTTTGACAAAAAAAAAAGTCAGAAATGATGCATGGTAAGAGACATTAAGTGGCTCTTTGATAAGGATCCTCAACTTAAGTACTTTGGTTTATTTCAGATTATATGTTCAAAATGTAACCAAGTGGTGATTAAGTCTCGTCTTTAAGGATCAAGTATCTAGCGTCAGTCTTGTTTGCAGATTACACCGACTCAAGACAGTTTGAGAAGAACCCCGCGATTTCGAAGCACAGGAACGACATTCAGCGGTTACCAAATTACAACTGGAAACCACCTGACAAGTACTATGGCCCGAGGTATTTCGGTAAACCGCAGTCAGTCACTGCGTTGATAATACAGAACGTTCATAAAGTTTCCGTTTTAGTTTCTGTTATGTCAAACGTCTTGCATTTATATTAAATCAACAATAACGCCAACTTATAGAGTATTACAACAATCTCTTTGAAAAATGAATAAATTACACAAATTGCTTAAAAAATTCCATACTCATTCTATATAAAGAATACCGAAAGTTGATATATATACCTGAAGAATAATAATTATAAATTATAAATATAAGACTTTAGGTGCAGGTAGAATTCGTGAAACAAATTATTGCAAATAAAGTTACACAAAGCCAACCGTTTCAACAGGAAAGAATCGACGAAAAGAAACCTGGGGATGGAATTTACAAAATCCGAGGATTCAGAACAAAGGATGGCGAATCCGTGGGTAAAGAAAATGCAGGAGATAAGCCGACAGGAGAGAGAAAAATGGGCAGCGTATAGAAGAAACGTGAAACTTACCCTCGACAATGTCGAAGAAACTACGAAAGCAGGAAAACTTAAAAACGACAAATCGATCACGGTGAGGACACATAGAAATTGCTCTTCTTGGGGGAGAAACATTAAGTTAACCAAAGTATTTTTTTCGTTGTTATACTTTGATACGGAATCACCAAGAAAATCACCACTAAATTATTTTTTCATTTTTCTTGTAACTGTAGAATAAAATAATATTATTTAATATACGTTATTTTTAATATAATATACTTTTAACAAGGGTAGATTTTATTACAGCTACCAATACTTTCAAAAAGCGAAAAATACTATAAAAATATAGAAGAACTTCCTACAAAGTTATTTGAAGAAAGTGAATCGTTGAAAGAAAATGTGGAATAAGTCATAAAATTAAATTGAAGTCAATAATAGATATTTCGACGCAAAATAATTGCGTGTTGTAAAATTGAAGATTATATAGATGCAAATTAATAGAATGTTTTTAAAGTCAATTTAATAAAACGCTTACCATTTAATAAAATTATTGATGTAAGTCAATATTCAAAACATACGATATACAGTAGCGTGCGAAAGTTTGCGTACTTTTGATTTTTTTGACTTAACTTGGTTTTACGCCATCTGATGTATCTTTGTGAAAAATGATCGCAGCGCGATGTTTGAAAAAGCGTTTTAAAGCTTGAACCTTTAGCTTTCGAATGCTTCAAGGCTCGTTTCTCTGCGACGATTTTACTACAAACGGCGCTAATTTAAAATAGACCTTGAAAAATTGAAAAATATATTTCAACTTTGATGGCCTGCAAAATGAGAACAAAATTTATTCTCCAAATTTTATTAATTGCATCGTAAAGTTTGAAATTTCCTCTTTAAAATGCTTTTTTAAAGATTACGCTACCATTTTTTTTCACGGAGTTATGACGATTTGAAGTGAGTAGTGCATTTCAAGGTGTTTTTTCTAAAAGAAATCTGTATTCTGCTACTGGTATTAGCATTACCGTTTGTACTTTTGTTTTTTTGAAATAACTTTTTTTCTATAAAAATACTTTTTCTCAAATTTTTGTTTAACAATTTAGACATGTTAAAAAACATGGTGGAAATTATTTTTTGTTTTAAATTAAATCAATACAGGAATACTTTAAAAAACAAATTTGTTTTACTTTATTTATTTTTTCAATTCTAATCGATAAAATAACGATATTTTTAGTTTTTATAAAGTAAACATCGCGCTGCGATCATTTTTCACAAAGATACATTAGATGGCGTAAAACCAAGTTAAGTAAAAAAAATCAAAAGTACGCAAACCTTCGCAAGCTACTGTATGTGCTTTATCTACATAAAATTTGAAAATACAATAGATACACTTTTTCACAACTTAAACATCATTATCTTAAAAACTTTTATATAAAAATTTTTTTTAATATAAAAAATTAGCTTTTTATAAATTTTTTATAGGGCTTTTTTATGGATGTTATAAGAAGATTTTTTTAAAAACAAAAATATACAGAAAAATCTTAATTTGTAAACTTTTAATGATTTCTTATTATACATATAATAGCTTGATCCTGCCACTTTAAAACCGCTCGTACAGCATCTATCAGCGAGTCAAGACAACACGGACGTGAAAGACGACTCTTCTCGATCAAATTCAAAACAATACGCGGATACAAATGTCAATGGAGCATCTAACAAAAAACTCAAAAGCGATGGATGGAATACAGATATAAGGAATTTATCTGAAAAATTCCTTCAAAAGGCACCTATCACGGAAACTCATCAACGACACAAGGACTATGAAATATCCGATATAAAGGAAGATTCATTCTTCAAATGGAATGCAACTACCGATTACGAGAAAAGCGAATTCGAAGAAGATCATCTCAGTTCCATAATAGATTCGCATCCTGAACAATCGATCTCACAACAATTCAAAGATTCACATAGCCTTAAAAGTAGTACGAGTACGCATAAAAATTTTACGAAATCTTCAGAAAACAACAGAAACTTAAATTATGCGAATGATTCCAAAGAATTTCCTATGAAAAAATATTCGAAGCAGTTTAATTCCTCTCGAAATAACAAGAAAGAAAGCAGTAACGACAATAAAGAGGATAAAGAAAAAACGGCAAATTCGTTGATACGGAAAAGCAAGAAGAATGATAATGTAAATTCGCATCCTGAAGAGTTAGCCTTACAACAATCAAAAATTCCACATGTCCCTAAAAGTCCTATAAATAAAAATTTAAAAAAGTTTCCTGAACCTAGCAAAAATTTATATCATAAGATCGGTTTCAAACTTCCTGTGAAGAAATATCTCAGACAATCTAGTCCCTCTCAAAATGACAACGAGGAAAACAATGAGGACAATAAGAAGGATGACGAGAAGACCATAGCTGTGAGATCGTTGATGTGGAAGGGCAAGGAGGACAAGCATAATACGGAAGGAAAGGATGTGACAGAGAAACTGAATCATGAAAGATCGTTTCATTCTGGTAGATGGGGCATGAGCGTCTCATTGCCGCCTGCAAAATTTCTGAAGGATATGTCTCGACGATCAATGCATCGGAAAAATGAGAAACAGCTCGAGGAAGATGGAAAACACCATTTGTTTGGTCGATGGGGTATGAGCGTCGCCTCACCTCCGAAAGAATTCTTCGAGGACATCTCAATGCACCGAGGACACGGAACCGAACGCTTCGCTACGAAAACAGGGTCAAGGCCGAACGAGATCAAAGGATATTCCGATGATCGACCGCCAATTCATCAAAGTCACCAGAATTTGCAAACGACGCTGGTTCAACAACTAATGACTGACGAGTACTATAAGAAACTTGTAGGGACTTTGCTTGGAAAAGTTCCAAACGGTCTTTATGATTCCAGATATCCAGATTCCAACTATTGGAATAACTATCCAACAAACACTGAACTTAATAACGGCTTGTTTTTAGGTTTTTTACAAGCTTTGCGGTCGTATGTCTGGCAGGATGACATGAATATACCGATGTCCTGTCGTATGCGAATTCCATACGCTTCATCCCGTACCTAAAAAATCTTATTCTTCTTTACTTTGCATTTACTTCATTTTATTGTTGTTGAAGTAAAATGATTAAAATTTGGATAATTACACTGTAAAAAATAATTACCAAATAATAATGATCTAAAAATTCTAAAAACATACAGTGGTTCAGGTAAATTTTTATTCATTCGTGTTAAGAGTCGACCAAAGATATCTTTTTTAGGATAAATATTAATTATTTTTATTTCGTAGAAATGTTTCTCATATACGTGTAAACATATGTTTAAATGCATTTTCATTTCTTCTGAAAATTATTGTTTTTTTTTTCATATAAGTACTAATAATATATATTTTTTTCATATACTTTTAATATATTCAACATTTAGTTAAAGATTATAATAAAATACGATTCATTACTTTATTCATTGCTTAATATGTATTTCTCTTATACACCTAAACATCACTAGTCAATGTTTTTTTATTAGTTACATTAGTTCAAACTGCACATCTGCAAGTCGTAAAATATAATTTAACGAAGAGCCACCATACTGATATTGTATAATGTCCGTACCGGTAATTTTCATTATAAAAACAAGATAAACAATTGATTTATTACTAATAATATTGTGTTTTATGTATACACACAATGACTACGAAGCACAAAAACAACAGCGAATAAGCTTTCTTTGACAAGGTGAATCAGATGCGAAATCGGTGTTTAATATTTTATTATTAACGTAAGAAATAATGGAAAAAATCGCGTAATATTGCTAACAATAAAAGAGAGAAAGAAAGTTAATAAAAGATAAAATTATTACATTTCATATTTAATTGAATTTCTCGATGCGAGATGGTGAGTCCGTAATTCCTAAACACAGCGATAAATTAATATAATCAGTCTATTAAAGCATGTTGTCATCTTGCGGCATCGTAATATCATGATCCTAATAATTTACAACTTCGCATCATATAACCATGTAATCATAGTTTATGTACCTATAGGTACTCACGTTAATCGTGCAAATCGACATGTTATTTAGTAATATCTCTTGTTTCCTTGTTTTTCTTCTTTCTGTGGCTGCGTGTATCTTTTTTCGTCACACACTTCGTTGCAATGAGGCAACATAAAAGTCGTCCAGGAGAAATACGCAGTAAGTAAAACAACATTCCACTATAGGATAAGCCCCAGAAGGAAATCGTCCTCGGAGAAGAAATCCTCGGACATGGCAATAAATCCGCTCGCAATGTTAAAAACGCACGACAGACTGCATCGTTAGATTTTTCATCGTCTACAACCGTACGGTCGAATATTTGTACACAAATACTGCATAAGTAATACTTGCTTTTATTTTATGTAATGTTCAACATTTCTTGCTGCATTATTAGTACAGTTATTTGGTGCTAAAAAAGGGGGTTACCTGGAAAGTTTTCCGGGAGTTTTGATACTTGGCATTTTGATAGATTTCGAGGTGCTCTTTTGGAATTTTTACTTTGCCACCTTGTATCTTTGCCGCTTGCGCCGCCATATTGGAAAAGAGGCGCCCAATTGACGTAGAACTACGTCTTTGTCGACAGTAAGTAGGGGGTAATATTGGGAGCACAGATGCAACGAAAACATGTCACACTTTGAACGTTTATATCTTCGAAACTAATAATCGTAGAGTAATGATTAATACGTCATTAGATGGCTTATATAGTCCCATTTTTTCTTGAAAGTCTCAAAAGTCTTAAAAAGCTTCCTTAATAAGGAAGCCAAACAATTATAAGCAAATAATTATGCTCAAGTCTCAACCACTTTCAATTTTGGCAATTTAATATTAACTATTGGCAACTTTTCTAATTCCATTATATTCTTCAGTCTTTTCTACCTCTATTTCATATACAATGCCTTAAGATTTGGTTGATTAGACTCAGCTTTATTAGGCTTTTACGTATACAGGGTGTACCTAAACTGGCGATAAATATTTTAATGACAAATACTTTGTAACATTTTAAGACGAAAATTTTAATACGAAAAGGCCGAGGCTATAATAGTTTTCAAATGAAAAAAGTTTAAACATAACGAATGACAAGGTTATGATTTTCGCGCGCTCAGGGATGGTAACATGGCCAATGATAAAGGTGCTTCCATGAATCGAATGCCTTTGAGTATTGTGAAATTGTTGCAAAAAAATTCAAAAGTTTTATTAAGAAACTATTTTTGTTTGTCCGTAATGAATTAGGGTGAGTGCACCAGTGAATGAACGATTAAGCGCACGGTCAGTTTTGGGAAAGGTTTTCTTTGTACTGGATGGTTATGGACTGACAAAACCAATTCTATTCGACATATTATATCCTAAATATTTGGATTAGATCGTTAAAACGTATTATTCGAACAGAAATATATATAAAAAACCTTATTGAAAGTGAAAATAGCAGTTCCCCCAGTAATTGAACACTCGGACCCAATCAATGAACAGCCTCTGCACCAGTAATTGAACAGACCAATCCAGTGAATGAACAGCTAAATCCAGTGAATGAACACTATCAAATAAAGTAGTTATAGGATTGACGTATCATTTATTTCGCAAGATTTAACATATAAAGTAGGTATCTGCAGTCATAACAATAATAATTATTAAACATTTTTCTCTGATCAATAAGATGCCTAAACCTTCGTTTTGCACAATTTTTATGATACTTAACCTCAAAATAATCTCAAACTGACTGTGTTTACTTACTGGTTCTGACAACCGCGATTTTTCCAGTGAATGAACAGCACCGATTTTTGATGATCAGGTATTTACTAGATATCTCCTGTACCCCGCAACGAAAATAATTCAATTCTGATAGGTATTAGTATTATCAAAAAACATTTTAATTCAAATAACAACATCTCACAGCATTACTAGATAATCGAATTTCATGTCGTTCATTTACTGGATTTACATATACCAATGAATGAACGGTGCCGTTCATTCACTGGGAAAATCGCGGTTGTCAGAACCAGTAAGTAAACACTGACAGTTTGAGAGTATTTTGAGATTAAGTATCATAAAAATTGTGCAAAACGAAGGTTTAGGCATCTTATTGATCAGAGAAAACAATATCATGACTTTACTTCTTAAGTAAATAATATATTACCTATAAGTGAAGAGGGGAAGCGGCTATACCTACTTACTAATTTTATCAATTTCACGCGATGGGCCGCACACTCTCGTCGAAAACTATTTATAATATTACTTCACGAGCGAATTTCACGTATGTGACGAGTGATGCTGCTACATAACGATACATAAATTCCGCTTCAAAAAAGTGCGGAAACCAAAGACTACACTGACAACTTATTTTTTCGAGAAAAACGTGATACTGTTCATTCACTGGTGACTGTTCATTCACTGGTGCACTCACCCTATTTATTCAATAATTCAATATATTCATGATATGTGTCATTATGTCATATTTATTTGGTTAATTCATATGATGGCAATAAATCTCCGCGATAAAAATTGATCAAATCGATGAAATCATTTTTTGTTCCAACTTTTGATTGAATTGGTCGATAAAATTGCTAATACCGATTATTTATTCAATTCTGATGCAAGTCTAGCCACTCTCTACTCTTTCTTAAAAATTGTGATATATTATCGCCAGTTTAGGTACTGTATACGTATTCCTCGCAAATTATTAATTATTGGCAACTTTTCTAATTCCATTATATTCTTCAGTCTTTTCTACCCCTATTTCATATACGAGTACAATGCTTTAAGATTTGGTTGATTAGACTCAGCTTTATTAGGCTTTTATGTATATACGTATTCCTCGCAAATTCTAACGTATGTAATTCAAGGACTAATCAACCAAATTTTTAAAAATTATATATAAAATAGGGGTAGAAAAAACTGAAAAATATAATAAAATTATAAAAAAATTGTCAATATAATATAAACAATTACTATGCCGCAATCAACAACGTAGAATTACGTCAGCTAATAAATATAAGCGAAAAAAATCAAATGGGCACAGTAACAATTACTGTGCCGCAATCAACAACGTAGAACTACGTCAACTGTCACTACTTAATGTTAAAGTATACAGCGGAGGACAGTTGACGTAGGGCTACTTTTTTGGCAAACAGGACAGACGTAGCCCTACTTCAACTGTCCTCGGATGTATACTTTAACATTAAGTATAGTGACAGTTGACGTAGTTCTACGTTGTTGATTGCGGCACAGTAATTGTTACTGATTTCCTGTGATATCCCCAGTAGGCCTAATCCACATGAACTGTACTGTGATAATATTCAAGTTCGACTACAAGACAGCGATGAAGAGGAAGTAACGGAAACCGTTCTCGAGCAACAAAAATTATGACAAAATCGAGGCAGAAGCTGATGACATAGAAGAGATTCCTATTGCTGATTACATGGAAGAGATTCCCATCTGTGAAATTTCGCTCGATTCTCACGACGAAAAACTCGCAGAACCTGGTCCATCAGACACAGCGAAGCGAATAAGAATGCACTAAATTACATCATTAGTGCATTACATGTGGATTAGGCCCACTGGAGATACCACAGGAAAAAAAACGCGCTACATACTCTACCTCATGGTGATGTAGAAATGAGTATTTTTCGCCAATACACGTGTTGAAGTAAACTTTGCGGCGCTCGTACGCCAAAACTATTTATTGTATTCAAAAATGATAGACATAAATTATAGGAAAACTCCTCTACTTTAAATTCTTACATAACTACACTACTCAAAATTAAATAGGGAACACTTTTGATATGCAAATCCAGCAAAATCATTGGATAACGCTAATGCCGGCGGTAAACGGAATTTTTCAGAAAACTGTAAGGTTAACTTCATTATCCTGTAACTTGATCAGAAAAATCGTAGGAAAATTAAAAAAGCGTTGGTAGTTAAAATGTCCTACTTTTACTTGTGTTACATCTTTCAAGAAATATTTTTTTATCGATTTGCAGATTAAAAAATCGTACGTAATTTTAAGAAACAAAACAATGTGTTTTTTTTAAAGCATAGAATAAGGAAGATAAACGTTTTAAACATCCAATAGCGCGTTAACATTGAAGCTTCAAGCTTTAAAATGCGTGTTTAATTTTTTGAAAGATTTTTTCTTCATTAACTGCAGTTGAGCATTGATTTTTTTAGTTTTTTGAGATTTTGGCAATTTCAAGTGCGATGGACACATGGAACAAAATTTTTTTAGCTGATAAACGTTATTGTTTGTTATTGAGGTATAATCGGACTACAAAACTTTGTTGTAGCGATTTTGATTGGACCTTTATTCGCGACAATATACTGACTTAAAAAAAAAACGAAAAATATGTGATTTTTACATGTTTTTTAAACTTGATTTGCTGATAGAAAGCGCAAGGCTGAGAAAAAAACAATAACAGCGTTCGAAAGGGCTAACTTTCAGCTTTCCAATGCTTTTTTGCAGAATGCTGTACGTTGATTTTTTCACGAGTTATAAGCGGTCAAAGTCAAAGTGACCACTTTTTATTCAAACCTCGATAACTCAGCCAAAAGAAATCGCACAAAGCTCCACAACCTCTTAAATTAAAGGGGAAAGAACCCACTATATGATGCAAATAATAAAAATTCTCCACGATTTTTTGCACGCCAGATGTAGCTTAGCAAATTTGCATTAAAAATTTCTATTTTGACGGATCAAGCTTTATCATTATGCCGTTTTGTAACAAAAAGAGATAATTGAAATCGTCAAAAAGCACTTGAAAGAAGAAGTTTCAAGCTTTAAAATGCTTTTTTAATTTTGTGTCTACGATGATTTTTCGCCGAGTTTCAGCGGTTTGAAAATAGCCCAAATTTTGAGCATATCAAAAGTGTTCCCTATTTAATTTTGAGTAGTGTATTTTCATCGTAAAATAAGCCGGAAAGGAAATATTGTCGAAAAACCATTTTTGGGAGCCTCTTTTTCAATATGGCGGCGCAAGCGGCAAAGATACGAGATGGCAAAGTGGAAATTCGAAAAGAGCACCTCAAAATCTTTCAAAATACCAAATATCAAAACTCCCGGAAAACTCTCCAGGTAAAATTACCAAATAACTGTACTATATTACGTTTTTGTCTATATGCAAAAGCATCAGCAAATATTTAAAAATATAAATATACGCTCAATGCACTTCTTTCTTTTATTTCTTTCAATATCACGTGCTTTTTATTTGCGTTTGAACTTCGTTGAAAAGTAGTTCAATAAATTATTTTAACCTCATATATCAAATGCTAATTAAATACATACATTTCAAAGATAAATTTTAAGAGCAAAAACTACATTTTTAATAAAATAAAATTAAGCTTGTAATATAAAACATGTCACAACATATTTTATTTTATTTAAATAATTGTATGCATTAAGGAATTTTTATATGCTGCGATTTCAAGTAATGTTATTACTTTTGTTACATTATTAGTGAACTTATAATAGCATAAAATGTAAAAAAACTCGAAGCTATTTAGCTGCATAAACATATTGTAGAAGAGTCAATCGTAAAATATCGTCATCCTCTACCATTATTAACAGAAACTCCATATTCTGCTAGCTGGTAACATTTCTAGTTCGTTGCCAATACGATTACAACCATTACGCAATAGAAGTCCTTGGTGTTAAACGATCTCGTCAAAGTGTTTGATGCGCATTAATAAAGTTTTCTCATTATAATGTAATTTATACCATAAGCTTGCAATAATTTATACATAACTTTGCGATTAGTAATAATTCCTAAATGATAATAAAAACGTAATAAATAATATGAAAAACATAATAAAATTAATGAAATTAAAGCTGATATAAATTTCTAAACGTTTTACCTATATTCAATTTTGCAGAAGTTAATGAATCATTCATTATTCCGCCATTTAATATATGATATTAAAGACTAATTTTACACACACATTTTGGTAACATGCGTTTTTAACATGTAATTATAATATATAATAAATGTCAAAAGTCATTATAGAGTTGTTGTCCAGAGTGTTACAATTTTGATGATTAAAAATTATAACCCACTATATATTTCAGAAATAATTTCGAAATACCTTTAGGGTGTAAAAAATAGCAAGAACTAAAAATCAGAGAAAAAATCTTTAGTTAAAAAATCATAATCATTCAACCGAAAATAGCTAAAAACCATAACGGAAATAAATCTATCAACATTAAATCAATAGTTGCAATCTGCATGGTCTGAAATATTAGACCACAATTTATCTTTTATTCAAAAGATAGCTGCTGCGTGAATGAGCAAACATCACAACAGAGCTTCTACGTGAACTAATAAAAGTGGTCGGCTGCACGATCTGTATTGAGTAGTATTACAGGTTCTGACATGTAAAATTATAGACTATACTTCAGCGTGTAAAAATAGATTAATTCCAAATGTCCAAGTTGTGCAAGTTACATTAGCCTATTAAGTTCTAGGAGGCGTTCTACGCGCTTTTCTGTTTTAAATCCTTGTATAATTCGGGTCCAATTCAAAATTTCTATACTGCAATTGGTACTTAAGGATAAAAAGAGTTGCTTTTTTTGAAAATCTAGTTGGAGATGGGGTGGGATATCTTTTACCCATAACCAATTGCGGTTTAAAACTTTTGATTAAGACCCGAGTTACAAGAATTTAAAACAGAAAAGCGTTTAAAACTTAATAGGTTAAATAAATATGACAATTTAATTTCTATTATACAATCTTTTAATTTACTCAAATATTTTATCATTAGTTGAAAATAAATATTGTTATAATTGACTTCACATGGTAATATTAATCCATGTATCTAGTTACAATTTTAGTTCACACTTATCAAGCTCCTCTACAAGGAATTAAAATAGAATAATGATAGCTTTAATAATCAATTTAACTATAATATTAGAAAACCTGAATTATTTTGTCATATAAATTAATTAATTGTTTATATCGGTTAAAGAGAGAATAATGTTTGCCAGAATTATAAAAAAAAATAAGGAAACAAACCGTGAAGACGAGACAAGATAAAAGGAGCAAAAGAACAATCAACGATTCGGAGATAGCAGGAAATTCCTGGTCTTCTCGCAAAAAGTTCTTGCTATCGTCCGAACGTTTTCCGATTAAAATTACAAGGAAGCTCTTTTTACATCTCGGTCGTAACTAACGGATGTTTGTAAATCTTCACTGACTGACATACCGCAAGAAACCAAGTACCATCAAAACTAGAATGGAGAACTATCTCATTTTATGTCGAGAAATTATACTTGTCAAAAAAGAACGTGAAATACCTACATAAAGTTATTCCATATCGAGAGAGAGAGAGAGAGAGAGAGAGAGGGGAGAGGGAAGAGAGAGCTAGTTATTAGTTTTTGTGCATGGTAATATTCTCGATGAAATTAACATAAGCACATAAAAATAATTCTGTTAAAAAATATTTAAAAAATAAGATATATTTTTAAAATAGAGAAAAATAAATTATTTACAAAAGATTGCAACTGTATTACATTATATAAAGAAAAAGGACACAAGGAATATTCGTGTTACAATTGATAAATTGCATTCTATAAATCTAAATCATATGCCGTCAAAATCAGATGAAAAAAACTCGCGGCTATTTTCGATTTGAAAAATTATTCGGATTATTTGAAGCGGACTGTTGCTATACACTGCAGAGAAAGTGTGAAATGGAGTGTCGGAGGAAATATCGAAGGAATTATCGCTTTATGCTACGCCATAGAATAAATAAAACTAATTTCTTTGCCGCACGAGTCAAAGTTCGATCGTAAAGAAGGAGTTGAGATACCGCGCTGGAGCAGCTTCTCCTAAAATATGTTTTCTATATCGAAACGTTGGTGATTCGCGTTTTATGTCCCACCTTGCCAATTGCGTCTGAACGAAGTTCGACTAACCGATGAATTCACACCACGAGTAATAAAAATATTCTCGAAGTAATATTACGTGTTTTGAGTAAATACATGATATATATCTTTTATGCATGTACAATATTTATTATTTAGAAACTTATTATTAACTAATATAATGACACGTTCAAAAGTTAGTAGATACAAATTTGTGATAATTTTGGCTGTTTTCCTTTTAGGCGACACACTCCGTCAAAGATAGACACACTTCAACACAGGTATAGCTTTCCTTTTAGACTACACACAGTACACACTTCGTCACTGTTCGTCTCAGATTGACACAGAATTACGCGGGGTTTTATATAAGAATTCTAGGGTGATAAAGTAAATCGTATATTTACCATTATAAAAATAAAAATGCAATCGATGTATATGTACCCACTTCTTCCTTCTTCTTCTGTACCTACGATTTACGGTTAGGGCTTGGTTGGTTTTGTGACATAAACGCCGTAAAGGTCGTTTCGTACATAAATCAAGTTAGCAGGTTAAACATTAAGGCCATATTCACTCGAGTTGCGAGCTCGATTGCCGATTGGGGTTACGTTACGGGGGGTAGTCAATCCGCAACCGTAAATCGGTAACCTCAACCTCAACAGCAACCAAGCCCGCAATCCGTAGTGTAATACGTCCTTAATGTTCAGCGGAAGGCGAAGACGGAGACACTAAGGTATTAATCCTACTTATGTACTGTCGTAGGACGCATTTGGATTCAATCGAAACACACTCCAACTCTCCTCTTCAGGCTTTAGTTTTAAAATTTAACACATTCGTAAATGGAAATCGAGGTGTGTCAATTTGAAACGAGTGTGTCGCCTGTGTCGCATAAAATGCCCTAAAATGAAAGCGTACAATTTCAGAACAGTCAAAATGCGTGTCTGTTTTTTTTAAGGTGGTACCTCCGCGACAGCCTCAGCCAAAAGTTTCGTCCCATGTAGATGTCTGAGAGATCGATATGTTAATACTATTCGGATCATTGTAGAAAAATGTATAAAACATATAATATCGACGTGGTACTAATAGATAATACAAAGAATATTATTTACCACTGCATAAAACTTCTTTTATTAACTATTTTTGTCATACCGGAGTAAACTTTTGCTAGAACTTTCCGCGCTGTGCACCAACACACGGAACAGGTTACGTATACAGACCATACATGCTGTCAGATATGCGATATATCCATATATTGACATCTTATGTATGTAATAATACCAAAAATGTCATGCTTCTCAAGGCTGTATTTTCAAAACTAGATGGTAAATCATTTCCTATTTTTTTTCCAGAATATTCGTATAATCCCTCTCTAGCCTTCTCACGTTTTTTATTCATTTCCTATATCTAGTTTTGACGGTAGAATTAAAAACGTATTGTTTATTCAAGCTTCGTACATGTATTACATGTAAATCATGCCAATTTTAAATGTAAATATCTCGGCTTAGGGATGGTGAATCTCATTTAACTTGCACAGATGTTTAGATAACATATCTAATAATGTGTACGCCAAGTTATAACAAATTCTTAAAAAAACGATTTCGCGGAGGTACCACCTTAACACACTCGTAAAATGGAAAGCGAAGAGTGTCAATTTGAGACATGTGTGTCGTCACAGTCTCCTAAAAGGAAAACGGCCTTTATTGTTAATTTTAAGTTGTAATTTAATGGTGAATTTATTATCATTTTTATATTAATAGATAGCAATATTGAATGCTCTTTTATGAGTATTCTATTTACAGTCGAGAAGCACTGGTCAAGAAAGGCTCGATGGCGAAATAGAACACTTCTGAGCAAATTGGCAAAATATGAACATGAAGTCATTGGAAGACATCTGATCCCTCACTTACTAATATTATTTAATCCTCTCATTTCACTAATATTTACTCCTTATGCAAGTTAAATTAAATAAAAATGATATATCACATTTCGCAATAACAATTTAAATAACACATCTATTTTAATATATCAGATATTGCGTGATAAAAATAAATAAAAGAAATAAAAATAAATTTCTAACAAATAACGCAACTTGTTTTAAGAAATAGATAGCATAACCCATCTCGAAATAGATTTAACGATTGACGCAATAGTTTAGGGATCCATCCTAGAATCACGCATATGTTCATAACTACGTCGGAAGTAAAAGTGAACAAACAACTCGCTTTGGAGGTATGCGCCTGTCTTGTACAATATGGAGTGCAATTACGCCTGCATGGCTTTTATAAAAAGAACTCTGCCACTGACTTGGCTCATACATGCAGGCCAATTATGACAACTTGGCGCACGACATTAACAACTCGCTTTTACGTTTTAAGTTTTAACGTGATAATTGCACTGCAAACTATCGTTTCTCATTTCCCTACACTCCCTACAGCATGGGGCATCGGTTTTGGAAAAACAAATATTGCGCTCGCTGACGACACCGACAACAGTCTGTTATTCTCGCGCGGCATTATGACCTATTATAGGCCCATTATGGGCGTAGAGCGCAAATATCGTGCAATTGACTTGTTGACTTACGTGGAATAACGTTGCACATTGGTCAATTAGAATTTAATGTCATTGAGCTACAGATCGTGTTAATGATAGCATCCGTCGTTAACAAAAATGAATGAAGAAAGATATATAACTCATCGAAACTGTTCTTCTTTTGCTATATATTCTTAAGGTGATAAGAAAATTAAATAACCATATTCGACGTATTAACGTAAATCGTAAATATGGCTGGCATTTTACTTTTGGTAAAAAAACAACCCCCAAAAAATAAAAAAAGGAATAAGATATTAAATGTAATTTTTCTAGAAAAAAAAATAAATTGCATTTACGTTTATCCACTTATACCCGCATGTCTATACCTTGTAGCCTGGATGTATATCTATTGTAGACCAGCTATTATCGAGACGCTTTGCACATTTGTCCGTGTGCACACCTGTGGCAGGGAACATGCGATAATAATCATATCTTGCGTGTGCGTTTGATAATGCATCGGTCTGTAATTACATCTGACACACCATCAATTCCTATAGCGGAATCCATAATGTTGCATCATTATATCATTAAGGTAACAACTAAGATGCAACATATGATGTCAATATAGCACCTCATGGCCGTCATAAATGTTATATCAACAATCTAGAAAATAATAACAAAAATTAATTTACTTTTATATTTCCGTTAACATATAATTTGCGCGATTTGTCAGAAGAGACATGTGGTATTCCACTTTGAATACAACAAAACATATTTTTACAGATAAAGCTTCCGCGCAGCAACGTGACGTGCCGACGCGATTTGTCATTTTATTTCTTTTTAGATTCATGTACCTATATACATATATGATTAAGATCATGTATATGAGATATATGTATTAATTAGTATGTATATCGTTAGGTTAAAATATTATTATAAATTTAATATACATTTCTCGCAAAATAGATATATGATAATATTTGTTTGACAAAACGAGAAATATTTCAAAATTAAATTTTTTAGTGGTTTTAGTATAAAGAACTCTCAAATGTTCTTAATATTTAATTAAGAGATCGTAGTCTTCGTTATCAATGCCACAAACGACATATACGGAATTTCGTCTGTGATGTATCGAATTGGACAATCGTGAATACCGCAGGTACAAACCGAGCTAATATTCCGGCGTCCATATTACGAGCTAAGTTAAGCTCGTCGTCTCCCTTCGCTTGAGTCCCCCGTATGAAACAATCGGCTCGCATCTTAATTACGCGGCCATAATTTAGCAGTCGGCGCGTCCTCAAGCAGGCATTCGACCCATGCGAAATGTATGCGGGTCTGCGGATTATAGTTCGTCCTGCGAGCAGCGATTACGGCAAACAATGCCGACGATATCGAGTGCCACGACAACTACCGTTCGCACTGCTCTCTCTCTCTCTCTCTCTCTCTCTCTCTCTCTCTCTCTCTCTCTCTCTCTCTCTCTCTCTCTCTCTCTCCTCCCTCTCTCTCTCTCTCTCTCTCTCTCTCTCTCTCTCTCTCTCTCTCTCTCTCTCTCTCTCTCTCTCTCTCTCTCTCTCTCTCTTCTCTAATATAAGCAGAAACGCGGAACTGTACTTTGCCTTCAAACGCGGAAATAACCACGAGTTAACGTGCATCGTTCACGTACGTAGGTACATGGTGGATCGCTTATTTTCGATTACACGATAGCGTCTTCTGGTGTTGCCTTATCTGCATACAGTACAATCCTAGCTTGCTTAATTACGCAAATAAATTTGCTCGTTGTGAGTGCAGTCGAAAGAAAACGTTTCTTTTCAAAAACTTGCACCTCTGCTCTTTTAAAAATAAGTTAATTACTCAGAACTTACTGCCTCGAGGAGATTAGCATTTTTCTGCTAGAATTATCGCAACTCTTTTCTTACAACAATGCTAAATGGTTTGAAGAGATAAGCTTGTATATTAACTTTCTTGGTTCTTCTCGTATGGTATATATCATCATAATAACATTAAATACTTTTAACGTGAAAAAAGGGACGTTATTCATTCACGAGAAAAGATCTCTTTGAGAAGCAAAACTTTTATTTCATAATAAATGTCTAGACCTGAGAGAAATATCGTTAGTTTTATAAAATAATTAAAAAGAAATAAATACATTATATTAATTTTTCAATAATTAAGTATCAATATTTAATTTATTAATTAAAAGCGTAGAATTAAGAGAGAAAAATTAAATATTGTAATGTGAGTTAGTCATCGACATATGTTATTGAAAATGTTCTGAATCGTAAACATTACACACATCACAATAAAAAAAGACATTATTAAATATACACAACACTTACCCACAATGCATAGCCGACCAAACATGTGACAAATGCTATCATAATTCCATACATCGTAGGTAAAGTATCTTGAACACATTGCCCTTTCTCCATGCTGATTTTCTTAACAGTGCACAATACAGGAAGATACGTTGCGTTAGTTTCGATCAATCAATCGTCCTAGTCTCGAATATTTCTTTCGTCGAAGAAGAGCATTCGCTCTGAGTAAATAAGAACCCGAGTGCTCGTTGTTCGGTAAGGGTATATCGATAAATCTGGCCCCCGGTGCAGCTATTTGCTGGAAAAGCGTTCGACGAGGAAACACGAGTAGAGCTGCAAACGGGAAGAAGGGACGATAGGGGAAAAGCGGAGAAGACGACGGAGGAAGAAACGACGGCTCTCGTCGAGTTCTCAAGGGAAAGATTTATAGTGGTTGCCTATCGAACGCAATTTCTAACGCGGGATACACTTGAGATCGTGAAACAAGCGTTTTTTTTTTAAATTACGCTATTTATACTTTTTGCTAAATTTTCTCTTTTTAGATTTTTACTAGGAAAATAATTCTTTACATGATCTTGTTTCACAGTTACAAAGTTTGGAACTTGATCAAAACTTACAATATATTTACAGAAAAAGTTATATAAGTATAATGACAGGGTAAATAAGAATTCAATTTAGCTGCAGCTATGTTTACTTTACATTCTTCGTCATCAAGCAATCATCAAAATATCAAAATTTATAACATTTTGTCAGCAAAATCGGATATCATAAATTTCTTAGAATATCTTATGCATACTCTCTGAGCACATAATTTTTAACAAAGTTATTTTCTTGCCGCTAGTGATATTTATACAATAGCAATTTGTATAACATAAACTAATTAGTTATAGTTCATAGTTATATATATATAGATGTGTGTGTGTGTGTGTGTGTGTGTAAAACGCGCGTGTGTTTATATATATACATAAACACACGCGCGTTTTACACACACACACACACATATATATATATATATATATATATATATATATATATATATACTTACACGTTTTTGCTAATAAATTATAAAAATTTGTGCACTAGCTTTTCATTCACGTCTCATATTTTGACAAAAAATTACGAGCATTTTAACAGTGCGCTTGTTAACTGAACAAACAAAAGATTGACGCGTCGAGAACAAACGGACCAGACTAGTTAAAAATTAAGATCGCTTAAATCGCAATGACCCATCTGCGTCGTTTCACACCAATGACGCCACGATTCGTTTCCAACGATGAAGTCGTCCCCGGGTATTCATCTCGGGGAATCGTCGGTGACATCGATAAGAAAAGCTCTCTTTCTCTCTCTCTCTCTTTCTCTCTCTCTCTCGACATTTAAAAGTTCACTTGGCAGTGAGACGGATAGGAAGGTTCCGTATCCGTACGATCGCCGGTCGATCACCGTCACAAGTTCGCGAGGAAAACGCGAGGTTGAAGAGCCGAGGTGCAAAATTCCACCTTGAACGAGATACGGACGGTCACTGGTTTCTAGTTTTGGCTAGCGTTTCTGGTTACTCCTATAGACGCGCTGGACGCGGAAACGCGTATTAATAGTCCAACAGAAACGGAATCTGGGTGGTCAGAATGTGCGAAGAGTAGAGACAAGCAGACAGACGCCGATGATGGTTGCAAACGGACGTGCAAGATACTAGTACTCAAGATGGATTTAGCGCTGATTCATTTGCTTTAACAAATGTACGAATGGTATTGATCAGTGCCAAAAAGACTACGAACATGTCGACCACGTGGCTCGGCAGAATGTAAAAATATGTTTAATACGTTTATACAAATAATATAAATTCAATCCGCGTGCAGACGTAGAATATTGTGCAAATATGTAGATTTACAATATAAAATAGGATGCAATCGCATCACTATTATCAAATTACTCCATCAGATTGTCTACACTTTGATGATTCAAATGCAATCCTAGCGTTAGCGAAATAATTGTAGCGGATATCGACAAACGCGCGCATGCAAAAAAAAGTAAATGATGTGTCGATAGTAATTTCAAATCCAATTACAATGAACAATCCACACAGAGCCATTTATCGCTGTGGCTACTCTTTCATGACCAGACAGTTCAATCGTAAAGTGAGCATATTGCTTGTCGCGTGGTGACGACATGTATAGACATTTGTAAACAACTCATTCAACGTTCGTCGCCTTACGACGCATTTATTGCATACTCATTCGTATTTGCTGACTCTATAGCCAACAAGACATTCAAAGGGAATCTCATCACGAAAGAAATCGCCTTCTCAATTTCAATTTTTCATTACCCAAGAGCGTCAACGCGCTCGTGTAATAAACTACGCACTTCATGTGCAAATAAGTGAAAATGGAAATATAATGTACATACCTAGCGCTAGTAACATTGCGATACATCATTTTCGTTGCAAAAATAAATAGAAATATAAATGTAATAAAATAATAAATAAATAAATATAGTAAATTAACTACAATTAGTACGTTATCAAAATATTGTATAAAAGCAACTTGCAAACGATAGTTCTTAATGCAAATTCATGTAAAATTGTACAAGTGACAGGTCTATCGAATAATGGAAAAGAATTTCTTTCAATTTTCTATAGCCAAAAGATAATCTTGCGAGCTCTAGATCGATGTTCGCGCATAAAATGCAATTTGGCGGACGTCAGGCCGTCGCGTCGCGCGTCGAGACCATCGTCACCGTGTCGTTCCTGTTGCTGCTACTACCGACGGTGGTGTAACAAAATTTAATTGGATTTATCGATCGGTTTTCTCATTCCCATTTTCCGCACGTCCCGGCAATTAAAGGCTAACGTCCCGTTGCAGGTGATCCGTTGATGCCGTTGCACCGATAGCGAACACCGCGAAAATCCGCCGACGAGCCGACAATCGGTAATCGGCGTCGTAAAGCCCGACGACCGATGATTTTCCATCCGCTTGATCATGGACAGCGTGTGCCTATAAAGATCGTGTAAACGTCGATATAGTCATGCCGATAGCTCGAGCTGGCTTATCGCGCAACAAGCGATATGAGCTTGCCGATTTGCCTATCCCGAATCTGCCCAAATCCGTTCACATAGCGACTAAAAAATTCGACATTTGCATTTATCCGAGGCATATACATATGTATATGTATATACGAGTAATACGAGTTTCTCAAAAGTCGACAGTGATATACATGTCATACACCGTCATGAAATGTTACATCTTCCTCACTTCATTGCAATAACGTGCTTTGATCAAATGCAATGTTAAAATGCAATGTTCAATATGCAATTGTACATAGTACAAAAAATGTATAAAAGTGTAAAATTAAACATTAAACTGCCTTTATAAACTGCTTTGTAGATTCCGGAGTATACACGGATGTTATATATCGTATACAATCATGTTCAGTATATGTATAAGATAAAGACCAATAAGCAGTTCAAGATAAATATCAGGGCACATATCACACGGTAATATGTATATCAGAAACTCGAGCAAATATTTCGGAAGGAAATGCAAGGAATATCAAGTTATCGAAATCGGTGTGTATCACAATATCACATATTCCTAAAAAGTAAACGAAAATCCTGTGTAAGCTCACCGAAGAGGCTGCGATCACATTTCAAACATTGTCGTGTTTCTGACATTTCCAAATTCGAGAGCTGTCACGTGTAGTTTTTGCGATACATCTGCTTTGGTGGAGACGACATGCGCGACGTGCCATTGAAAGAATCAATAATGATATGATACACGATTATGTACATACTCAACAAATGGAAAATAACATACACGCGAAAATGGAATACTGAAAATATAGTGAAATATCTAAAATGGAAGTATGTAGATATTCTAATTTGAGATCAATTGGTTCAATTTAATTTAAATTAGATAATAATTTAATATTTACTTACAAAGAGCAATTAAATTAAATATAGAGATATACTTAAAATATAAGAGATATTTTACTACTTTAGATGAAATATCTCAGCTTTCTCTGCTTATAAATATTTTTAAAAATAAAGCATAAAGCGTAAAGCATAAGTATAGGTATAAAGTAAAAGAAATTTTGACATTTAAATTTTTGGATGTGAGTAAAGACAATTTCATATTTAACAATTGCCAAAAATACAATTCCTACCGTATTCATTGAAGATAAAGAAGAGACAGACATAATCAATGCGAATAATTGTTCTATCAGTAGTCGATGCAATATCAACTACACAGCTTTTGTTATCAGAGCTGCAGAAGGTAAAGTAGATCTCTGCATACTGACATAAAAATTTCTGGTTATATACACGTTACCGGTTGAGAAAACGAATGATACATATAGGTACCTAAGATGCAAAATAATCACAATTGACACTTTTAGTTAGTTTCGTTAGGTGTTAAAACTTAATAAATCTTCTTCTAACTTTAAAATCTACAAAACATATTTTTAATGGAAAAATGAGCTTTAAGTATTATATATTCTACAAATATAGTAGTTATCTAAGAAAGTATAATGGAGGGAGTAGAGAAGGAATAAATTCCATGCAAATTAAAAATTTAATTCCTAAATGTATCATTATGTGACCTATAAGTGCAACTATTCGACCGCAGTATGTACGGAAACTCACTCTTCGTCTCTTTCTAAGGGAGACAGTTAGAAAGAGACGAAGAGTGAGTTTCCGAACGCCGGTGTCCAGGCATTAATGACCGCGACTGTACATGCAGATGTTTTTTAGCGGATATGCACAAACACGATTCAAAGAACTAATTATTTCAAAACATGGTAAATAGAATATAAGTACTTTATCGTCATATATCATACATTTAATCACCTTTGATAAGTAAATTGAACTATGGTAATTTGTTTTGAAAAAAAATTATTTAAAAATTAAATAATTATATTTTATATAATTATTTGTATTTGTAATTATTTTTTCAATATATTTCATTTTTTCCAAACAATCTTTACACATAAAAAAATTATAAATTGAATCAAAAGCGCAATTATAATAAAACAAAACCACAAATTTAAAAAAATTTTTTTTATATTTTTATAAATTTTTTCATGAAATAGCACGAGATCTTGTTTTCTACTAAACGACTGTTAAACGAGGGCGGAATGCTACTATTGATATTTCTTTGCGTTTTCGCACGGACAAACGCGACTTATCCCAACCGTGAAGTATGAACGCCCAAGACGATCATGGGGTTTTCCTGATGGAGATAACATTAAGACGCAAGCTAGTTTAGGTTCTTGCTAGACCTCTTACCCACCATCAAGTCACCTTTGACGACACGGGAAAAAACTCAGGTCGTTAAGGTCCCGTCACACGTATCTCGAATGAAAAGCAAGTGCATTGACTTTTTCATAGCATCGAGGTTATTACTCTAAAGTTATATTTTGTCACGTGCTCTTACACGCAATAATAAAATTATATGCTCTTAAGAAAAGACATCTCAAGCATATAAATATCGAATAAGAAGTTTCTAAAATAATAAAAACGAAGAATTACTAGAAATGCAAAACTCGGTACATAACGATTTTTAATGAAAATGTATTAACTCTCTCGCCATTCTGTGAGCGAAACAATATATGGAATAGAGGAAGCGATGACAGAGATGCACAGAAATGGTTATCGTAGTTGGCAAAGCTGCTTATATGGCAACTTAAGCGGTAACCCGTTTTAAGAGAGCAATCTCCTATCGCGCCACTTACATTTACTCACTCCCCAAGAAATGATAATCTATCAAATTAGGTGAAAAAGATGCATAATTCAGCTTATCAATCTTACAGTTAATCACTTCGCAAATGACATCTCGAACATTAACTTCAAAACTTATTGTTAGACTTAGCAGACTTTCTAAAGAAGTTTCATTTGTTCACGTTTCACTCATCAACAAGATTGTTTCTACAAACATACATACTTTGCGTATCCTTGAAATAATCGCTTAAAAACTCAAACCATTTCTTTTTTTCGTGCTCATTGAAACGTGCCGACTTTAAGATTTTGTATAGAATTAGCTTACCACCGATGTAGTTGTCCGGACACCAGGAACCTTCTGTCTTCCGAGACCGGTAAGTCCTCCAAGACATCTCCTGGCGCATTCGGGATCGTTGTCCTCGCAGATGGGACATCCCGCGGTGGAGGCGCCGCCTCGCTCTCTGAGAACATGATTGCTGCTAGTCGTGTAACCTTGGTCGGAACTGGCGTTCGAGTTCGGCCTGGAGTCGTCGGAGCTGTCGAATGGTTTAATGTTCCTCGGTCGATGGATGATTCCCACCGGTTCCCATATCTCGCTGGTTGACGACGCGTAATAATTATTCTCTTTGGTCTCGCGACTTCTCTCGTCAACGACTTTACCGCCACGAGCGACAGTGACTTCTTCCTTCGTCACGATAGACGATTTTACACTTAAAGATGTCTCGAGTCGCACTGGAGCCCTTTAGAATCATGCCAATTTGTAAGATAGCAACGTGGATCTTATACGAAATGCATATCGAATAAAATATGGATTTGCGAATAATAAATTACAGTAATTAGTTTACGTTACTATCAATACATACCACTAAAATGATAGTGTCGTATTATCATCCACAAGTACAGTAATGAAGCACAGTCTTCAAGTACAGTTAACTTGGTCGTGATAAATATGATGGCGTCAAGATACGTGATAAATAGCAAAAATGCCGCGACAAACAACAAGGTATATTAACGCAAAATTATAGAAATCGAGGTATGTTTCACCGAAAAAAAGGAAAAATATGGAATACGATATAAAACGAATAAATTAACGGTATGCACGGTAGGAAATAAAGATCCACAATGCTACCTTAAGATCCCAGCCTTGACAAGAATCTGGTTGAGAAGATCACACGGTGGGACCTGGCCGGTTATCATGGCTTCTCGTATAGCGACTCCGTCCGGCCCCTCGAGGGGGATTGGTACACCGTTTATCAGCAGGACTTCCTCCTCTCTCACGCAGGACTTTTTCTCGCAGTCCACAACCTTGACACCAGGCCCGAGTATAGACTCCACCGTAGATTGAATCTCGTGGTCATCCATCCCTAAGAACGTATACGCTTCTTTCTCGTATTCGTTACTTCTTTTCGTTATTGACATCTCGTGCGAATTTGACAATAGTTTAAAATTTATTTATATTATTGTGCTTCAAAAGGCAAATTATAGTCTTTTAATTCTGATTTCAAGAGAAAATTATACGAAAGATTTAGTATGTGTTGTGCATTAACAATAATACCGCCAATCATACAAATATTATTTTTCTATCAGCGATTTGTGAAGCCACAGGTAGAATCGTGAGAGAGTACCTGCACACGTGCGCGCGCTTTTCGACCACCTGAACTAACAACTAACCTACTTAATTAAACCTCCTGCCCAGTGCTATGCACCTGCATCGACTTGTGGGGCGAAGTTATTCTGAAGTGCTGCAAAGATTTTCAAAGTAGTTCGGTAAAAGTTCTCCCGAGTCGATAGCTAACGTAATCCACGCTTTTGCAGTTAAAATTCAAATTAAAATAACTTTGTCAATATACAGTAATAGTTTTTAAAAGTTTTATTGTTAGTCAAAACATATTAATACACGTCGAATATTCGCTTCTGCATTACGTGGCGCGTTTTATTAAGTAAAATAGAATTTTCACACAGTCATATGTAAAGATTAATCTTCATTTATTAAAATTGTTGGACGGAACACGATTCGTTTATACCTCGTTATAAAAAAAATTATATATACTATATAAGTATTATAATTTCGATATTTGCTTAATTATTCATAAGTACAAGGTAACATAAATTTTCCTTTGCGCCAACGATATTCAATATTTTTACCCTTTTATCGTGCTACAGAGGCGCGAACAATACTTTCTCGCGTGATCGATAATCAGCTAACGAGCATGCTACGACATAAATCAAAAACTTCGCTGGCAACGTAGGTCATGAACAAAGTGGAGAACATCGCTGGTCGATGATGCGAGAAATGCATTATTCCAATGCACGGTACGGCACCGCTCCGCGCGCGCTTGCATAGATAAATGCACCGCTGCATGATTTACATCTCAAGGAGAACGATGTCGGGCGAGACGAAAGACGAGCACGGATGAGTGTGCAGAACTATAAATGCGATTCTTTTTTGATTCTTAAGTACATTTTTTAAACGAGCAAGACCAGCTAGAAATGTAGAGCTGAGGGAGAAGACTCCCTGTCTGGGAGTTTGGGAATGTAAGAGCGGCAATGTAAACTACGTCGACGGTTTCGCGATAGACGAGCAAATGTTTGCGATGTAGCGCCAAACGAGCGTCTAGCGACGAGAAATTCTTCACGTTGGGACGACGACATACGCAGATCGAGATAGGTATTCAATGGTCAATTCTTGCAATGTGTAATGATAACTGACAACTGAGAGTATGAAATAGTAGCTTTTGTAGTAGTAAATCTTAGTATCAATGTCAATAAGAACTTCTTATTAATAATAAAAAATAATCAAATAATGTATTATGTAAAATTTATTACTAATTGCGTTTTAAGGATTATGTTAAAAATATAACATCACACACACATACTATCAGCATGTAGGTATAACATTACATTTGAACCGAGCAATATTTTCGTACAAAGATGCGAACATTATCGAGGTCAAGGACAAGGGATCATCATCAGGAAGTCTGACGAAAGCAATGGCTATTCGCGGAACTGTTCCCTGTTTTCACGGTTAGACAAGCGACTACACGCACAGCGTGCGAATATGCCAGAATATCTGGTTATATTCTCATATGGGAACACTTGATGGTTAACATCAAAGGTAATTCTCACAAATACGCACTATTCAAGTTTATTAATTATACATAACTGGGAAGTGCATGGATTGTTATCATTAAAAATGTCTATTTCCGACTGTGTCTTATTTTATAAACATGAAAACATTTATCTGAACCTATAAAGTTGCGGTTCTATAAAACAAATATAAAATTTACTAATTAATAGTGATAAATCGTGATAAATAATGATAATTAAATAAGTCTAATTTAAAAATATCTTAGATTATCACAGAAAATTCTAAATTTCATAATTTAAAACATTGAACTTGATCATCTAAAATGTAGCAACTTCCACTCGTACGTCAACTAGTCATAATTGTGCGAACTAATTAATAAACTACAGCTTTGTGCATATATATTATAAATGTCGGTTTAATGGCATTGTTGCTATGTTTATTGATGTTTATATTTATTATTATTTGTCCCGTTTATCGAATCAACGATAAAATATAAGGAAATAATATGGCAAGTACGACCAAATATTGCAATACACTTGGTCACTTCAGAATTTAAAAAACTTGCGAGTGTTATTCACGAAGACGTCGCTACATCCTTGGGATGTCTAAACGTGGACGGGAATATACGTATAGAGAGATTCTAAACCAAGGATATAACCTGACTATTTCTATTCGAGAATACTGATTGTGAGATTCTAAACCAAGGATATAACCTAACTATTTCTATCCGAGAATACCGACCAAATACGACCAGATTTGATAGTAACTATTAATACATTGTATAGAAAGTGCTTCTTTTTCTATACTTATTTAATCTCAATATAATTTTTAATAAAATTGATATATATGTATACATTAAAAAAATATTTTAACGAAGATAATTTATTATGAATAGCACGTAATGCGCCAAAAAAATAGTCCGAAAGTTTTCAATAATTATTTATTATTATTAACTGAAAAATTCATTAAAGTAATTTTATCAATAAAAATTAACATAAACATATATGTATATAGTTTATCTCATAATAAGCCTCTACACTCTTAAGAAGGTACGACTATTACTTGTGAGTCAAAAATGCGATTGAAATAAATGTCATTACAGAGATCCCGAATTATATGCAATATTAGTATAATGAATTTTAGATGCTATACTTATGTGCTACATTCTTCGTAAATTATTAGTGTATAAAATATTAATAAACATATGCCGGGGTATGAGAGCGTCAACGACTCGGGAATCGCGCTTATTATCCAACATTGTAAGCTATAGGTCGGCCAGAATCTAAACTTTGTGACAATATAGCCTTAAATCCACATGGTAAAGTCCGATTTTTAAAGTTTTTACACAATCCTTGATGTTTCATCTGTCAAATGCTAGTTTTTCAAAGTCCTAAGTTGGCTAAGTGTGTACTAAATCAGTGATAATCTACCTCGGAGCGACCGTCTCCATAAGGATAGGCTAAAAGTGGTCAACTTCTGAATAATATTACAAAAAAACTATATAGTCAATATTGCTCAAGTTTTGGGATTATTTGTGTAAAGTTTTTATGTAAATCATATAAAAAAATTAAGGCTCTAATTTCTCTTTCAAGTATAGAAAGCTTATTGTCACAGAGTGACAGTTCCTAACCTATAATGTTGGCCAAATAAGCGATTTCCGAGTCGTTGACGCTCTCATACCCCGGCATATGCTTGTTAATATTCTACACACTAATAATTTACGAAGAATATAGCACATAAGTAGCATCCACAATTCATTATACTAATATTGCATATAATTTGGGATCGCTGTAATGACATTTATTTCAATCGCACTTTTGACTCACAAGTAATAGTCGTACCTCCTTAATGCACTCTTAACCTTTCGGAAGTGGCGTGCGGTCTGTGAGACCGCACCAATAATTTTTCTTTCGTAATTTTGTTATTAAAATATCTCGTTCTTTAAGCTCTTTAAGCTCTTATTCTCAGGGGAGGGGATGACGTGTTCGTCAGTCGACCGCCAACTTGCATTGCATGCGCATTCTCCAGTTATTGCAGTTTGCGGTCTCCAAACCAAAAAATATGTAATATTTAAAGTTCCTAAAATTTATTGTTTAGTATGATTATTGCTATTTTATTGTTTTTGCTATTTTTAATGTTTATTGTAGTTACTAGTAGTATCAGAGAAAAGAAAAATATTTTTGTGTTTTTTGTTATAAAAATTTAATTTCTATTCCTAAGTAAAAAAATGCTAAAAGAATAGCTATTGTAAAAAATTAATAAAAAATACTATTAACATATGGAAACTTGAGTATTCCTTATTATTTATAAAGTTAAAATATTCCTCTTTAAAAGTAAAAAATTAGAAAATAAAATTTTTATTTTACTTTTTGAAAACTGATATACTTAGGTATATTGTATTTGCGGTCCCATAGACCGCGCGCCACTGCTTATGTACTGCCAGGGGATGCGACTTCCGAAAGGTTAATGCAGATAATAATATTGAAATAGAAATTTAATTTCATATTTCATTTTGATAGTGCGAGATAAATGAGAATAATTTTTTAAAATGCATAAAGACGCCGTTTTTAAATATCTACCCTTACAAAATATTTTATTTAATTAACATTTTAATAAATAAAGATTTATATAAAAAAGTTTTAGTCATCATTGTACAGGGTGATTCAGAAATACACCAACAAACTTGGGGGATGAGTTCTTCACATAAAAACAAGAAAAAAATGTCATATAAACATATGTCCGGAAACGCACTACCTCTGAGCTACACCTTCCCAAAGTTTTCAGAAAAAAACTCGAATTTTCTGTATATTGTCTAAACTTGGGCTTCGAATTAAGGATATGTACCAATTTTAGTAAAATTCGAAGCCCAAGTTTAGACAATATACAGAAAATTCGAGTTTTTTCGGAAAACTTTGGAAAGGTGTAGCTCAGAGGGGGTGCGCGTTTCCGAACATATGTTTATATGACATTTTTTTCTTGTTTTTATGTAAAGAACCCATCCCCCAAGTTTGTTGATGTATTTCTGAATCACCCTGTATATGAAACTTGAAGCAATTCTTTTCACAGATTATAGAACAAGAGTCATTCGTTATAGTACATTGAATAGTACAGTTTTATTTTCGCGGATCATATTGAACGTATGTAATAAGCTCAATTAGTGAGTTAATTGAATCTGGGTAGGTGGGAAACGGAACGAAATCGTTTTCCAAAGGTGTGCTCAGCCTGCATGCCGGACGTCGCGTCGTCTCGATTACTATGTAGATTGTAGAACAGCGACACCTTTCTTTTTAGCTCTAAGACCAGCATAGTCGTACGGTCGAAGAAAAAATATACGATAACAGTAAGACGTTACTGGAATGGTGAAATGTGTTTATTCGTAAGGAGAGATGGCTAATTTCCAATTAAAGACAAGCGTTACGATAACGCATTCGTCACGGAGATCTGCGAAAAAGTCCACTTACAGTCATTGTTAGATAAATCCACCGTGCAAAAATGTCATCGTGATTTTTTCTGGACAGAGTCCATGGCTGAAGTAATTAACAAGATCTCTTCTCGTCCTTTTGGCTCCCGTAAAATTGAACTTGTGTCAGTGAACGATAATTGCGAACCGGTTTTAATCTTCTCGCGCCGCTATAAATACCAACCATTCATTTGCCATTTTGCCCAAACCAATTTTAAGGATTTAAGTGATTCCGATGTCTGATTGATTAATCGAGCAAAAGATTCAATTAAAACTCAGCGTCGCGCATCACGTGCGATAAAATCGCACGAGCGCGAGCAACTTGGACACATAGGCATGAAGCAATTAATTTATAGTTTCTAGCGGACTAATTAAAGCATAAAACGCGCTCGCAATGTCACCACGCAACATCGTAGTCAGCGTCATTATTTGAAGGGCTTAATCGTAATCGCTCGGCTGACTTTTGTCGCGTAAACATGAGTTAAACGAGCTCACGCACGGTGCGCCGACAGATCTCTTGATAAAGAGCATGTAAGCAGAGATTGTGTGTAAAGCTGTAATCACACGATGCACGATTTTCATGCATCCATGCTTGCATTCATGCCTGCATCCATGCCTGCATCCTTGCACGCTGACTGATGCATTGAACGTTGCTCTGTTTGCTGTTTAAAACGTTAACTTTCCATCGTTGCAAGCTTCGTATGATAACTTTATGTGACGTTTTAAACAGCAAAACCGAGCAACGTTCAATGCATTGGTCAATGTCAGTCAGCGTGCAAGGATGCAGACATGGATGCAGACATGGATTCATGAAAATCGTGCATCGTGTGATTACAGCTTAAACCACTAACGGTGTGTATTAGTACGAAATTTATGCAGACACGAACCAACGCGCAAAATGTTATTCGCTCCGTGCGATGGTATACTATAGCGGAAAAGTAGGACTTAGAGCGCCCATGGTGGCCGAAATTTGCATTATTTGATGGACCCGCTGGACTAACAGATTATTAGTACTTTCCATTTACATCAAAACTCAGTTAATTTTTACTTATGACATCATAACTCAGTTGATGCACGTTTCTTTTGATGCTGATGGCAAGAGATTCAACTGAATTTTTATTCACAATCGAGACCGTGTCCTTAGACTCACATTAAAAATGAGATTATGAACTTGTATTGTTATGCGATAACTTTGTCACCAAAATAAGCAGGTAAATTCCTTTTACTCACAGAACAACTGACGTTTTATCTGAGTATTCTGAGTCTAAACTGCAGTCTAAGGTACTCACATAACTGAGTGACTTAGCTCACTTGAGTGTAAATGGAAAGCGCCTATTTTCTAGTACATCTGAGTACATCGTAATGGAAAAAAATAGCAAAAAATCTATTTTAACTGTCTTGTAATATAATGACAATTTTTTCATCAGTGAAATTGATTCAAGTTACTTAACGACAGAAGTTATGACGGTTACGTAGCTCGAATATTTGACAGCTATTCCAGCAAAATGTGCGATATCGGCGGCAGCACTAGTCTCTCCGCACACAGCGAATAAGCATCTGAGAAATTCGCTGCCAATGTTGCACTGTGGAATATGATTTCCCATTATACATATAAAAATATGTACTCTTAAAACAGTTGACGGTAATGTTTTTTTATCAAATATCAAAAATAATTATCAAAATGTGCGAATGTTCTCCTTGGCAAAGAATTGTTAATAAATGTTTGTTATACGTATTAGCAGCTCGTAAGATGAAAATTAGTAGCTTGGGAAGAGACAACACGCACCTACCCTTTCGTTAAAATTTATATTATTTATATAATTAGTATATCAAATTAATTTCTTAAATATCCTCGTCGCTTTTAGGCAATTCATCATTCATTCGATCAATAATACATCTTATTGATTAAATCAGGTATAATCATTTAATAAATGATAGAAAAACTATATAGAAGTCGTAATGATAAATAAATAAATAAAGAAATGCCATAATAAGTAACAAGTTAAATTGACATAATTTCTGAATAAATTATTCTCAGAGATCTAAAAATAAAATTTAAAAAATCGTACAAATTTATTACTATTGTATTTCACGGACTAGTTTAAATTTTGACAACAACGGTAATTGTCAAAACAAAAAATTTGCGCGATATGTTGCCATTTACACGCGCGCGCGATACTGTTCATCCATCATTCGTTTGTCGCGTCACATGATTCTACGTAGCGTTTTACTAATCGGATAGATAACGATAATAACTATTTGAATCGTGAATTTAGGATTGCGCTATTTGACGATATATTATCTGTTTAATCTACGTCGCACAATGTATATACCCAGTCCGTCCATTTCATAGATTAACATGTATAATTTTCATACGCAAAATATCAGTCATGTTATTTATGTATTATGTTTGCTCTTTTCACGCTCGAATGAAGTATTTTTCATAATACTCTATACAAGAATACTGACAAATCCGAAACTATAATACTAATAAGATTGACGCACAACAATAATGTTAAAAATTACTTATTATAGTGGATGAAAACAATTAACTTTGAATCGGATGTAAATACATGAACTAATAATTAATACTTAAGTAAAGTGCTCGTTCTATCCGACATTATCAGCAATCCGCTCTTCCTTTCTTGCGAATTCATCGCGACGTTCGAACATCAAGCCAAGAAAGATACGAAGAAAGAGATTTGCATTGCAGAGTGAAATTAGCTACGTAAAAAAAGACCGCGAGAAAATTTGCAATGTTAACGAGGCTGATCGTCACATTTCCGACGGACCAGAAGCCTACCCCTCGTTTGCACATTAATTTGGTTAATCTTAAGTCCAAATCGTCCAAAGCTTTGCCTCCATTCGAATGTTTTGTGCTATTCCTCAGTTTTCTTCTTTATAACTCCCGGCTGATATTATCAATGCCCGTGTTAATGTTCTAAATTTTGCAAGCGTATTTATTCTATAATGTATGGTAATATTCTAGCATGATAACCACGTGGTAATTTAGGTGTCTGATAATAAGTGTAACACTCGCACAGAAAGTAGGTAGAGCGGGCTAAGCTGAATAGAAAAGTCCTGTACCGTTTTACAATAAAGATTTGCGAATCAGCGTGCGTTCGCGCGATTCGGTGAGAAGAGATAGCCCAGCGTTTACGTTGCTACACGCGCGACGAAGCGCTGTGCAAATAACAACGACTATACATGAGCGCCATTCGTGCATAACCGTTGTTGTTTAGAAAGCGCTCCCAAACGCTCCTTCTAATGCTTCGCCGCGCATATAGCAATGTAAACGTTGGGCTGTCTCTTATATTCTCGCCGAATCGCGCGAACGCACTCTGATTCGAAGATAATTAATAATTACTTATCCTCTATAGGTGTTACACTTATAATATTATCAGACACTCTGTATATGTATATAAGGATATACACATGCACAAAACTGTAAGGCTAGTGTATAATATACCTAAGTCAAAATTCAATTATTTTAGAAACCGCAAACTATATCCCAAACTGTTTGAAACTTCTTCACACTAGGAAATCTAGGTGTGAGGTTAGTAACGTTAAGTAAAGTTTAGGTATAGAGCGGTTATTTGCCTTTGAAATTGTAAAACAATGAATTACAACCAAGTCTCTTGTCTAAGCAAAGTTTCATATTAGATGATGTGTCAATCTCGTAAATTCGTGCTGTTAACGTCGAAGATTAGAGTTAATTAGGGTAAGAGTTCCGTATACGACCCACGTCCGATTTTGATCTACTTTTGCAGACACGTAGTATGTATTAAAAGAAGTCGAAAACCCCAGTGCTAACTTGCGGAAATGACTATTTCCTTAAATATTAAAATTTTTATTATTTTGCCAGATTTTGAATTTTTCGACTGCATAATATTTACCTTCTCTTCGCATGTTCCACAGGAGTCGGGGGGGGGGGGGGGGGGGGGGGGTGAACCTCGCTTTACAACTTACAAAGTACATGTGTAGACAAAGAAGCATGTTCCACAGAGATCGGGGGGGAGAGGAGGGTGGACCTCGTTTTACAACTTACAAAGTACATGTGTAGACAAAGAAGCATGTTCCACAGAGATCGGGGGGGGAGAGGAGGGTGGACCTCGCTTTACAACTTACAAAGTACATGCGTAACCCAACCCAATTGTTGTTAAGTCTTGTTCGAAAACGTTTATATATATAACTTTAATTAATTCTTATTTATACGAAAGTTTATTATTGCACGGTCCTCTAGCGGAAATTATTTGCACTTTGCAAGAGATGTACAAACTTCGAAAACGCGTAATGTTAAGATAGCTAATCTAGCTATCACAGCGCTCCAATAACGCACGATGTAGTAGATAACTAATCCGGCCGCCACAAAAATATAACATACTTCAAATTCAACTTTTATAAAGCTAAACTACATTCTAACGTACACACTGACCTACTCAGCTATCCAGAAAACCGATCTTCCGCATACGCAGACTAAAAATCCAAAATCTAGCAAAATAATAAAAATTTGAATATTTAAGAAAACAGTCATTTCCGCAAGTTAGCACTGGGGCTTTCGACTTCTTTTAGTACGTACTACGTGCCTGCAAAAGTAGATCAAAATCGAACGTGGGTCGCATACGGAACTCTAGCCATTATTTATATTAATATCAAGATTAATATACATATATTATATAAATATATCATATTGTTACGCTCGCCGCGCGTCCGCTACACAAACACACACTCACACGCGCACAACGCGTACTCCGGCACTCACGCAGAGAGAGAGAGAACACTGATTTTCGAAAGGAAACTTGTTTATTGCGAACTTGATACAGATTGAAGAACTCGGGCTGACACGTCCGTACGAGACGGAAGCTCAGAGCAAAATCTGCCGGGCGATATTTGTAAATAACAGCGTTGCTAAGGGAGCGCTTCGCAGCTTCTTTTCCCGCGATGTACCGGGCGTCCAGCGCGGGCGTAACAATATAAATTAAATTTTCGCGAAATTACATAACAATGAATTTTGCGTAATCAAATATTCCAATATGTCAAATAAAAGCAGAATTTGCTTATTTAAGTACATAAATATAAAATAAATATTACATTTTGATAAATGTATTCATTTTTAAACAAAAATATGTTGAAATGTAATTGCAAGAGAAATAATTTTAAATGCGTTAAGTAATTGGTGTCAAGAACGAGCGATGAAAATTGTCAGAGCAATGTATTTGAGCAATCGTCTTACGGGATGTAATGCATTTGAGGCAGTTAAGATAATCACGAACAATATCAAGAAGGGACTCTTGCATCTGACGAGCCCGGCGATTATAATTGGAGATGTTTCGACTCAGAAAATGCTAATGTACGCGAATATTGTTGAATATAGCCAATTTGATATTTGTCACAAAATATATATATATATATATATATATATATATAACATAAATTAAACAATCAGATCAAAATTTTATATTATATACTCTATTATATAAATATTTTTCAAATTAAAACTAAAGATAATGATATTTATGATTCTATTAGCATTTTATTAGCGTAGCGTATCAAGTTTTTCTGATGCACACAGTCTTTGACAAGATTAATAATATTTTTTTTCGTCAATATTAAGAATATATTATATTTACAATATATATATATATATATAATATATAAAATATATATATTGTATATATATATAAGGTAAGTGGGGTAGTTTCTGACACATAAAAAAAAAGTAGTTTCTGACACATTTAAAAAAAAAGTGTCTGTGCAATAATCAACAGCAAAAAACGCTCTTTAATTTGCCTGTAATTTTTTTTATATTTGACGAAAACTTTATTTATTACAAATATAAATGTACCGTCAGTGTCAGGAACTGCAACAGTGTCATTAACTCCCCCTTTTACCTTATATATACTTTCTTTCAAATCTTTATACGCAAATTTACGTGATACAATTTTTCTCCTTTCTTTCTTTACTTTTTTCCAGGCACATGCTTATTATCTCTAAGTCGGAGTCTTTTTTACTACAAACTTACATTTAAAATTTTTTGTTATACACATTTTTCTACTTCATATTATGAATTTCAGTTGAACATACGTCGTATTTACGTATGACAACTATGAGAGAAGAAGATACTCAAATAAGAACATTACTTTTATTTTTTTGTGTTAGCTCGTTTTTGTCAACATTTTTGCGTGCGCACCAACAAGCGGAGAAAAAATTTTTCAACCAAGAACGTTTCTATTTTTTTTTGTACGTTATATTACTTCTTCTTTTCTAGCGAGTGTAGACGCGACATTACTATCCAGTCGGCGGTACGCGCGTGCAAGCGTATCGCGTAAACAGGGGAACGAGTACAAACAGCACCTACGTGATCGCAATGCACGGAAGTTTATTTCAACGTTTTTATTTTTATGATTCTCCCCTGCATTCACTGCAGCGAAGATATCAGCGTAAGTGTATCTTACACTGATTATGCATAAATAACTGCATAATTTCTATCAACTATTCCAGTCAGGCTATAGTAATAATAGGTAATAAACATCTTTAATATTGCAATATATAATAGAGTAAATTAGTGTATGGTGAAATACCTACACATAGAGTTTGTTAGAATATATAAACAAACTATAGGATGTGTCTTTAAGTTAGAAAATAATATGTATGTTAGATGGTAAATTATATACCAAGATATAGAAAACAGCACAGAATATATTAACAGTTAACTTAATTATTAAATTAATATATTAAATAATCACAAACACACAAGTACATTATCAATTTTCAATCCACCTCTATATATTGCAACTTTTTCTTATAATTTTCTCTCATTCTTATCAGTTATGCATCATAATAAGTTGTAATATTGCTAATAGCAATTTTTTAATATATTTGTAAATAATAAGCAGTTTATTATTAGCAGTATAGTAGCAGTAGTACTACACACATGCGCGCGCACACATGTATCCTACATATGTATATGTATATTTTTTATAAGAAATGTATTACTTTTCAATTTTCCACATGTTCTGCGCACAATCTAATCGTACTGACGCAACCCTTTACTGCTTTAAACTTCCAAATCGATACTCTCGAAAAATCTCCCCATTATATATCAGCTAGTATACGAAGATGGCAGTCTATACGTAAGCACCACCCTATTATATTCATTCTCCCCTTCGCAGAATAAAAATCTCCCCTTCGCAGAATAATAAGAACATATGACGATAAAAGTACCATTATTCATAACGAGGCGATTCAAAAAATCGCAATATCCATATGTATCATAAAAATCAAGAAACAAGATATAGAAGTTTATTGTTAATTCATATAACGTGAAAAACATTTTTCTTATCACAAAAAAAAATCTAATTTTCAGTAGTAAACTCTTTTTACCATAATTCTCAACTACCCTTTCGATTTACATATTATATTGAGTATCTATATTATATTGAGTAATATTATAATATTGAGTAACGTTAAATTATTAAGTAAATCACGTATTTGCTGCTAGAACAAGAAAAATTGGATTGGATGTAAAATAATATCTAATGTTGAAAAAGAGATAGAAAAAGAAAAAACTTATAAACGTAGAATAAGAGTATAAATAAAATCGTACAAATATTCTAAAATTATAAAGCATTATTAACCTCAATACTTGTGACACCGTTTGTTTGATACCAATGACAAAGAATTACAATCAGTCACACAAAATCAGTCACACAAAATTAATTATAGTGATTTATAATGTTATATATGTAATAAATCACTGTACATATGCTACTATAATCACTAACTTTCCTCAATACCGCTGGTTTTTGTCGTCAGTTAAGTCGAATAACTTCATCTTGAACGAGCCAATCGCGATAAGTAATCGGGTAATTACGGCAATTTACAGTGACAGTAATCGTCGAATTGCAGGAGCAATACGTTTCCCGCGGAACACTCACAATACTCTCCCTTATCGCTACTTCTACGCCATTGGTTAGGCCGATTTAATAGAGATCTCAGCGTACAGCGTTAAACCAGCCAAATTACCGTGATAAATTACCATGGTCGAGGATCATAATTATCACCTTCGTAGTAACGAGAAATCCTTAAAAGCGAGGCGCATAGAGAGATCTCGATGATATCTATATGAATATTACCATTTCTACGCTGCTAACCAAACCAGTGGGACATAGGGGAAGTCGGATGCGAGTCTCTGTAAGAAATATCCGCTACCAAATACAGTCCGCGCGAGTTTGATGACCCTACTTTCCGTGCAATCGATAGAGTCGGCGCTCCTTTTTGCATGCGCAAAACTCGTTGTTGTTCATCACTCGTCAATGAGACAAGATAACAAACAATTTGTTTGGATCTATATTCAGATAATTAGTCAAAAATAAATAAGCTGCTTTTAAATACAGGTATGTATAGGTATACATTACAGACACATGCTTTTAGTTTTGGTAATGTAGGTTTTTATTTGTAAAAAGAGTACGCGATGACGTTTATAGTTTATACAGTAATACAGTTTTACGTTTATTAATAATATTTTGCTTTTAATATTGTCTTAAATTAGCTGTATTCGATGGCCAATGTTTTAAAATCAATTGTACGCTTTAGTACTAATAAATAATAATTACTTTAATTCCTATCATTAATCATTGATTACTTCTTTTACAAGACTTATGGGATTTCATGCCATTAATAGCTCTCAGCTCTCACTTTTCTGTACGTGCCAATCTTGTCTTGACGATACAGCAGGTGAGATAAAAATTCGAGAAAGAAATTCGCTTTTTTTATATTTTTTATATTTTTAGTCGTGTGCACGTAAACAAGTCTCATTGGGTTGTCTAAATCTCTAGTTACTCTAACGTTCACGTACCATTGAACCGCGTAATGTGTGCACATCAACTCTGTTGCACTACCTCGATGCACCCTACTCGAGAGCACTGCACCCACCACAGTTTTTCGCATGCGTAAATAAATTCTCAACGCAGGGATGAGAATCATTCCGACGACTGCCGTTCGCAGCATAAGAAGCAAAAGACAGAAGACAGTGAGTGGCATCGCGACGAGAATTAAATGTGGCCCATATTCCGGAATTATGAGCACGTAATTATGCGTCACTAATTTTCTCACAAAGTAAGGTGGAAAGAAATTTCGCACTTTCCCTTCTTTATCCATTTTTACATTTTTCTAGTAAACTTCTTCAAATCTCTTGTAATTTTCCTGCATAAAATGATGTTTTAAGTGGATGAATCAAAGGGTAAACCGCTGACCGAAATCATGTACACCAATGCCTAATAATGCTCAATTCTGGGCATTACTGCCGAATTTTTTACCTAATGCCTACTAATGTCCTCGTAATGTCCATGCAAGTAATGCAAAGCAATATTTTTGTTTATTTCAGTGTAAAATAGAAAATATTGTATATATAATATAAAAAATTAGTTAGTAATTAGCATTATAAAAATAGTATATAGTATACAATGTTAATATACAGGGTGTCCAATTTTAAAGTTTACAGTGCTATATCTCGCGAACCTATGATTTTATTAAAAAATGTTTTACATTAAAGTTACATGGTTTGGAGGAGGACACGTGATTCTGATGTGTTATGTCGTAGATGTCGTAATTTTCAAAAAATTTTAAAGGCGACAAATATCTTAAACGAAACTTGATTTTTTTCCTTGAGATAAAAGTCGTAGATCTTGTCGAGAAAAGCTCTATAATAAAACTCTCTTTTGTTAAGAATTTCCTGATATTTTTTAAATTTTGTCATAATATTTTTATAGAATAATGAAAGGAATCGAATAATAATTTATTCGATATCTATTAATTTTTACATTTGCAATTTTGCAAAATTGAATAAGTACCTACAAAATGCAATCAAATTTTTAAAAATAATTTTTTCTGTTTTTTACAACAATCGATTTATTTCATTATTCTACGTATAAAAGTATGAAAGTAAAATCACCAAAACATAAATACTTTACGAGATATTTCATATTTTATATTAAAAATATTATAACAAAATTTAAAATATCTCAGCAAATTCTTAACAAAAGAGTTTTATTATAGTGTGTGTGTGTGTTTTGAAAACGTTTCGACGAGATCTACAACTTTTATCTCAAAGAAAAAATCAAGTTCCATTTAAGAAATTTGTCGCCTTTAAAATTTCTTGAAAACGACGATATATCTACATGACTCGGAATCATCTGTTTCCCTACAAACTATGTAACTTTTATCTGAAACATTTTTCAATAAAATCAGCGGTTCGCGAGATATAGCACTGTAAACTTTAAAATAGGACATCTTGTATAATAGTTTATAGTTTGCAATTTTGGTTAGCGCCATCTTGTCTTTTGAATGTCCCACGAAACATTGCATCGTGAGTGCAAACTATATAATTTACTCAATATCAACGCTCTTTTACGTATTATAAATAT
The DNA here is from genome assembly GCA_035220615.1 of Leptothorax acervorum. NCBI lineage: Eukaryota > Metazoa > Arthropoda > Insecta > Hymenoptera > Formicidae > Leptothorax > Leptothorax acervorum. The sequence continues at coordinate 209,388 of JASTWQ010000149.1, read as the reverse complement.
AATATTTGACATAAAACAACTATTAATAAGCACTGTTATGCTTTATTTTTAAAAAATAAAGCGTAACAGTGCCCAGTGATTTAATAATGCTCACCATAATACGCCCAGCAAGGCCTAATAATGCCCAGCCCACAAATGCCCACTAATGCCCAAGCAATTCCTAGCAATGCCTCGAATCTGTACACCGAAATGCCCTCAGCGGTTTACCCCTCGGGATAAATTAAAGAAAATATTGTGAGATTTTCAGCTTTTGTATAGACTTAAATAATATTTTGTCGCAATTTTCGTAATTTTTTGTAAAGAAACCTCAGTATTTCAACATACATTTACACAAAGATAGATGAAATATAAATAAATTAATAACGAAGAACTTGAGCAGAATTAAACGAATAAATGTTTTGTAAATAAGATAAATCTTTTTAACGCGTTATCGTAATGTTACTCTTTTTCTGATGAATTTCCGGCTTGGTTTGTTCGAGATCGTTGCCATTGAAATCTCTTAGTTTGCCTTGGCAACCTAGACGGAGTCTGAAATTGGTCCAAGGTTTAGAAAGTGCAGTATGAAGCCGCGAGATAGACCTTATTTTCTTCCATGAGCCAGCTATACCAACAGTTAATCCTGCTCTCACATACGATCGTTATCGCTTGCGTTTCTCCCGAGACACTTCAGATCGGCACGCCTTAACACATTTCACGTCAACATAACGGAAGTAATAATGATATCAACTTTACTAACAGTCATGCTTTATCTACCCCAATATCATAAAAATAAATATAGTTATAAATTGAGTTAATTTTCTAGTGTAAGTGATACTTGATTATCGCAAAAGAATATAGATAACTAGTTAGTAGTTACTTAGCACTGACGATATTAATATACAATAGTTTTTTTAATTAAAAGTGAAAAATATAGTAAACATACCTATAAATTTTTTAGCAAAATAAAGGAAGTACAATGTCTACAACAACTTGTAATTCTTTGCATTTATCCTTTACATACCCGACTGCAGATTACTACATCTGATGTAGGTTTTTAATGTTTTTATAATGGCTTAACGGGAAGTCTAACTAAATAGTTCCAATAACTTCTATTGATTCTAAAAGCGACACAAATCTAACGTAACTTTATTGCTCGATAAATGATAGCCCGGCACAAGAGTTTGCACAAAAGATAGTGGACATTGAATAGAAACTGAAACAACGTAATACTGATGTGAGCATGACATCGCAACAGGAAGAAAGAGTACACGAAGAGAAACGAAGTACACACGTGCCCGACAGTAATCGGCCAAAATCGGTCCGTTGGTTCCGGGCAGGAAACGGGCCCGGCTTCACGCTCGCTGCTCAGATGGTATTGACGAAAATTGCAATGATCTCCCAGAGTCCCAGACGTTCCAATTTCGAGAGAGAGACCACGACATACCGGGTGCATTTCCAATGATTCACAAACCAATGAAATGATACTATGTCTTCCTCGACCTATTTTAAAATGGTTCAGCCTTCTATTCGTATTCGCCTTTGATAACACTATCTTCTAGCGATGCTCCGATATTGCTTCAATGTCGCGAAGACGTATGGTTTCAGAAAAATTGCCCGAACGTTAAAGGTACCATTAAATCTCCTCAAATGTAAACTTGGAAAGATTGTTAAATTCAATATCATGTAAATGGTGCCGCAAAAGACCGTCGGACCCAGAGGCATTTTGGCGAGAAATCAATCGGCCGTGTCGTCACGCTCGAAAACACGCAATTAAATTACGATCGTGTGCCACTCTAAAGAACAAAGCAACACGGCGACCAGCTGCTGTTGTTAATTTTGAAATCAATTCCGATATTAAGCGAGAGAATTCGCAATATCCTACACCGATACTCGATCGAGACCGACACGTCGATCAAGGACTCGACAGTATAATCACCAATCGCTCTCGGTAGAAGGAATACAATACGGGCAACTTCCTGTGACACTCCTGTATCACAGCTATTCTGGCCACAACTTTAATCAGGATTTGCCAAGCCCTCTTCAAGCGCAAAAAATATTACAGGAAAATATAAATTATTTCAACAAAATATTCTGTTTTCGTCTTTCTTTACAGTAAATCAGAAATTGTTATATTAAATATATGTCAGATGAGAGAATGTAATATAACAATATTATAAGCTAAATTAAATATTCCGAGTCATTGAGTCCATTGATTGATTTCATTCTATGCACATTTTAGTTATTAAATTAGTAAATTAAATTTTGTTAAATTAAAAATAATTTTCAAAACTTTTATTAAAACTCGGCTGGTTTTAAATTTTAATAAAACTTGCGTAGGTAATGAGACAAAATGTAAACACCACAATTTGTAATTAAAAAAATTAATTAGAAAGAGATATAAACATATCGAATTTTCAATCTCAAACATTTCGATCTCTAAGGCTGGAGAAAGAGAGCACGAAGAAAGAAAGTGTTTAAAACGATAAAAGAGGTAAGAATTTACGGAGCAAAAACAGATTCTCGTTAACTAGGAGACTATTGTTATATCGCGCTATGAGGTTCGTGTAATGACTCGGTTCGCGCCTACCCAATGTGATATGTGATTCAATTTACTCGCACGATTACGCTTACGATATCAGCTAATATGGAACATACAAGAGAATTCACGAATGTAAACAAACCACCGTTGTTTAAATCTATGCTGCAGCATAATATAGAAAATAAATCTCACTTTTTATTTTTTTTTTGGTTATTTCTATTATCGTTGTTAATATCAAATAATATAATCATCCAAATTGTAGTTTAATAGTTACGATCGATATAGAGATAGGTACTGTAAATGTAATATGTATAATATACAATATAAATATATAAAATATAAATAAATATCGGAAAAGAAAAAAAGACACAGAGAAAGTGAGACAGAGATTTTTAAATGTATAGAATTTATAAAATTTATCATAAATAGTTGCTCTTATTAAAATATATATTCAAACCAATTAATCTTTTTAATCGAGCCATATAAAATGAATAGATTACTTAGGTAAACGTGAGAACATTACGTGCCAAGAACGACGTAATAGCACGGAGTGCCTGCTATATGTTTATATTGTAGAATTGCACTTAACGAGTACCTCAAGAGCTGGCTTAACCGATGCCATCAAGTTTAGACCTTCTTGTCAAATACAAAACCATGCTAATAATCGGTAGCAAGGTGTCGTAATTAGACACACTTATTAGATATACTTATTCCAAAGAAAGAAGCTATTTAATCAATCTAAGACAATTTCTTCACGTCGCGCAAAATGTTGAAATGAGTCGGATTTTAATCTCGGTAAGTGTTCGTGTTTAAGTCGGCTGCGATTACTCACGTTAGTTGTTAAGAAACAAAGAATTAATTAGTTTTGCGTTAACCTAATTTATTTGCAACATTGTTTTGTCTCGTGTTTTAATTTTCCTGATGGAAAACTCGCGCCTTTGCTTGTGACGAGCCTGGAATGGCGGAGATATCGATCCCACGAGAATCGCGTATGCGCGCATCAAGTCTTGCCAAGATAAACACACAAAAAAATAAATAGCTCATGATAGTTTAATCCAAGAAAACGTGTATACAAAATTTTTCGTGGCACGATCAATTTAAAGATTTATGTACATACATTAATTATTATTTCAAACTTTAAATATGTTATGTCTTAAGTGATGTTTATTGTTAATAAGATTAATTTCTTAATTAAAGATATTTTTTAAGGCAACAAGAATGCTTAAAAGTAACCATTTAAATCAATCAATGCCAAGGGTACAGGTAGAGGAAGTGAGAGAAAATTACTCTACTTTATTACCACAGAAAGCATTCAAAGGATTACCAATAAAAACTCGGAATAAATGGCAGCTTGATTAAAGTGTATTCATCCTTTGTGAAGTGGTTTGCTTGCTCTTCCGAATGAACCGAGAAATAACTCTCTAAAAATTCAAATAAGATCTTAAAACACGTTCTCTTCTACGAGATGTTTTTCTTTAACTTGGAAAGAACGCGCTAATTGGTCGCATATTGCAGTATGAACTTTACATCGGTAAAACATTTCTAAGACAAAATTTAAACAAAATTTTTAAAGAATGTGAATAATAAACTTGAAATGCAATCTTTGATTTCAAGACAACTGATTGCGTTGCAAAAAATAAAAGTTTTTCTTGAAGCATTTTAAACCATCCTTAACTCTAAAAAATAAAGCAGACTAAAAAAATAAAAAAAGTAATAGAAAATCACCAATCAGTTAAGTAAAAAAGACAAATTTCATATAATTTTATATGGACAAAAAAGGATGACTCTTTCAGTAAAAGCAAATATAATTACCTATACATATAAATTTATCTACTTCTAAAAAAGGCATGTTAAACGAACTCGAATGTATCAAAATGTTGAAGCCGCTATAGCGAAATGCCGATTGTTCTCTTGTTGCGCTTACTTCGTGAGCGACTGTCATTGTATATTTTGACAGTTGTGTGTATCAAGGGTTAACAGTGTTATAGTAACAGTATAATTAAGGCTAAATAGCGCGCGCGTGAAGCGCGCGTCTGTGATATCTAGTTCTATAAAATAGAATAAAATTAAAATAAAATGTAAAAAAAACAATAAAAAGAAAGTGTAGCAAAAGTCAAGTATTAATATGTAACCTTTGAATACAAGTATTAAAAATCAACTCTTATTGTTAGACATAATTGGAACATTTTACAAAAATATTATTAGGCATTCGATATTATAAACAGATAAGATCATAATAAAGATAATACAATTTTTTTAAATAGAATAAAAATTATTAAAATCTTTTAATATGAGTAAAATCCTTTGATTCATAATATGTCGATTACAAATGTTACCGAAGAAAAATAAAAGACTTAATAGTTTTTTAAAACGTCGCAAAAATTCCACATTATTTCCCTAGGATTCGTGAAATATGCAAGTACAGTAACAGGCATAATATTTTATTAAGGAGGTTCGCCTATTACTTGTGAGTCAAAAACGCGATTGAAATAAATGTCATTACAGCGATCCCGAATTATATGCAATATTAGTATAATGAATTGTGGATGCTACTTATGTGCTATATTCTTCGTAAATTATTAGTGTATAGAATATTAACAAGCATATGCCGGGGTATGAGAGCGTCAACGACTCGGGAATCGCTTATTTGGCCAACATTATAGGTTAGGACCTGTCACTTTGTGACAATAAGTTTTCTATACTTGAAAGCCAACTTAGAGCCTTAATTTTTTTATATAATTTACATAAACACTTTACACAAATAATCCCAAAACTTGAGCAATATTGATCATATAGTTTTTTTATAATATTATTCAGAAGTTGACCACTTTTAGTCTACCCTTATGGAGAAAGTCGCTCCGAGGTAGATTATCACTGGTTTAGTACACACTTAGCCACCTTAGGATTTTGAAAAACTAGCATTTGATAGATGAAACATCAAGGATTGTGTAAAGACTTTAAAAATCGGACTTTACCGTGTGTATTGAAGGCTATATTGTCACAAAGTTTAGATCCTAGCCTAGAATGTTGGATAATAAGCGATTCCCGAGTCGTTGACGCTCTCATACCCCGGCATATGTTTGTTAATATTCTATACACTAATAATAATTTACACTCACAAGTAATAGGCGAACCTCCTTAAGCTAACAGACGGAAAAAACGATTTCGCAAACAACAGGATTTACACGGAAGATTCCGAGATGCTTCTCTGAATGGAAAGACTCGGCAGAAAATCGATCTGCAGCGGACAGTAAACTGCGAGAGGTTTTTTCTTATAAAAGACAGCTGCAGCAAATAATACAAGTTGGATTAAGCCCAAAGAATAAGCTCTTCAACGAAGGATGTATCCACGTTTATGTCTATACGCGATTCGACGTAAAGTTCTTTAGAGCGTGCACAATAGGCGAAGATCTCAATGAGTTTTAGGAGACGAGTTTCGCGAAAAGGAAAGTTAGATAGACAATCGCAGTTGCCGCTACTTATGCTACGCTACGCATTTCGAAGTTCCGCAAAGTATAAATACGCCATCGTACACCATGCCGAACACAATACGTAATTCATGAGGCTGCACGGGTGCGTAAAAACTCTCGAAACTAATCAAGCAACTTAATTAAGCAAACTTGAGAATAGCGCGCGATTAAATATCGCCGAAGCCATGGCACAGCAACCAAAAGTGCATATATCACGTAAAATTATAAAAACTTTCCGTTTAGTTGACAATTATTGTTGTTGTTATTATTAATTTGGATTGTAAAAGTGAAATAGCCAATATTAAAACATTAGAAACGCAGCCGCGGGATCACATCAAGGAATTGCGCTGCCATTGTATACCTATCGATACGTTCCGATAGGATTTTACCGAAATATCGCAAAAATTGTTCGGCAATCGTTCGAAAATACGTCGAATGCATCTGCCGAGCGTGGAGATCGACCGCACAAGCGGTCGGAACGGTCGGAGGGGTCGAAAACGATTTAGCGGCCGACCACAACACGCCACGAACCTTCGTTCGTGGCCCACTGCGATTGCATCCGCGCACTTACGCACATTGCTATACGCGGAGTCGATATCGGACGGAAAAATAAGGAAGAGGTTGGATCGATATCTGCGGTTTCGTATATTGTTCGCGCGTCCTCAACATGTGGTCGTGTACAAAATCATGAAATAATCGCATTATGCTTTATTTTAGCAGATAGTAAATTTAAAATGCAAAATAATAGTTGTTTTGATGTCAAAGGATCAATAAATTATGGAAATTTTAAATTACTTGTTCTTGTTAGTTGTCATATTTTGACAAAGTAAAAAAATTGAGCGGTACCACTAAAAAACAATATGCAAACTATCAATATTATAATTCTTTGTAATATCGTTGCTCAATCGACTTATTATATATAAATATTTATTATATACTTACAAAATATATAAATACATTTATTTTAGCTTAAAGGAATAAGAAAAAAGATTTACAAACTGATACTAACACGATAGAAAAATTAAAAGAAACCCCAAGAAAGTTTATTTTCTATTAGCAAATATATACGCAATGCAACACACACACATATATATATATATATATATATATATATATATATATATAGAAATATCACGTCTAGCCCTCCCGCTAATGGAAAGCACTAATTGGTTCGTTAATAATGATATGAGAGATACCACAAGCCAGTCAAGAGACAGAAACCACGTAGTGCAGGCTATATGAGCAAGAGAACGTCCGATGCCATCCGAGGGTGGAGAGCTAGGACGGCGTATTTAAGCGTGATTAAGCCGCGCAATATCGGGCTTTCGGTCACAAAGGGAATTTCGCTGGTTATAGCCGCCTCTAGCTCGACGTCAACGTGGAACCATAACATTAATTAACGTCCGACGGAAAAGACTAACACGATGTTCGATCAAAAGCGTCGGTTCACCTCTCTACATCATTTCGTCGTTCGTTTTTCTCCCACATTTCCCGTATTTGCACAAAATTTCAATTGAGCAAAGATAAATATGTATCTCAATTGTACGAAAAAAATCACATAACGTCTCAATTATGTTCCCGCATATAAGTATTAGGTACACAAATTTTCACTTTCTTTATTATATAGATATAGATTTTCCGATAAATATTTCAATATTTATCTTAAAAAATAAAGAAAATAAGTAGAGTAACGAGCTTTATATTAAATTTTGTACTTATTTGAGTATAATAAAATTGAGTTATACTTATAATAATAAAAATAAGGAGGGTAGTATTAAAATAGAATATCAACTTCGAAAAAACATCGCAAAGAATGATAAGTGCAGATTTATCTTGCTTCTAGTTGTTGGAAATTTATAGTCAAATATATAGCATAATCATGATCTCAAGAAAGTAATTTCCTGCGATATTATGATCTTCGAAGTTCACTTGTGCCGCGATTTCAAGGGAACCGTTGAAATTCTCAACAAAACATTAATCAAAGCATGTGAGATGTTATATAGCTGACAGGCGAATTCTCAGAATGACTTAAAATTCTCAACATAAAACCATCATCCTAGAAATTTAAAATACCAATCGTCCAGAACTATTCGCCGCGGAATTAAAATCAATCTTGTACTCCGAACCCTGTACTCTCTAATGACTTTCTGTGATGCATAGAAGAGGCATAGTGTGAAATTTCAGGCAAATTTCACTTAAGAAAATTTAAATTAAGAAAAATTTGCAAATGCAAAATTGATTTCCAATGTAAAATTGATTTCATATATCGTATATTTTAAAATTGTTTCAACAATTAAACTAAAAATTAATTTCCAATATTCATTAAGTTCCAATGTTAACTTTTAATAAATATTTATATCAACAAAAATTTCATATAAATAAATAAGTATTTATGGCGTCAATTATTAATTACACATTAATAATTCACATTGTTAATAATGTCGTATTCTTGCATACATTCATCGGAAAGAATTTGATATGGCGAGAAATTACAATTTTTTGCATAAAATTTGGTGTAAAATTACCGAGCTGTATAATAAGCCAATGGTGCGCGTAAAATTTTTTCCGGTACAATCTGATGGTGACTAAATTAAATGGACTTTAATGACGTTCATTTTCATGAACTTCCGCCGCCGGTGTTGATTTGCTTGTGCGCATCTTTTATGTGATTGCACCTCATAAATTGCGGTCCAACGACAAAAGGAAGGAAGAAAAATTCTATAAAAGAGAAGAGAAGAGGCAGTCAAATTCGTTGGTGACTAATTGTAAGTACAATCCAAGGTACAATCACATCAATTAAACAAATATATTCCGAGTTAACTTATATCGTTGCAATGATACTATTCGGTTAATTGCGTTAGTAGACAGCGTTTAACATGATGCAAATATTTATAGATCGATCCTAATTAAAAATTACTTAAGGAGGCTCTACAGGTACTCTCTAGTCAGTTAAGAGATGAAGAGAAAATCTTCAAATTCATCAATTCTAAGTATTCATAAAATATTTTCATGAATTTTGATGACGTTAGAGCTTATATCATACCCATAGTCGAAGCAAGGAATAATTAAAAGTATCGTGTAAGTGCTCATTTGACTCAGGCTTATACATGCGAGAAAATGTAAGCAACGTCGCGAACTTCAGTCTCGCTGTTCTGCTCATATGACCCTGGTCCTTTTCTAGTCAGTGACTGTGTTTACTTTTATAAATTTATAATGACTCCTCCAAGCCTGACCAATTCTTGGAGAAATAAGGATAGTCTTGCGTGGTGTCAAAAGAGGAAAATCCGCTAAAAAGAAAGTTATTCTTCGAATGTGGAAAATGCCCAAAAATCATTGGCAGATAAAAGGTTATGTGAGGTTAGTAATATTTTCAACTTTGATCATACATGTGAAAGTTATTTACATTACTATATCACTTTTACTCTTTACACGCGCACACACACACACACACATATAAGCACTCGTGCAGTCGCTGCGACGTTGCCAAATCTCCCTTGTTATTCGAAGCACGCTACGTGAACTGTGATATGGCCTGTTTCAATAACCAATATCACAAAATTTTACACGATAACCCTTGTTTTTCTCGATATCTCTGAAAAGCTTAGATTAAGATCTATAAGAGCTCCGTTTTTTAAATCTCTGGCAGGCCGCCTTCATATAATTAATATCTCATTTCCTGTCTCCAGGAACCCCTCTGCCATAAGAGCTCATGTTAAAAACTGTGATTTCAAAATTCATTTTCGCAAATTTTTACACGATAATCGATGCTGAAATTTTTCGAGCACTTTTCTCGCATCTCAATTTATACGTCCATGAAGTTTCTTTCCAATTTTTAGATACATCCATTATCTGTAGAGCCTCCTTAATACTATTGTACAAATAGTCAGTCGCGATATTAATCGAGAATGATAATCTGAATAAAAATATCGTAATAAAAATTCTAATTCACATACAATAATATCGCAAAATTTTCAAATTTTTGTTTTTAGCAAATTGTATTGTCACTTGATTCTTTACAGAAAAACAAAAACAATAACTATTTATTTCAGATAATGGCTCCACATGATGGCTTACTATAATAAATAAATAGCCCACTACAACGAGGGAAGTTACAGTAACATTAAACATCGAAACGACTGTTAATTTTCGTTACGCTTTGTTCGGATCAGTCGGGAAACTGCATATCAGTCTTCCTTGGTGTTCCAAACACTAGTATCGTCTCGCAGTACACATTCTCCGTAACATGACCCTCGCCAATCTCCCCAATGCCATAGCTTAACTCGAAAGATCGCCCTACACAGTCATGACTCATCAAACGAGTCATCCGTTTATATAGAAGCCATGCGCAATACTTCACAATCATCAATTTATTATGCCTCAAAGAATATAAAACTATAACAATAACTGTAAAACTAACTGCTTTATTTCAATCAGATATATATTGTATGTATACATATAATATCATATATTATGATATTATGATCTAAAAATTATTTACTCACTGAAGTGAGAACACGACGAAGATAATGAATGCGTTAAAAAACGATTTAATCCAACTAATCCATATTAATCTAGGAAAGAATAAGATAAAAAAATTAAGAGCCTCATATAACCGTAGTACTAATATTATCTAGGTATTTATTTAGTCATTATAGTTTGCACATTAACGCATTCGTGCTCCCTGTTCGTTATGGATTTCATTGTTTTCCCATTGGATGACTCACATTCTCCGGAGGAGGGTGGAAAAGTATTCCCGGAAATGCGTCCGCGATTGAGAACGTGGGGTAAGGTATATAGGGTGCTATCCACTTAAAGGAAGATAACGAAAAGGAGGGCGGTACGATTCTTATAGTGGAGAGCATTATCTATCGACCTCGAGAGTTTCATAAAAGCTCCGCTTTCTATCATAAAACTTTACGCGAAATCGTATCGCACTAAACAAAAAAAAGGCGATATTGCACCGCAACTTTGTGCTTTAAAAATGTAAATGATAATGATTTCACGTGCCTTTGGCATAGTTGACTGTTCGATTTGTCGTATCAAGTGTCGAAAAGTAAGATAGTATTATAATACCGCTTAATTGATATCTTGCTGTTCATCGAATTCAAATCAGATAATTTTTAATTATCATATTTCATGGATCTAACATCATTTATAAAATCACGTTATAACCTGTAATATAAAAATAAACTACTAGAATAAATAATAATAAACTAACAATTTTCGAAATTATTAAAATAAAATTTTAATGTAGTGAGTTTATATAATCATATGTATTTTATAAGTAGAATAAGCAAGTCACAATATCGCAATATGGTAACACCAGAACTATAGAAATAAAAAATGTATATTTATTGTTAGATATGTATATAGTATTATACATTTTCGTTTTTTTTTATAGAGCTCCTTCCATGGAATGGAATTAATGAAATGGAGTATTCACTTTTCGATGACTTTACCTTAATACCTACTTTTATACGTAGGTCGTAGAATAATGAAAGGAATCGAATAATAATATCAATTTTTACATTTGCAATTTTGTAAAATTAAATGCGTCTACAAAGTGCAATCAAATTTTTTAACATAATTTTTTCTGTTTTTTTTTTACAACAATTGATACCTTTCATTATTCTACGTATAAAAGTATTAAGGTAAAGTCATCAAAAAGTAAATACTTTACAAGATATTTCATATTTTATATTAAAAATTTAATGACAAAATTTGAAATATCTCAGGAAATTTTTAACAAAAGAGAGTTTTATTATAGTTTCTTGAAAACGTCTCAACAAGGGCTACAAGAATATGTATTAAAAAGTATGGGGTCCAATTTAAAAAATTCAAACTAACCCTAACTTGACCTGAACGACGTCACCTAAGATCAAACTGATAAGGTCAGTAAACAGATCTTTTTAAACCCTACGACTTTTATCCGAAACACTTTTCTGTAAAACTTATATTTTTAAAAATTTTTCAGGATTTCCATACTTTTTCCTCACCCTGTATATGTACTACGGCAATAATAATAATATAAAAATTTAAAAATTTGTTATGTGTCAAAATATTTGGGAAAGACATCATTATTGTGACGCGTGCAACAAGGAATTCATATCACGCCGGAAGTCGTCTAAGCGCGTCCATCCTTCCTGCGACTAAAGGATGTCTTCGTAAAACGATACTCGGTATTTATATGCTCAGCTCTAGGCTTCGGTAAGCTAATCTGAGAAGAAGTGAAACACAATTTCGATAAAATAGAATTTGAAGAGCACTTTAATCATAGAAGAAAAATGCGGGAACTATTTCGATCACGCGGTCAATAAATTTTACAAACTCGAGAAAGATATGCAACAGGTCAAGAGTTTAGCAGACTTGGCACAGATTACGGAATGTCTAGCCACGCATTTCATTTCTCGGGAGGTAACAAGAAAAAGTCATTGACTTCGAAAAAGCCGTTAGTCAAATACCAGAAGAGCTTTCAACATTTCCTTTAAATATTTCATGTTGTCAACAGAAAACTTTGAACGAATCTCAAAACAAGTAAGTATTCGCATTAAATTTCCATTTAATTTTCTTGGCACTTTTATGCAGACTTTATGTAAACTTCATATTGCCATCTACGAATTGCCAACTATATTAAAAACTCTATTTTCACGGCACTTGCAACACACATGCATCTCCTCATCAAATAGAAACGCAATCTCTCGGATATTAAAATAAATTGCATTCCATAATGGATTACGGAAGAGTTTCTAGTTGAGGAAAGTGCATGTTGACGTATCAGTGTAAATAAAACAAAATACAGTACAGTGGGGAGAATCCACAGAAAACGTTCGTATAGTCGTAGTCACAGGCTTGTAGTGAGTGGAGTCGCTGGAGGATAAAAATTGAATTTCTTCACTTTCGTGTCTCACAATCAGTCGTCTTTATGTCGTCCGACTGTATCTGCTTCGCGTCAATCCTTGCAATCCTTAATGCATCATACAAGCGTAAATGCCAAAATACTGTAGCATGTCATGCAAAAGGAGATCTTATGAAAGTACAAGAAGTCGTGATTAAACTCGCATAAACATATAAATTCAATCTCATATAGCGTGTGCTATTTCATATTTCCATTTCCAACTTTCTTGATTTCCCTCGTATAGTTACCTACTGAATTCGATTGTTATCTATCAATGCAATTGTCTTTTCATGATATACATACATAACAATTTCGCGAATTGTATTATAAAGATTCGGATATACACGTGAATATACATAATAAAGTACAATTGCAAGATTTGTGCTAAATTTACATAATGTACGCAAATGGATACATAGGTATAATATATATAATATTGCCAGATGTGTAAAAAGATACAGTCGTACGATGTTCTACTCTGTGTCAAGGCTTAAATTTTTTGTCGACATCAAACCTGACGTAACCCATAAGCTATATAGTTTGCCGTTGTCTAAGATGTTTCTCGAACTTCTGCTTTTTCTATATCCGATTCTATCGATACTATCGATAGTTACCTTGATAGTTACTTATTTAAACATCGACAAAATCATTCATCGTCAAATCGTGATATTTATTCGTAAATACTATTTCAAAATGTTTTTAGCGCTTAAACCTTATTTCCGATTTACTACTTTCACAAAAAAAGAATTATACAACATTACAACTACATAAATTATTAAATAAAATAGATGGATAAAACTGAAATTTTGCAATACCAATTTTTGTTCATAATTACATTAGCAATTTCAAATCTTCTTTGTATAAAAAGTACTAATAAAAATAACCATATTTATATTAAATATTTTCATAAATATTTTGAAAAAGAAGCATGCTTGGAAGCACGTATATGATTAAAAAATAAAAAAAGAAAAATTTTTATCGATTCTTTGTCCAAGAATTTTACAGTTCTAATAATTATAAATTAAGTCAATACGTATGCCCTACAATCTACATCACAAGTATCGTATCACATTTTTCTCCGTATAATCAGATAGAGAAATTGACTTTATTGTAAATTAAATAGCATTTATTCAATCTAGCTGACTGTATAATTTCGGATGACTGTTGCACACAAAACAAATTGTCATTTAACACAACAGAACTTGTCAAATAAACTGATCAATAATCGAAATTGAACGGCGTGCGTAAGTATAATCCTCCAGAGCCATGTTTATCCGTGTAGTGGCGCAAAGTGATTAAACACAGTTTCTCGTTAATGATTCGAGACGAACGCTTGCGAGCACCAGTTCGCTAGATGTTTACCGATTAAATTGCCACCTCGGTAAATGGACGACATGTTTCGGAATCATTAGACAAACGTTCGAGAACGTTATTAATATCGGTGTGTCGTGGAACGATTCGAGTAATCCATTTTGCTCACTGAAGATCGCGACACTTTTCGTTTTTTCTCACTAAAAAACGCCCATGCCTTCTGCAAGTTATTCATCAACTAATAATCTCGTTTCAATTTTGACATTATATGCAGGTTTCGCAATTCAAATTCTCGACTTTTAGTGTATATTAAAAACGTAAACGGTTATTGAATCATGAGTAAGTATTGAAAACCACGTCAATAGCCGATCCAAGAAAATTTATATTATGATAACGTATGAAACGTGTTAAGCTGTCAAAAAGTTATCTAAAAATATTACTGATAACTATTAAATTATCAACATATTTTCAGAAATTAACAACTGTATCTGATTGTACTGTGTGTACTGTATGTATACAGGATATCTGATAATTACCTGCCCTCTCTCGTGGGCAGGTAGAGTGGATTAAATTCAATAGAAAATTCTTTTACGGCTTTATAAATATCTCAACAAATAATGAGAAATTAATTAATAAAGATTTGCACGAATCAGCGTGCGTCCGCGCGATCCGGCGAGAAGAGACAGCCTATTAGCGACTATCATTGCTAGACGTGCGGAGGTCCAACGTCATACGTCATTCGTGCATAGCTGTTGTAAACATACAAAGCACTCCTCCTAATGCCGTGCGCAAGACTCGCAAGAGGAACAGTAATCGCTAGGCTGTTTCTTCTCGCTGAATCACGCGGACGCACGATGATTCGCGGATCTTTATTAATTAATTTCTCATTATTTATTAAAAAATTTACAAAAACGTAAAGAACTTTTCTGTATAGCTTAACCCTCTCTACCTTCCCACGAGAGATGGTCCGATAATTATCAGATACCCTGTATATGTATAGAATAACGTCGATCAATTATTTATACGATTATTTTGATTATTGAATCATTTATCTGAAAACCATTATACAACCACAGTGAAGCATAATCGGTTATAATGTTGTTAAAATGTCGTAATAATTTTGACGGATAATAATAATTAAATGTCATTAACACAAGCCGCGTTAAATAAATGGTTTAATGTTACAAAATATTTCACCTAAACGTAATAACTTCTAACTAAAATAATATTATCATAAATACATTAATAGTAGTATATTAAATTAGAAATTAATAATAGTACAGCTCAAGTATAACTCACTACTTATTGTTTTTTTCGTAAACAAGATTGTGTGTATAATGGGATGTCGTAAAATTATACACATTTTTGATTATAGAAATTAAATTGACTTTCTCAAAAATTTTGATTACAAAGCTGTATCAATGGATACGATAAATAATACAAAAACTATTTTAATTAAAAATATTATTTTTGAAAATTTTTGAAAAATTATGTAACATTTCACTTTTTCTTCATAGCTTTAATAGCATCTCTACCAGCGTAATCATTAAATTTTCTGAACCGGTGGTCTGAACCGACATCAAATTTGAATCGGTGGTCGTAATTATGCTCGTAATCAAATAATCCTGGTAGTTCTGGTAATTACACAATTTTTTTCTTGCCGCTACCTACTCTTTATAACCCTTCCTAGTATAGAAAGAAAGCGATCGTTAGAACTCACATTACTCGAATATTCGCAGTACAAATTTTTTTCTCGAGAGAAAACTTTAGGCTTATAACAACAATAAGTACATTTGCCAGAATTTGAAAAAATAAATAATTTGAAATCATCAAAATTTGCAAAACTAGAATTATATTAATATTGCTCTTTACGCAATCTTTGTTTCCATTTACACACAATCTCGTAATATACACCTACCTACATATTACATACATATATATGTGCACATATTGGCAAGAAAATAGAATTTGCTATCAAGGCGAATATTCGGTAATGTAACAAAGAAGCCGTAACGGGAAGTAAGTATGCGTGAGGATTAGTCCAGTCAAAATACGGAAAAAAGAGGGGGTACCTAGAAAAAATTGCAACAAAAGGTTTTATTACGTCATTGTGTTCAGAAAAATATACTGAACAACATATCCTAATTCCGCCATTTTCCGCTATCCCTAAGTATGTTTTTTATTAACAATTTGTAAACAAATTCGTTTTTCTCCACAAATACGATAAATTTCGAAATTTTTGTAGAGATCAAAGTTGTAGAACAGACAAATATCTACAAAAAATGTTCTATAAGTTTTTTTCGTACAAGCAATACTTTTCACGTAATAAATTTTGCAAGATATACGCTGCGCGGTAAGCGCTGACAGACGTCAAATAAATTGAACCGTCGCACGCGCGCACAAAAAATGTTATATCTTTTGAACGAATCATCGTACAGAAATGATCAAAGAATCGTTAAAAAGCTGAAACTTTCAGCTTTTTAATGCGATTTGGTTCGTTATTCTGCGACAATTTTTGAAAATTCTACGATGGTTTAAACAAATTGTTACATGCATTTTTGCCTTTTTTTATAAAATCAGCCACAAGTAGGTTCCAAATTGTTTTAAAAAAAAAAACGCCAGCAGAATATTACAGTATATACTTCATACTTTGACTCTACCAGAGGAAAAAAATTACAAAAATTTTTTTCTTTAAAATCAAGCTATTGACATGTCCAGTCAAAATACGGAAAAAAGGGGGAGTACCTAAAAAAAATTGCAACAAAAGGTTTTATTACGTCATTGTGTTTAGAAAAATATACTGAACAACATATTCAAATTCCGCCATTTTCCGCTATCCCTAAGTATGTTTTTTATTAACAATTTATAAACAAATTCGTTTTCCTCCACAAATACGATGAATTTCGAAATTTTTGTCGAGATCAAAGTTGTAGAACAGACAAATATCTACAAAAAATGTTCTTATAAATTTTTTGAAATATCTCATATTATTTGAGATATTTGCAACAAGAGCTACTAGGCTACGCGCGGAGCGGAGCGGCGAATTCTAAGACTGCCGTGTGCTTGTTAGAACTCTCCGCTCCGCACGTAGCCTAGTAGCTCTTATTGCAAATATCTCAAATAATATGAGATATTTCAAAAAATTCATAAGAACATTTTTTGTAGATATTTGTCTGTTCTACAACTTTGATCTCTACAAAAATTTCGAAATTCATCGTATTTGTGGAGAAAAACGAATTTGTTTATAAATTGTTAATAAAAAACATACTTAGGGATAGCGGAAAATGGCGGAATTTGAATATGTTGTTCAGTATATTTTTCTGAACACAATGACGTAATAAAATCTTGTGTTGCAATTTTTTCTAGGTACCCCCCCTTTTTTCCGTATTTTGACTGGACATGTCAATAGCTTGATTTTAAAGAAAAAATTTTTTTCCTCTGGTAGGGTCAAAGTATGAAGTATATACTGTAATATCCTGCTGGCGTTTTTTTTTTAAACAATTTGGAACCTACTTGTGGCTGATTTTATGAAAAAAGGCAAAAATGCATGTAACAATTTGTTTAAACCATCGTAGAATTTTCAAAAATTGTCGCAGAATAACGAACCAAATCGCATTAAAAAGCTGAAAGTTTCAGCTTTTCAACGATTCTTTGATCATTTCTGTACGATGATTCGTTCAAAAGATATAACATTTTTTGTGCGCGCGTGCGACGCTTCAATTTATTTGACGTCTGTCAGCGCTTACCGCGCAGCGTATATCTTGCAAAATTTATTACGTGAAAAGTATTGCATGTACGAAAAAAAATTCATAAAAACATTTTTTGTAGATATTTGTCTGTTCTACAACTTTGATCTCTACAAAAATTTTGAAATTCATCGTATTTGTGGAGAAAAACGAATTTGTTTATAAATTGTTAATAAAAAACATACTTAGGGATAGCGGAAAATGGCGGAATTTGAATATGTTGTTCAGTATATTTTTCTGAACACAATGACGTAATAAAATCTTGTGTTGCAATTTTTTCTAGGTCTAATCGTATTTTGACTGGACTAGATGCGGTGAAAACGAACAAGCTATCAAAGATGATCGATGCCGCAGAGTTTTCTTCGATCGAAGCAAATCGCGACGACTATCCGCTGAGCATTTTCCAAGACGGCTGCACCTTGATATAAAGCACCGCACTCTCCGAAATTACGCGACCCATCGCGGAGAGTATCGCCCCGGGCGTTTCCGAAGAGATTCATGAATTATGTAGATAGATCGTGTTGTGGGAGGAGAGCGTCTGCAAACCGGCAGCGCGATCATCCGCCGAACGTTCCTGGCCGCTCGGCAGAATGCTGTTTGTCGGCGATGGGTTTGATGGATGAATCCGTGCCATAGACTCCATTCCGAGAGGGGTGACACTCTATCAAGTCGTCATAGTCATCATGCAGTCTCGTCATTCATCCGAGCTTTCGTATTATTCGCGATTATCCACCACATTGACACGTGCGCATCTTTGGAAATGCTTCCATCAGATTCGATTATGTACATGTTGCAAACAATTTCTTATCGATTTGTTATACAAAAGTTAAAATTTTATGACAATCTGTCTCATAATTTCTGTAATATTTCTCACGAGTTTCTCATATATTTCAAATGTATATTGTGTTATACAACTAATACTTACATGTTAAAATTAATAATAACAAATTATATATAAATGGCATAATGGAGAAAACCATTCTTTAACCTTTCATATTGTGTATGTTAATTATAAACACTAATATCGGTGAGTAATTATAAGATATTAATAATGTGATGTACCTATATAATAATATAATACCTATATACTTACAGACTTTTATTTAAATCTTCAATAGATATTATATTTATCGTGTATACGCGGCAATGTATATCTTTTTATTATTTATAACACACTGTTCAACAAAAAAATGCAATGGAATGAAAATAACAATTTCCCATAGTTTTTGGACGCGCTGAATACGATCCCATCTACCAAATTGCTCTATCACGTCACAATTTTGAGAAATTTGCAGTTAAAGTTTCAAAAATAAACTATTTTAGTGTATTTTGGCATATTATAGCAGTTATTTTGAGTACTAATAAACATAAATGACTGATATTTATGTGGAAATAGTACATGTATGAACGAAGGAAAGTTAGTTAAAGCAGTGAATTGTTGGTATATTGAAAGAAAAGTTATTTAAAGAAGAGAATAGAGAGTATGTGCTTCAACTTACAAATCACATACTTGTAAAGCGCGTCACTAACCTATAGGTTTTGTCAATAACCAACTATTATCTGCTTTAACAAAGCTTTAACATAGTTTTGCCATAATTAAAGCAGAGAATACTTGTATTCACGCTTTCTAATACATAAAATTGTGTATATACTTTTCAATATACCAACTATTCTCTGCTTTAAATAACTTTCCTTTTAATATACCAACAATTCACTGCTTTAAATAATTTTCCCCATCAAACTTTTTTTGTTTATAACTTTTTAATAAACATAATGACCGCCAGCTAAAACCTTCTGAAGGTCACTCAAAAGGGTGACCTTGACAACATATGTCAAGGTCATGGTCGTTTATGCCTTTCAATACTCAAAATAACTGCTATATTTTTCAAACTTCTTTTGTTTATAACTTTTTAATAAACAATGACCGCCGGCTAAAACCTTGTGAAGGTCACTCAGGAGGGTGACCTTGACAACATATGTCAAGGCCAAGGTCGTCGGTGAGGTTGGACCTTTTATGCATATTTACCAAAGAAATTTGTTGTGTCGATTATACTTAAAGTAAAAATTCGACCATTTTTAATCTAAAATATGCTAAAATAATCTTATTTTGCAACTTTAACTGCAAAAGGACCACACACACATCATATGGAAAAATGGCCACCCGTCGAATTTGCTGAAACTTTAGTATGATGTAGTTCACGTTGTCCTGATATCAAAAGTCCCAATAGGACCGAGGCCAAAAAATGGACAGTTTCCGAGATACGAGGGTGTTGAAGGTCAATAATAGTGCCTTATTCGAAAATTCTCCTTTGAGCATATCCGTTTGTGAGTAGTGTTGTGTGCTTATGTGCGATTCTGCGTATGTATGTGTGTGTGAGCGTAGCTTGGTGTGACAATATGATAATAGTAATATCTCCTACAAAACGTACTATTTTATATACTATTTTTCTTTGTACCATTTTAACACGTTCGCTGCCGATCACGCGCCAGCACGATCATGAACTGATTTTACCTTCATTGGCTGGATCATCAACCGATCTTGCCTTCATTGGCTGGATCACCAACCGAAAGCAAGATCGGTTATATTCATGAACTAGCGAATTCGCGAATCTTAGATAGACTGAATTTACGACTGAACGTATATGATTCACTTATTTCATGGAGTTTTCAAACTTTTCTTGTTCATAATTTAGAATGTATAAATATTGCGAGTTGAAAAGATATAATACCAAACGTCTCTTAAAAGAGAATTATAGCTTAACAATGCTCTTCCCATGGAGGTGCTTGCATTATAGATTCACTAAATTATAAAATTACGATAGAGAATAGCCATGTCAGAATTCTTTCACCAAGATTACCAATATGGAAGGAACTATCGTTTTTCGATTACTTCGCGGTAACCTTTCCAAGATAAGTGGTCAAATAGATACAAGAGTACGATGTTCTCCTGAGAGGAGGATAATATAACCTCACAGAGAAATTCAATATCCTGCTTGTCGTTGCTCGCTATCGGTTCTGAGTCGAGATCGGATGCAACGATGCGCTCGGAATAATGGGATAAATAATTTATCAAACCACTAGACTACGTATAAAACATACCTTGAAAGAAAATGTAAAAGACTTCCCTTAGGAAAATGGAGTAGATCTTTCATAAAAGATCTTTCATAAAAGATTTTCCTAAAATATTTCTTTTTGCATTTATAATAAAACGTGCACAAAAATTTACTAATAAAACATCTACATTGACAATATCTAACTGTATCTTTCCTTATAATGTTTATACTGTTAAATTTGTTGTCCAAATTATACTCAATTTGAGTCATTTTTAACCATTCCTATAGGTCGCCACTACTCCTACTCAATATATCGTTAATTTAACTAAACCAATGGAGTTAAAATAATACTGTTTTGTGTTAAAATAATATATTTCGACACACATGGTAGTTAAAAATAACAAAATGTTATTCAACTCAAGGTATTGGTTTAAATTAAACAATCTATAGATTGTTACTATCAATCAATTGATAATTAGTTGTTATATATGTACTCTAAAGAACAGAATAGACTTCAAAGTTTTTCCAAAGAAAAGGGCTTGTAATTATAAGAAGGATCAAGAAAAATATGCAGGAAAGTGTAATTACTAGTTGTTTCTCAGCGTCAGTATAATTTATAAATTATTTTATTTATAGATTAAATAATAATAACTTTATTATTCTATCTATATTACTGTTAATCTCTTACAATCTATAAAAAAAACAGAAAATTGGTTATCTTTCGATATATTTCCGAATAACTTAAGCCAATAAAATTAGGAATGAAAATATCGGACATTATACTGTCAATCGTGGGGCAAATATTTAAAGAGCTAATAAAATTCTTACAGAATATTCTCTTTTAAGAACAATAATAGGCCAACAATAAGCTGTCAGCAATAATGCCAGTCACAAATTGAAATCGCGCGAAGCGCGACGAAATGGCGGGAATCGCCAGACTCACTTCTCCTGCGGTATCGATCTCACTTCTGCCCCTGCCCGCTTTTACCCCTTTGTACATCCCCTTCACAACTCGACCTCTCCTCTTTCGCTCCGGACCAAACTCCCTCCCGCTCATCCACACAACTCGGTAAAATCCTCGACGACTCCTGTTAGCAACGAAACGCTTTCGACGATTTTTCACGCTCGGCCTGACGTCATATCCGGAGCTTCAAAACGTTCCAAAAACAAAGAGAGGTGAATACCTACCTCCTCTTCCCATTCCTTTCATGTTTTTGAAATGTGCACGTATTCGGTGGCTTGACAGAAACAGGATTGCTTAGTGACGCAGTAAAACAAATATATTTACTTCTCATGGGAGAGAGGGAGAAGAGAGAGAGAGAGAGAGAGAGAGAGAGAGAGAGAGAGAGAGAAGTTTTTTATATGTAAACTCGCAAATAATTTCTATCTTTTACCATTTTTATAATCACGTAAGACAGAAACAACAATATTCAGAAAAGCATGATTGCGATTATAAAAACTCGTATGCGGCTCATAACTCATTATAAAAAACAAATTGCGTAATACAAAAAAAATATTCTTCTTGCTGTGCAGTCAATTAATTGTTAATTATTAATTTATTATTAATATAAATATCCGAATAAAAGACTTTCTTCAAAACAGTTATCGGTATAATCGTACTCCTTTCCCCTATTCTCACAACAGTATCGATATCTTTCCTCGTTCGAGACACGTAAATAATAGGGAAGGAAACAAGGCGTGGGTCTACACTGCGTTTCCTTGACCACCTTCTCGCGTTGAGATAATCGATCGTGAAGATGAGTCATCTCTCCTGTGAAAATTTCAGCGTGGCTAGGGATGTGATCTCGAAGGTTCGTGAAAATAACTGTGAGCCATGATAAGAGTATTACATAAAACAACTAAAAATTAAATGTAATAACTTTAAATATATAGTAACTTTACAAAGATAACATTCTATCTATATTGACAAATCTCAATAATTTTAATACGCTTATCATGTAAAAATTTCTAACACATAACAAATCATCCAGTATAACAATATATATGTTTAATATGTCACCTATAAAATAGTTATATAAAATTACTATAGATTAGTCAATATTCTTTATATTTATATTACCTACGTACTATCAAGTTATTTTAATAATATTTAATAAAATAGTTAATATTTTATTAATTTAACGTTATTAATACTTAATAAAGTTAATAATTTCGACCTTTAATCATCATTGTATGTACCAGATTCCAAAAGCGCCTAATAATGGCGCCATATATAAACATTCCTGTACTACAGCTGTACTCATTGTGTCAAAAAATACGAGCAAGGTCTTCAATTTATAGCAAACCAACATCCGTTATTACTGGATAATTATACTTGTGCTAAAAAATCGCGTCCGTGACAGTCTTGAAAATTCAAATGCAAGGCTGGTTCTGTGCACGCGATAACAATTTAGCGTCGGCCAGAAGCTTCCAGCAAACAAGTTCGATCGTTTCCGCCACTAAACGAGATCATGCCTTACCTATATTCTCAATCGAGTTATAATAGATTTCTGACGATATATATTATTTAACAAAAGATTCCCTTGATTTTGTGCGAAAAAAGAATTAAATAAAAATAAATATCTATAGAATAACTACATCTCAAACTAAATTTCTCCTATTTCTAGAGAACAATAACTCATTTATAATTACATAAAATTTTATGACATGACATTTATACATATAAAAATTCTCAGGTAACACTAATATATTGATAAACAGACTAATAATTAGAGAAAACATGTCCAATTGGCATTGCCATTTACTTATAATGGAAAAATATTTTCGTCGTATATGGATTGGAGCAGAGTAACACATAGGCCGGGATTATTTCGAAACATTCGCAATGCACGTAAGCGTCTGCCGTATCCGTATGCCCGTTGCCCACAAAATGACTAGCGTGACACGGTATCTTGCGCACTTGCGCTCAAACAAGCTAACTTTCACTCGACGTTTCTTCCACTCTCGGGCTTTCATAGTAACGCGAAAAGCTCGTTGCATGAGCAGCATAGAAATATTCGGCTTCTGCCCGTCGTCGGATGGCCGCAGTTGGTCCTTTGCATAAAGAGCAGCATCTCCGCCTTCATGTAACGGCTTTTGTGCACAAATATGTCATGTTCACAAATGCATCGCCCCTTTCCCCTCGACTTTTCTCCCCCCCCCCCCCCCCCTCACTTTGACAATCCCCAGACCGTCTGACTCTCTTCCTCTAGCAAGCCTATATGTCGCGGATGCGGTTGAAAACCTTGGTCGCGAATGTCACCATGTTCTCGCGCGATAAGAGTATAAACATGCACCAGGAGCAGAGATGGCCGTCTCGTGGTGAATGCATGACATGATAAAGGAAGCGAGACGAGAATTGCTTTATGATCGATAACACGCTTGCCGGTAGTTCCGCTAATTTCGTCTCGTCTCGATACTTGTCTGTGATTGACGTAGCTCGATAAGAAAAGATGCTCACAAGTTTGTTTGTTGTATAATGTCCTGTACTTACACAATTTCGACATTGTGTACCACTGTATAAGATCTCCAGGATACTTAAAAAGATATGATTAACTTTTAGAAAATTTTAAAAATTTAGTTGTGGCATTTGTTTTTTATATCATCAAAGGATTATTTATCGTTTAATGCCGCGCACGTTTCTATAGGATGTTTAAATTACATTTAAATGAAAAATGCAATCAATTTTCTATACAATGTTATATAAAATTTTTTTAACTCTTGTGGTAGTCAGGACTGATCTTTTCTCAACACTCGATTTGACAAATATTTTTAAGTTCAACAGTTCCAATTGAATTATCTAGAAAGCAAAATTATACGAAAAAAGGTAAACTTACAAACTAACTTAATCGTATAATGTTCTTTTTAGTTGTCGCGTTGTTTAGTTGTCACGTACAAACCTATTTTTATCTTTTCTTTGTTTATTGTATCATACATCTATGTTTTACTCTGCTGCAAAGGTTGGGGAGTGAGACACGAGAAAGAAAATCCGTTTCTATTATAGGTATAGAGGAATAAATGAGTGTCGCTATGTTGCATCGACAGGTAAGGCAGTCTCCAGCACAGAGACCTATACGAACGTAAATCTGGCTCGATCTGGCGCACCCAGAAAATGTTCTATTTGATCCTCGTATCTGATTCCCGACTTTTTATGATACTCCAAAGAATTGAAAATACTACGGACTTATCTTCATGTTATCGCCTATGGACGAAGAAATCATTGAAGCAATAAAATTGTAGAGAACATGTAGGTACACGCTTCAACTTATAGTGAACGAAGCGTCAGAAAAAATATCATAATAATATCTGTTAACGAGAAAACAACAATGCATCTCCCTAGCGTTCCTTAAAACAGCATAGAAACGCGAAAAACATTAAAGTTTAAAATTCACACGCGGTTAAAGCTCGAGGTAATCACATCTATTAAAACTTACATGCGTTTCTATCCCGCGAGGAAAAGCAACTTCCTGGCTGCGGGAAATAAGCGCTTCAGACAAAATTATAAAACAAAAAAAAAGCAAGAAAAAAAGCAAAGGTGACTGATATTGTAGGAATTTAAGTAATAAAACTAAAAAATTTCTCGAGAAAAAACGTGAAAATCCTAGACAGACTGACCTATCGTCCTACTTCTTCGTAGAGTTTATATACATAAAGATCAGGGTTTTCTTTTAGTTTACTAAACTGGTTCGATCGTTTGATCAAAAACCAGTTTGCGCGACGTGCTCCCTGACGATCCGTCTCGCTTGCCTGCGCGCGTGTGCGTGCGCGTGCACAACACATCCTAGATTTGAGATCCGATTATGCGCTTACGAGGCAAGGAATTGTCGAGACAGAGCAAATAGACGAGCTGGTGGTTAAAACTGGTAGTTCCTCCGTTCATTTCCTAGGTGCATACGTAAATATGCTCGTAGTCTGCCAACAATGCGAAATGGCGAATAGTAAGCGAAAAGGAAATATCTAAGGAAAAAGATCTATATCCGATCTATATCCATACTGCGCGATTAAAACATTTTCATAACGTATGTATAAAAATTATGTATAGCAAGATATATATATATATATATAAGAATACGTTCTTTAAACAAATTTCATATAATAATAAATAAATAAACGTATATTCCGAATTCTCCGAAAATCTTAACTTTATACCGTCTTACGCATTGTTGTTATATAGGACAAATTTTTTAGTATAATGTTTCAACTTTTGCTGTAAAACAATCTAACAACATTATAGACACTGTGAAACAAAAATCATGAGAGTTCTTTGAGCAATTAGAATTGTCATAGAAGGCAATGTTGACAAGATTGGTCATGATCTGGCAAAAAGACGAAGCGGAGAACAATTCGCAACGGTAAGCTCTATAATATCTAGGAACTAGAAGTGGGCGTGTATAGGGGAGACCGGGGCTAAACCGTCTACGGGGTAAAACCGTCAAATCAAATATCTCGGAACCTGTATATTGTGCGAACTCGCTATTAACATTGTAAACGCTGCTTATGGTACCCATGTGACCAACGGAGTTTCGGCAGGTTACCTGCCGTGTTATGATTTTTACGAGGGCAAACGTGTTTTCGGACGGTGAAAGTGAAATTTTCTGCGCGTGGAAATTTTGTAATATCTGCAACAATATTTGCTCTCCAAATCTCGAGGTACGTGATTATAAAGAGTAATGCATGCTGAACACGAATCCAGTGTAGTTTTTTCATTATCATTGATGTCTAATATTTCGTGGGCGATCAAACCTGAAACTTGTGTTTGGGGCTAATCCGTCAGTAAGCACCCGGGGTGTACTTTTATAATATTGGCAAATTTTATAATTTTATAATATTTTTCAGTCTTTACTACCCCTATTTCATATATTTTTCTTTAACATTTGGTTGATTAGTTCTTGAGTTATAGAATCCGTACACACACACAAAAACACAAAATAATGAAATTTTTTAACACTAATTAATAAATGTTTACATCTTTTTATTACCAAATAATTAATAAAATGTATCCTATCAGTTTTCATAATCGGAATTATGTACTTATGGAGTGACGATTTTACCCCGGCATTTTTGTGATTTCGATTTTTCCACCGTTGTCGTTTTTGCTCTTTACCGGTTAAACAAAGCGACGTAGACAAAAATTTTCCATATAAATTTTGTAGCTAAAGGTTCATTCTTTACAATGGTATACCACATTTAACTAAAATTATTTATTTTGTTGTTAAAAATCGGCACCGAAAAAAAACTGACGGTTTAACCCCGGTCTCCCCTATAGACGCGGTCGATACTCTTAGAGAACGGTATAGAGGAAAGAAGCACACAACTATCGTTTGTATTTTCCTGCGTAGGAGCAACAATATTCTCCTACATGCGAGGAAAAATTGGATGGCATTGCCGGTGGTTCTTGGCAATGAACTTGTTTTCGAGCTACAGCACTGACTCAAATAAAAAAAATATAACGTAAAAGAAAAAAATGTCATTAAAAAATCCAAAGAAGCATTATTACTATTATGCTTAGTCTGGAAATAGATTTAAAAAAAGAATAAATTCTTGAAATTTTAGGATTCTTTCAATCATTGCTCAGAATAATTTAAAGCATTTCTAAAAAACAAAAATTCTTCAACTACTCATCTATTTATTGTATTTCTTTAATCCCCTAACCGATAAAAAGAAATAAAAAGATCTAAAATTAAATAAAAATTTTTAGTTTAATTAAAATCTTTCTGAAAATACATAAATTGTATAGCACATTTCTAACAATAAGTGAAAAGCTTCGATTCTTTGTAATAGAAAAATTGCAGAACTAAAGTACCGTTAGCTCAGCCATTGAACAGCAGGGCAATTCGAGATCTAGCTCTGCATACTCGTGTTATATGCCCATAAATGTTCTATACAATCCATAGTATAAAAGAAAACAGTATCCTTGAGTCACATATCCACAAATTCGTAGAAAATATTGTTCTCGCGAATAAAAATAAGGACAAAAGTTTTAAGTTTTTCTCAAATACTCTAATAGGTACCTAACTTATATTAACTTACAAAACTCCAAAGAATAATGACAATTCAGCAATTTTCATGTTGCGTTTCGTTACTTTTATATATTTTATTATATATCTAATAACAAACATGAGTTTTTACGAAATCCAAACAAAAATAACTACGTGAAAAAATTGAAAATTCTACATGAGCTATGTTATTGAACTTTCATCTATTTTTAAACATCTTTTCAATCAGAATAAATTATACGCAATCTTGTTCGTTTACCTAAAAAAGCTCGCATTTGTTTATACAATTTTTCGTGCCCTTGCTTTCTTTAATGTAAAAACATATTTAGATACTTGTCGGAACATTCTATTTAGAATATCACAACAGGAATACACGCGACTATGCAAAATACAAGCAGCAAAAGAGAAGACAGAAAATATGAGAGACAGAGGAAGTAGACGGAGGAGTCACGACGCCTTACAATTCTTACATAACAGTTGGCAGTTGGCACAGTTCTCGTGTACGGCTGTCGTTTATTCACGCGTGAAACTTGCACGGGACTAGTGGCACATTCACACACAATTGGCCTTGCAAGAGAAGCCAAGGGCCAGAATTTTCGCAATATCTTTTTGTCTTTGTAATATATTATACTCTCTCTCTTTCTCTATTGAGAAATAATACAACATAATAATGTCAATTAATGTATTGTGAACATTTGTATAAACTACATTATAAAAATATGAATAGAAATACAAAAATTAATACACAAAAGGCTGCCTTACTTTAGTGGCCTTACTTATACAGCATTTGAAGTTTCAATCCTAAAAAGCATTTTTATCAAATTGTTATTAAAATATCTTTTAAAATTTGAAAATTTCTTACGTGAACTACGAGGTGAAATGTAACTGAGAATAAAAAATAAAGAGCATAAACCTCGGAATATAACCATTAACAAATTCATAACGGGAGTCTTAATTTATTGACCATTGTAAAATCGGTCAAAATCGACTCGAACACCACGACCTTACGATACAATAATAATTCTATTTGTTATAATTTTATTAAATTATTATCAAATTTCAACAAAGAAAAAAACGACAGAGCGGAATGAGGAAAGAAAAGACGCCAAATTGAGAGCGACTGTCTGGAACAGACATCTAATTGTAAGAACTGCCAGTTAATTGCACATAATCGATATTAATTGAACATCTCGGACATCTCGGACAAGACTTGAAATAAGGTGGCGCGCCAAAGTGGCTGATATTATAAATAATCTTATGCGCTTCCAGAGGTTGCCGATCCCTGATGTGTGTGGAAAACGAATCAGTCACGATGGCAAACACATAAATGTTGCGCATACACGCTCGTGCAACTTGTACAAGCGCGACGAACAAGTGCGCCGAAAATAGACGCCGCGTCTCTCTCCATTTGGCTCACACAGCAACATTCGAGCGTTTGTCTATCTTGGCGGACATACATCTAGACTGAAGGCTGAGGGAACGGCAGTTTCTGGAGAATCGTAAAACTCGGGCGCAGTCCACTCGACGATTACTCGCTAAGGATTTCTGCCCGCGTTCTCAAGAGAAAGCCAAAGGGACCTCGTTAAACAACTAATTAAATCGTTCCAGTTCACCGGGCTACTTCTCTTTCTTCAAACCGCTAGAAGTAGATCGGGCAAAGCTTCGAGCGACTTTCTTATAATATGGTTACAATGTGGAAACGAGTTGTTTTTCGGGACTTCCATGATGGTTTTTACAAAAACTATAAACATAATTATTATAATTTGCATAAATTTATAAAATATAGTAATAGTGATTTTAAAAAATTTTAAATAGAGAAACTAATAAAAAAAAAAGAAAGATATGTCTTTTTATTTGTAAAGATCGCTGGATATATCGTCATGCAACTGCACACGTGATAAGTTAGAAATTAACCTTAAATAAAATACGTTACATACGATTAAATCGCGGTGATAAGAGATGTCCATAGACATTTATTATTTGCTTTAGTCATCTTAAACGGAAAACAGAAGCATCTTGTTAGTACGCGCATTAATTGGATAAATGACAGCTAGAAACACTAGCTTCATCTGGGAACCACCGACTGATTAATTAAATTTTACGATTTACGCCGACGATGCGCGTTTCCTTCAGAATAGAACGATACTGCGGTCAGATAAATTCCCCACGGCACCCGGAAGATACGTTTTGTAATGAGGAGAATATGAAACGATGAGGCCTCGTTTTCAGAACAATCGTTCTTTTGCGCCGTCGAAATTAATCATCACGGAAGCGCAGTGCGAATGCATTCCTGCATTAACAACAACGCGTCTAAAGATGCAAAAAATTGTGATATTTTATTATTACATTAATAAATGAATATTTTGACACCAGAAACAAAGCAGAGTCTAATATTTTGCTACGATTTAGGTATTTCTTATAGATCAGTCATCAGACAAAGTGACTGTTGATTTTGGCGATATAACAATATTTGAAAAATATTGTATATATTTATTTTTTATTTATCTCAATATTTTCTTAATTAACACCTAATTCTGGTATGTTTGTTTGTTAAATTTATATCTTGTATATTTATTTTTTTTATGGGGGAGGCTCGGGGGAGGGGCTAACTTAATGTTAAGCCAGCCCCCCCCCCCTATTATATTTATAATTTTCTGCCAAATGCTTTGAGCACCTAATTCCGGACTTCGGCACCTAATTAGCACTTAATTAGCACCTAATTTTCCGATATATTAGAATTTGTTTAGCGCTTGTGGGGGGAGCTAACTTAACAGGGGTTAAAATGTTATACATTAGGAAAGCTAAGAAATAAAATGAAGCGCTTTCAAGAACACTTTAACAAGATTTACATAAAAATTAAAATAATATCTATATGTGTACATATTATAATCCAGAAAAAATAAACACGCAGAGAAAATAAAAGATACTTTTTCTTTAATTCCATAATTCCATAAATAAAATAAAAAACTTTTGAATGCACATGCAACTCAAATTATCCCACAAAACTATCGCTTCACTGCAAAAGTAGACAATAATTTTCTCTTATACCGAAGGAAAGAGATTGTAACAAAGCTCGGTGCCCAGGTAGAAAAGGATGTGTTCGAAGCGGCAGATATCTCGGCACAAAAGAAACGAATTTTGATTTCGACGTGGAAGTAAGAAGGACAAAGGAAGAGAAGAACATAACTAGTGGACCAAAGAAGAAACTAGGTACAAAGGAGATTTCGTGAAACAAAAGACTCCGAGCATCTTGACCTGACTCGCATAATTGGTTAAATTTCTCGTTCTTTTTTTAAATCCTCCCCATTCTGACAAACAATATCAAATCAACTTGGAATGCTTTAATAATACACATAAATTGAATACGTTGCTCGAACATTATTGCAATCTACTAACATTTTTTCAAACATTGATCATCTAAAGGAATGTTTGTAGTAAAAGTATTCATTATCAAGAAATTAAATTATCAAGAGCAAAATCGATACTGCAGAAGAGATTTTAAAATTTTATAAAACTTGTGTTATTATTACTATTCAAATATTAACTTTAAAAAATTGCTCCGTTTAATCTTAAATCAACTCACATTTTTTTCTAGTATAACAAAGCTTTAATTAATTTTATTTCAAGAATGTTTTGAAATAGAAATTGACATAATGCAAAGTTTACATTTTTATCTGTGAATAATTCTATTTAGAAAGCTTACTGCGGCGAGGAAAGTTTTCATTGTACCCAATTCAAACATTTTCGCTTATTGTTAGAAAACTTGATTATCAACTTAATTGTATCATTTAATATAATTATCCAGAAGACATTTTTAATGCAACTCGCGTAGCATTCAATACAAAAAATATCAGGGGCGCGATATTGTTCGATAATTTGCGTACATAAATGCATACATATTCCGCATCTTCTCTGTACAAGAGACAAACATTTACATTTATTCCGTAAACTTGAACAAAATTTCGCTAAATATTACTAATATTAGACACTCTTCCTCATCCGTTACGTGACTGGAAAGCTAACAAAATGACTGAAGTAAGCGTAGTTTTGAACAAATTTTAACGATTAGTGCGTTTCTCGCATTTCTTTCTTTTCGCGTCGCATGTCGAATTTCAAACATAGGGCAGTTATTCTCGGTTGCTTTTCATTCAGCGAATGTCATGCGAGTTTGGGAATTTAGTGATTTGCATGCAAGCTTGTTATAGCCATTGTAAATTCGCTTTGCAATGTCGAGTGTTCGTCGACATTTTGGCTGATCGTCGAAATTTCCATTGTAGGTATATAATACTTTGTTTCATTTTGTTTCATTGGGGATTCGGTAAGGTCACTGCTTTGCGATCTCGTTTTTAGCATCACTTTACGTGCGTGCGGCACGTAGCGATATTCGCAATACGCTCTTTTTCTTCCGTAAATTTAACATGCGTCTCCGTCGCGTTGCGTAATTCCCCTAAGCGTTATATCGCGTGAATGATGTAACGTCAGTGCGGATAAAATTTGTGCAAATAGCCATGCTATTCCATATTATAGCATTTATTAAGCGGGAAATCCGTCCTGCTTTCGCATTAATATAATAAATATAATAAAAAATTATCTCTAAAAACATAATATTTTTAAATCATTTTTACAGCTTGTTAATTATTAATCCGTATATGGATGTGATAGGATATACTTGATAAAGGATCAATTTACTTGTGATCAAATTACAAGTATATGCGAGAAAGCCATTCATGATAAATCCTTCATGATAAATTTTCCAAGTAACAATTCTCCAAGATTAATGTAAGCCATATAAAATATTATATTATAGGTATTTTTACACAAAAAATGCATAAATAATATTTATTAAACAATAGGAATTTTGTAAAAAAAATTCAAATAATTTCAAAAGCTAATAAAAAAATATGGCGACAAATGTCAATAATAATAATTTTATATTATAAAGGTTTTATATTACATTTGATTATATTATATTTTTTATATTTCAAGATTTATCGACAGACGAATCCACGCATGCTCCTCTACATGGTTCCTTTCTGAGCGAACTGTACTATTGCATGGTTGCCGGTTGGGTCGGTCCTACGCCCCATGAAAGGGCTTCTCGAAACCAGTACCTACCCGACGGCAGTGACGAATTAACGCCGTGCTACATTCTCTGCACCAAACTTTCGACCACGCTACCTTACTAAATTACAAACAAATTACCACTCTGTAGACCGGCACGTACATCAGCATCGTGATTCAAAGCAGTTCAATCACGACGAAACTGCGTGAGAAGATGAATGATGCAAACAGCGCACGGAATCTGCATTTTCAATCCGTAGTGTTCGCAACATTTATAATGCTTACTTGATAAATATATGTATAGCTACACCTATTTTGATGAAAAATGTTAACCGCAAATAGAAATCTATATATATAAAATAGAATGTCTGTATGTATGTATGTTCTTCATACACTTTTAAACTATTCGACCGATCTGGATCAACTTCGGCACAGTTACTCTTTACATCCTTGCGCAAAACATAGGCTACTACGGAACCTCGATACCGATCAGCGATTTTATCCCTTGGTTTTCTCAAGCGTTTTTTCGGGAATTTCGAGATTGCTTACTCGCAATGTACATAGAACCTCGATATTTTACTTACCGATTACCGATTTTATCCATTGGTTTTCCCGGGCGTTTTTTAAGTGAAATATCGTTCTGTGTACATCGCAAGCGAGCAATCTCGAAATTCCCGAAAAAATGCCCGAAAAAACCAAGAGATGATTACAGTATTTGTTGAATACTATTTCTTATTTAAATTTAATTTCAATCTCAAATCGAACTTTTGCAATAGGTTTTACATAAAATATTGTAAGTATGTGGCATTTGCGGAAGATAACGAATTACGTTACATTCGAGCAAACAATCTCAAAATTCCCGAAAAAACCAAGGGATGAAGTCGGTGATCGGTAAGTGAAATATCGGAAAAGCGGAAATGACTCAATAGCGTGAAACTCGAATAGAAAAAGACCGGTTACGACATGTTCAATCAAGGAAAACATTTATGCGGTCCGATTTGAAATTAGAGGCATTTAGTTATGATCCAAATTACAAATATCAATTTCTTCCAAGAGTAATAATTGGGAAAATGGATGCAATATGTGATCATTGTCAAGCAAAAAAGTTTAAAACTTAAGCACGTGGAATGTGTTGTTCAAACGGAAAAGTTAAACTACCACCTTTAAGTCAATCACCCGACACACTCATTATGTTTGTCCACAATATGGATATTAAAACACAAATGAAGTCGTTTGAAGAAAAACGAGGCCCGGGCGAAGCCCGGGTAACCAGCTAGTATTATTATAAATATTAAGTTAATCACAGACTTCTCTTAGTTATAGTTTCTTTGAAAAAATGTGAGACACATTTTAATAATTTTCAGTACTTTAACTAGATTAACTACATTCTCCTCCACGATCTTTTCATTTTATGCTAAAACATACTTGTCCGTGTATACATATATACTTTTATTCCTTGCTCTAAGAGTCTCGCTAAGAGTTGAATATATTAAATCCGTTATAATTTTCAATCTTTTCGTAATTAAAAAACCTTCATAATAACTTGATTTCAAATATCTATTTTGTATAGAAAGCGAACATTTCCTATATAGGTATGTGAGATAAAAATAAAAGAATTACGTTCGATCTCTTACTAGAAAATTCCTTACAATTTAACTCTTGCACAAAAGAAGATTTACATATAACTATAACTAGCCAACTGCATTCTTGCGTGAAAATATACATTAATATTTGCAAGGCGCCTAGAGAGAAAAGTTATTGATCATATGAATGATATTGAGATATCAAGATTTTTGACCAGAATTGCCTACCATTGAACAAATGCACGTGTTATTTCACGTTAATACAGCTATATTGAAACCATAGAGATAAAAGATAAGTCAACGATTCCAAAGGAAACATAACGTAAAGTGAATTGAGAAAGCGACATGTAATACAAGAATGGATTACGTAAATCAGAATATATAAATAAAAAAGTAGATTGACGGTTAAACGATCATTTTAAAAACATCCTGAGTCCTAATAACTACTGCGTTCGATCGCAAATGGAATTGACCTTGATCCCTCTCTTACACGCGCAAGATATTCATAGGCAGCCTCGATTATTAAGGTCAGCTTCTATGAACTGCATAGAACTAAACGCTTATAATCGTATTTATGCGCAGCAGTCTTTCTAGAAAACAAATATCGCTTGTTCTCAGCTCAATACTGCAGCAATATATTTGCTGGCGATACTAATTGCGCGATCCATCATCAATTCCTAATTATGAATCAAATACCTACTTTCGAGCCTACTTTAATCGCAGTCAGTGATATAATACTTTCATGATATCGATCATTATCATTTCAGGCAAAACTGATTAAAATAATCGAGATGTTTATAAGTATATAAATATATTTATATCGCTGCTTTTATAATTTTACGTTTTTCAAAAAAAAAAAATAAATTGCTTACGCCTTACGCTATTAATTGGCAATGAGATAAATATGCCAGAAAAATATTCTACACCGAGTGTCCGTGTAAACTTGTCTGTGTCTTGTAGTTACCTTGTCACGTACAACGATTATCACACAGCTGCAAGCAAATGGCTCGTAAAATCGTATGCGTAAGCATCAGCGTAATCTTAACACTTCAGTTAATCAGGAGGTTTACGTGACACGTTGCGCAACATAAGGGCGATACGGATACAATGAAAAGCGGATACAACATAGACAACATGTGACATATGGGGACGTTGACCAGACAAAAAAACATAAAACTAACAATTATTTGACTTTAATATATATATATAATAACATATAATTATTTTTAAAAAATTTATGGTGCTCAATATAATAAAGCATGAAATTAATTTAATATTAATATTCAAACAATTTCTTCAATAAAATTCGCAAGAAACGTCATAATTTTAAAACAATCCAAAAAATATATCTCTCTCTTTCAATTTTACATATATACATTACATTTATCATTTGTAAATATACAATATTAATTATTTATTGCGGAGTAAATCGATTTTCAGAAACTTCGTAAAGCCGTGGGAATACATATAATTATTTTATATTCAATTTTCATTAAAATTCACAATATTTAAAAGTTAAATTTTTATTGTTTTCAAAATAAGCAGCTTACACATTTTCGTATCCAATAATAGAATTAAATCCATGGAGATTATCTTTATCGCAACGATATGACAAAAAGAACACACATCAAAATTTCCATCTGTTATTAACACAGTTATGGGATTCAAAAACATTCTAAACAAATCCGTGTATGATATCTTTCCTTCACTATTGATCGAACTGGTCTCCAAAGGCAAATAGGTGGACGCGAGAGAGGTGGTTTAACTAATTTTCCCCGCGTCCGTATCACCCAATCCCATTTCTGTACCGGACAATGCCGGGTTCTCCTAGATAAATTCGAATGCGCTCTATCATATTGTGTGAGATTAAGGGGATCCTGCACCCGTCTGTATTACCGATAGGAAGCGAGTCTTCTTTTGAAGCAACATATCTTTTTATTGGCTTTACAGAATAAAAAATCCTTTTTAGAAGTTAAAGTATATGCACTAATGATGTCAACGCTGGTCGATTTTATGCCCAGAACAAAAATAATTTCAGAAATGCAGATTTTCGTTACCTACTCTCACATCAAGTCATGACAACATTTGCTTCATATAAACATTCTACCGAGCATTCTACAATTTGTTGTTACAAAATGAGACCAGCCTTGATAAAAGATAACATGAAGAAATAACATACCGTAGTTAGAATTAGGCTCAGACACGTAACAAAAAGATATGCTGCTTAAAAGATTATATAACCTATAACCAATCTGAAGAGGATATATATATCGTATAGATACTCGTTAGACAAGGACAGATCTATATCGGTCGGTAACTTAGACGATCAAAATTATCGACATCGTTGGAGTTCGCCTGTCACTGCAGGATCCCCTTAACACGAGAATAAAAACAATATCGAATAGCATATGACCGCTATCATATGTACCTATACACCATTCGCTCGACTCGTTCAGTAGTTATTATCGCGCGCGAATGCATCAGCAATTGTACGTTCCGATCAAAACTTTTGGTTAGTCTTCCAGAGTTTTTGCGTACCTTAAAAATCGTGTTTCGATTTGGACGTAACAAAGATAGTCAATAGTAATAACTATTACCCATAGTTTAATTGACACAACTCTGGCAATGTTTATAGAAATCTTTGTAAAAATTACAAGCGCGAGAGCTTGCAGAAAGTGTGATTCTTACAAGAAAAACAATAACGCAACACATATATGTATATACATATATAATAGCATTTCTATTAAACAAATTGAAATGATCTATACTCTATACAAACGCGCAATATGGTAAGAATAAGAACAAACTTTGAAAATCTAACATTGCGTTTTTCAAAGATTGATGTAAATTAAATTGGGCACACAGAGGGAGGAGACAGGGGATTGAAATGGCTGAATTTAAAAGGGATACGAGCAGATGAGAGCTACGGACACGAGTTATCTAGCGCTTAACCCCGCACGTAGCGCGATTCGACCAGATGATTTCGAACTCCACCTTGATGCCGGGCATTATTCAACGAACAAAAGTGGTGCAAGAGGAAAAAATAAAGGGCTGTTTGCTGAGCCATACGGCGTGCTCCGAAATTATTAATTATGCTCACCGTGCACAGACATCCACGCGCACCCGGATATCCGTGGCTGGCGAATGCTTCGGGCCATTTCGATCCCGCCATCCAAAAAAAGGAAGCGTGGCACACATCATGGAGAAATTACACCCGTTATTTTTTTCGCCGTTGCGGTCTTGCCCGGAAAAAAAAATAAACGTAACTAGCAATTTTCGACACGAATATCGGCGAGGAGTCTTTTGCTGATTTGACAAGAAAATACCTCGTAAAATTTCGAAAAATGGCCGATCTTAAAATCGAGCTACGGAAATTTGATACA
This sequence comes from Leptothorax acervorum, assembly GCA_035220615.1. NCBI lineage: Eukaryota > Metazoa > Arthropoda > Insecta > Hymenoptera > Formicidae > Leptothorax > Leptothorax acervorum. The sequence continues at coordinate 171,373 of JASTWQ010000149.1, read as the reverse complement.
ACGAATAATAAAGAATATAGAGTGCACTTTGATCTCATTTCGCATCGTTATATGTTATCGCAAGTGAATCATATGTATCCGATGACATCCGCGTTGGTCGAAACGTTTCGTAATGGTATATAGTTATTAATCTTAGTTATTATTAAAATAGTGTCTGATATCATTCGATAATATCAGATAAAATAAAACAGCAGAAAGAATAAAGCTCATAAAAAACGGCAAAAACTAATTTATTTTAATTAATTAAACAATAATAGCTAATTTAATTATCCCTACGTAGGATGAATGGATTCGGAATTTTATGCAGAGAACAAAATTTAATATACGAAATTTTTATACTTACTTATTACGTAAAATAAAATAAAATTTGAAGTAAATTTTTTGCATTTTGCAATACAAACTCTGAGAGAATTTTGACCGTTATTTTTGTAGTTAAGTAACTTAGCATTTTGGTTAGTGCCCCTTAAGTGAAAATTATCTTTGCGTAACTGAATATCGACAGAACTAATTGAAAGAATTGACTAGTATAACTTAAACATCTTTGACATAGATAGAATAGCTAATTGCGATTTTTAGTTACGCGGGGTTAACTAGAAATCTCGCTTAAGAGAGAACTGTGACGTCACAGATGAGGACAGAACGTCACTCTAAATCTTAATTACGTTTTTGCAAATGTGAGTTGTCGGTGGAAAGTTTAGTTAATCATCTTACAAATGCGATTACCTTAACTCATATTCATAATCTATATAACTTGGTTAACCAAATTAAAATTAACATTACAGTAGACTCCCGCGCTTTGTATAACCTAAATTTGTGGATGTAAAATTTAGAAGTTTGGAGAGTGAAACTGAATTGTGGTTGTTAAGTAATCCCAGTATTCGTTCTATCGCGCGAGCTCAGAAATATAAGTTTCAGAATAGTTACTGTAAAATAGATTGTTAGCTCAGCGTTAGCTTCGAGGTTAGCGTACTAGGCTACCATTCCGGAATCTTAGGTTCATAGGTTCAAATCCCGTCAATGCGTGCGTTTACAAAAATTGTAAAACAATGCGTAATTGTAAATAATAAAATAGAATATATGCGAAATCATAAATACAGATTAACTAAAAAATAGAAAAAATAAGAACCATTTACAAATAAAAATTCTTTTTTTTCCGTTAAAATATCCGTAATAGTCGTTGTCTAACTGAGATGTGCAATTACTGCAACAGCAATTCGATGATAAAACTGTGTTTGGAGGACTCGAGATGTCTTCTCATAACCAACACTCACACTTACTTAAGTCAATTTTTAGGTTTTTTAACCGATACTATTCTTCTGACGTCATCATTTTGATGACGTATTTCTAGTCCAAATACGAGGTTACGTAAAATTAGGGTTATAAGCAATCCACATAATTTGATTACTAATCCTGGGCCCCAAAGTGGGCGGCTTAACCGTCTTTATTTTTCCCAGAGAATAAAGTAATTTATGAGGCATTAAACCATAAAAATTGGTTTACAGATAATTATTTAATTGTTAACCTATAGATAATTCGCACGAGATGTCTCTAATTTATTCTAATCTAATTGATATTTTGATAACATTGATATAGCTGCATTATCCATTTAATTTTTCAAATATCTATATATACAATTCTCGATGTGTAGCAATAATTGACATACGCACACGTCGGTTAATGTGTCAACGACATAGTACTTTCGCATCATCTTTCAAATTCTTAAAACAATATTTCACAAAAAATTGTTTAATTGTACAAAACAATAAACATATTTAATTAATCGGTAGACAGTAAACAAGTTTACATAATCTGTCTGACAGAGTAAATGAAAAAACCATTGACTTGAATCTTCGCATGACAAATTATCGAAGCGTCGCTTCCGCTGCTCCATAATAAAAGTGAACGGACACGGAATCGCTATCCACTTTCTCTTTCAGCACGGTCGTTAAGTTTATAAGCTTGAACGATAAATTACGTTTCAATTGGTAACGATTGTTCGATGGACGATTTCGTAGCACGAAGATGATTCGAATTACTACATTAGTCACCATTGCGAATAAGGAATACAACGAATATAACGAAATTATTTGAGCACAAAAAAAACCAAAAGTATCTTCGAAAAATATGTATAAAAATTGAAAACAACAATAAAAAAATAAATAAGTTTTTTTGAAAATCTGTAGAATAACTTCTACAAAACGTGCGCTAAATAGCGCAATTTCAAGCTTTCTCCAAGTGACGGGTTTACAATGAACGCGCGCGTAAACTCCGCCTTTAATGATCACGCGAATCATTCGTCATACTGTAAAAAAATTATACAAGATAATTAACCATAATTATATACCGACAAATGATGCTACATCCGCTCCGAAAAGCATGTTCGAGATAGCAACCGGCGCCGTCATGACTATGACGATTAAGACTATATACGTAAAAACTGTTACATTTTAATTGTGTGATTTTTGTCTACCAATTAATCAAATGTAGTCATAATTAACAGTAACCAAAATAAACACACAAGAGTAAGTAATAACATAAAATAAAAATTTCCGAACAGAAATATGTAAAAGAAGTTAAAGTTATAAATTCATCTCGCTATACGATATCGTATTATACCTAATTCTCGCAGAAAGTCATTTTCCATATCTCGGCTGTTTTGCGTTAAAACGATGACAATATTAAAGGCGTTTCAGGGATGCGTTTACCCGCAAGTGCAATTTCCAATCGATTAATTTATAGATTCGCCGAAAAGCATTTGAGGCATTCACGAAGAATGCGCGTACGCGGGTACGCTGACGTCCGTTTGTTGCATTTAGGTCATCGTTGCTCGTTCGGCGGCTCGTTCGGCGACTTCGGCGCGTGATGGATCTCGTCTCTATCCATGCTTCGCACAGCTCGCGAATGTTAAGAGGAATCTTAACAGCTAAACGGGTAATATGCTCGCGCGCAGGCATGCGCACATATAAATTTTACACATATAATAGTATCAGGTCTGACAATGTGACGTGTACGCGCGAAAAACGCGAACAACAGGTGCGCGCGATCTGCGAGCGATACGCGAACGCGTGTACTATGACGTCGTACTTTCCAGGCGTGTGCGTTTGCCGAGACAGGTGAGCCAACAAGATCGCCAATTTCGCCGAAGCTCCATCGAAAAAATAATTTCGCGAAATCGCAAAAATCTCAAGATACGAAGAACATTAAACAAGTGCATAAGTAATTCTTCTTATTCCGGATTATCCCGCTCCGTTCTATATATTATAAGTACATACTTAATCTTCAGATTGATCTATTACAAAAGTATATGTATATAATATATGTATAGAAACATAAATTTTTTATAACAATCGTGAGAATTCAGCCGAGAGCTTTGACGTGTATCGAATTACAAATTTATTGCAAATAATCGCAAAATATGGCAACTTTTTTTAAAGATTCGTGGATGTCTGCAGTGATAGATATAAAAATAGAATCTGATTGCGTCAAAAAGCACTCAAGTTTTGAGAATAAATATTTTATACGCAATGCAAAATGTAAAGCGCGCACGGATTAACAAAAACTGTGAATAAAGAACGTTTGTTTTCCTTTAGATAAAGATATAATATATATATATATATATATATATATATGTACATTTACAATTACCAATAAAGTTGATAAAAAAAAATACCATAAACATAGAATCATGTCATCAGAGTTGCGCGAAAATAATACAAAAATAATAAAAGTATTATTTATAATCTTGAAAATGCATTGCATTACAACCTTGCTGACGTAAAAACTATAGTTACATAATTATGTTGTTATATTATAAAGATCGTTAAAAAAATATCAACATTTTTTCGCCGATGATGTCAGGAAAACAAAAAGTATTGACGCGCAAAATACCGCTGTTAAAAAGGGCGATGAGACTCGCAAAAATAAATCCTGCCAGTTCGTGTTTATCGAAATAGAACGCTATGGAGTTTGGACGAATGCAATGATCGTGAAAATCGTCAAATAAAATCGTATAAAGATAAACAACGCTTCAATGCAACGTGCCCCGGGATCCAAAATGCGCGGGGCTCCCACGATCATTGGAGCGCGAGGTGTGCATGCTGCACGGCGAAAAACGAGAGAACGAGAGAGAGAGAGAGAGAGAGAGAGAGAGAGAGAGAGAGAGAGAGAGAGAGAGAGAGAGAGAGAGAAAAGTAAAGCAACACAACTCCACTTCGAAGCAGTGACTTGCGCTTTATCAAAACAAAATTTTGTTCCATCCTCTGTGCGCTCTCATTTTGCATTGGTATCAACCACAAGAAAACCCGGAGTACATCCACGATCTTCTCGAGCGAATCATACGGATTACGTGACGTACCTGCGTATTGGAGTATTGCGATTCGAGTTCAAATCTCAGCGCCAACTTCTCGCTGGATACGCTTCCAGTAATCCAAAGAGCACACAAACACAAACGCGCTTTTTCTCTCAACGATAACACGCACACTATCGGCAAACAGCCGGCAGACGAACACCCGACGAATTTCCACGCGAGAACCCCTTTCGCGAGAGATTTGAGAACAAAACCCGGCACACACGATCGACCATTCGATACAACACAACGCACGCGACGCGTGCGCGCACGCAAAGACAGGTGATTATATCGCACCGGCGCTGCCGGCAGAGGAAAAGCGAGAGTCGCGCGAGAATCGACGTAGCCACAAACGTACAAAAATTGCGGCGAATCGCGGCGACGCGATTTTTCCGAGGCTCCGCGGGCGTGACATTAATGTGAGATTTCGCGGAGGTATGCGCTCGCCGAGTACGTATACGTGGAGAAGCGATAAAAATACACAAACCTCACCACCTCACGACGCGAGCGCTCGCGACGGACTGACAAGTGACAGCCGTGACCCGCGCAGCCCCACGCACCGCGCCGCGCCATGCCCCCACCCCACTCCACCCCACCCCCTCTGCTAGTCTGCCGCCTCTGCCGTCTGCCGGTCGCAGCGGGCGCCCGCGCCCGCCGCCCGCGCCGTCGCCGGTTGCTCCGCTGACTCCGCTCCGCTCTTCGCGGAGTAGCACCGACGCCACCGGCCACCGGCCACCGACACCGACACCGACCAGGCATCCGCTCCAAACCAAACGTACGATCGTACGAGCACGACGGATATTCGAACGTAAATTTCTCCCCGTGGCTTCTTTCCTCTTAATTCATCTTTCTTATTTATGGAACGTGTAAACGTCATTATCTTTACCATTTTACGCGAGGACACGTATGATATTCCATGTCACCGTGAGATAAGATTACACGGAAAGGTATTTAAATTCTGTATTGAAGGTTTGCTTAATTTGCGTATACTGTTATTAAAGATTTATAAACATAAATCTATCTGTAATTCGCGTTCTATTCAATCTCAATAAAACTTAATTTTTATAGTAAATATAACAGAATTCATATTCATATAGTCAATATATAGCAAATATGAATTCTACTATACTATATGTATTTACTATGACAATTATTCATATATGTATATGATATATACCTATTTATAAGTATTATACGATTATTATACAAGAAAAGTATTTATATGCGAGATTATTAGAAATCGCTATTATATAAAAATTTTATAAAACATCAATTTATGTACATATAGATATTATTCAACCTTGTTTCTCATATGTGAGTAATAGAAGAGTTTTCATGGTAGAAAAGGATAAAATAATACTGAAATAATGTATACAGGAAGAATGTTCGAAAAAGAAATCATTATAAATTTCAATGTTTTATTTTTTACTCATTAGAACGTGCGTATTTGACGAAACGCTACACATATAATTATAATTTTTATTTTTCTTGTTTTGTATATGGATACTTAATTTTCTTATTAAATTAGATTATTAGAACATTTGTCTGCAGCAGAGTGAAATGATAGCTATATACGTGGATACGAAGTTATTAGAGATTCCTGTTTCCTTATTCGAATATTATTACGCGTAGGTAAATATATTGCGAAATACTACACTCATTGTCTGCATAGGTAATTCAAATTTCACATGTGTCGCTTCATACGGATTCTAGCTTTAGCCAATAAATATAGCTCAAAGCGTAATAAATAAGATGATTGTCATATATACGAAACACACTAGAGATATAAAAATTTAGTCTAAAATAACATATATTTGTGTGTTTTGTTTCCTTTATATATTTTTGAAACTTATATATATATGTATATATACATATATGTATATATATATATATGTATATGTATATAAAAGCAATAAGTATAAGATATTTTAATTATCTGGAAAATTTCTTTGGCGTTACGAGTATAAGCTGATTCACGAGCGTAGCTCAAGGGCAAGCACAGGGAAACGGGCGATTATGCCTTCTACGCGAAGGAGAATAAACATACTAAGATAGTTTTAAATGTATGCGCATAATAAATGTAGGCGAGAGATAAGCATCACGCAGTTTCAGTTTCTACTTTGGGTGACGTGACTACGTTGTGCGATGCGTGTTTCGAATAACCTACAAGAATCGGGCGGTGCACGTATTAATTATCTCTGCGTTTTATAGTGTCATGTAATAATCAAATAAAAATAATGATATTATATAATGCTTTCTCTATGCGATATACTTACGTAATAATAATTGCACACTAAATACAAACAAACATATGTATATAACGCATCGTAAAGATATGTATCGAAGAAATGAACAATTTGATAATCGATAATCGAATTCAAAGAACTATATGTACAATACGTAAAACAATTCTAAGATGTCTACTAAATTTTAAATTAGTAGGTGAATATCTAATCGAATACTACTTAACAAGCGCGCTCGACGCTTCTAATTATAATTTTTTATTTAAAGAGAGCAGGTCTAAACGAGATGGTTTAGATTTAGAGAACTGAATTATCGGCACAAGTAAGCTCGTGTATTCTATACAATAAACTTTGAAGCACATTCTCTACCAGAAAATGCACTGGGTGTTGATACGGAAGATTCCTGCTCGCTGCAATCGTTCAGCGAAAGTTGCGTAAACGCAGTTTTACTCGTACTAGCTTTATTCTCACTCGCGAGATGGCAACGTCATAAAGAATCTCGTTTTTAATGTATAAATTTGTTTTTAATAAATTTAAATATAAATTTTGGTTTTATTTTCTTTCTCTTTTTCTCTTTTCAACAGATAAACTTTAAAATATGCTGCAAACTAAATCATGAAAGGCACAATTAGCTAACGTGGCTTTTGCCAACTACTCAACTTTATATTGAATTATACAACGTGATTGCTGATTGTGTTAATAAAATAACATTGCCAACTTATCCACCATGCATTCCACTTTATTCGATTTCTAAAGTTATCTCGAAATATGAACCAAAATTTTGTATGTCTTCTAATAAGCTTTTATACGATGCTAAATGTACAGATAAGGTCAATGTTATGAAATAGCTCGCTCTTTGAAAATTCGATTGACGTGACCGTTGATCTTATCAAACAGTGACGAATGTTCGCTAGCTACTGTAAAGTAAATTTAAACTATACATTCCTTCAACCAGTAACTCCAGCGATATTGTCTCTCCGGTTTTTCAAGACAATACACCGGAGACTTTGCTTTCGGCGAAATTCGATATCGGAGTAAACTCGATTTAAGCTCGGGACCCTTGACTTCGTGGTCGTGCTCCTCGTCTATCGCACCGGGTAATGCACGAGACCCGTTTTAGTCCGGAAAGGTCGAACTATAAATCCCCAGTGATGTCTATGATCGTTACGGACACAAACGAAGAGAACGATTAAACTCTTAAAGGTTCGCAGACGCGGTTTTTCTGCGAAAAATTTACTTTCTTCTATATATCCCAACTTTCGCTCGATTATCAATACCGTCCGATTTATATTCCCTAAGTAAAATATTAATTATAGACGTTCGAAAAGCTGATCTCTACAAGAAAAACCACTTTTATTCAAATAAATATAAATCTAATTACGACTAGCGTTTGTTGCGACCCTAATGCAAGTATGTTTACTATCGCACATCACAGATCACACACGCACACGCACATGCATACGCACGCATATAAGATAATACAATGCATATTTTAATTATTGCACACAATATTAATAACGTTAGTTTCTAATACTTCTATTTTTTGTATCATTCCTTAAATACAACTGTCACACTTGTAAACATGACTATCCAAATCTGACTAAAAGCTGTAGTCAGAATAATTTCTTATATTTGCTACCGACACCACTTCCACTTTGTCAGATGCAAACAAATTAGCATGAAAAGTTATTACTTGGGCGAATAATTAAGTCAAAGAACTGAGGAGTGAAATGGAAGTTTCCTCACAAAGAAGAAAAGAAGAAAGATGGGGAAAGAATGAAGAAGTGACAAATGCTTGCATAAAAGTTGAATGAAAACACAGAAGTCTACCAATGACGGTTAGAGATGGTACAATAATAACCGAGCTGGTAGTATTAAATGTTCTTTCACAGACGTTCAAGATGTTGAAGACGACGACAACAAAGAGAAAGAAATTTCTTTATTAATACCTGTGCTGCGTACATATTTTAAATCCAAATAAAGATTTAGAAATTGATTCTCTTAGTATTTAACCAATAAAAATATTTAATACATGTAATAAAGTAACAATTTTCATGATTATTATATGCCAGAGAAACATTAACAATTCAATTTTTATACGATCAAATTTTTTTTAATGAGAAAGTTAATGAGAAAAAACTTTTTAAAAACACAGAACATTATTTGATGTGTCAATAATATTTTATAAAAAGCAATTAGTATTCTTAGAAAGTGAATACATTTAACTCTGTATTTTCTTGCAACGACATCAGTTCAAACGAGAGTAATCGATGTACGATATCAAGCGACGACTTAGATGACTTTGAAATGCTCCACATAACATCTTCGCGGCGTCTGATCCATGTTATACTTGCACCGAAAGCATTTCACAACCTTCGATTCCGTTCTATTTATACGATCTCTTAGCGTCTGCCGATATCTTTCACTCGCTTCCGGTCGCCTCTTCTCATATGTCAGTGCAAGAACCGGAATATTGAAGTTTTCGGTCACTGCCCGATTTTAACTGTACCACCGTATCTGCGCGCTGGATCCTGACGCTGTTCCGGTGGGTAGATACGCTGCAAAGCTGAAAATGGGGGGACGGACAAAGATAAGCAGGGATAGCGAGAAGACGGGCGGATAAACGGAGAAACGACGGAGAAAAAAAAACTTCCCTTCTCGGGTAAACCATGAAGAGAAGGGGATGGTACCCATCAGCGAAGGAGACGGATAGCAAGAGGAGGGCGAGAGAAATGGCAAGTAAACGAAGCCCTTTTGACTTTCTGGGTCAGCCAAGTTGATTACTCGACGTCCCAGCAGCCGGAAAGCCAGCATTCAAGCCTCTTAACTTTCCGTCGCAGTGTAAACAAGCGCAGGGGTGTGCGTGATCCTTAATGCCCAGTCTAGAGAGCGCAAGTGATGGAGATGAATAATTGATAGAATGGAAAGCTCGATTGATTTACAGAGGATTCATGAAAGAGGATTTAAAAGAGATTATAATTAATGTATTAAAAAATTCAAAAATGTGTGTGTGTGTGTGTGTGTGTGTGTGTGTGTGTCATACAAAAAAATCATACCAATTACAAGTAAAATATTTTTAAAATATAGATGCAATAGTTTTCTCATAGTTAAGAATCATAAAATACATTAATTATATTATTATACTGCAAGTAAAAATTTCAATTAAAAAAATGTGTATTTAATTGACGTAGGGGAGACCGAGGCTATCTGTCTACGGGAGCTGTGTCCACAGTACTGCTATCTGTGGTGTTAAAAGATAGGTATCTCGGTAATTATTTAGATTATCAAATCCCCTTCCAATAACTTTGTTATTGACAATATTAAAGTCAAGATTATTGGAGGCGGAGTCCGTTAATCTAAATCATTACCGAGATATACATATATCTCTTAACACATGAAATAACAGTACTGTGGACACATAGCCCCCGTAGACAGAGAGAGATAGCCCCGCTCTTCCCTAATAACTGGCATTTGTAAAATATTTTCTATGTAATATGTATGACTGAAATAAAAACTACTAGGTAATCTAATAAATTTTATTCAAATTAGGAATACAAATTTCTAAGTCTTTGATTATGTTCTCGTGTCTTGTGAAAACATCTTGATTATGGTTAGATATAGGTAATCGTTTTACATCGCTAAAATAAGTCAGTTAAAAACGTAGTAAACTAAGATGGAATTGTTTACATTCAAATCTGATTGCAATCAAATATTTAATGCGCTTGCACGATATAAAGCAATTTGGTGAAATTTATTCTGAACGCTATTGTTTCTCTCTCTCTTACACACACACACACACACGCGAACACACACACACACACACACATCACATGGACTACTCACTGTCGCGACATGCTCTCTTTCGAATCGAGACGTCAAGGTCCTTCTTATCCACAATTATGCCACGCCAGTCATCTTAGGTGCAATCAGTGCATGTGCATTTGCAACTAGTTAAGTTATTTCGAGTGACGATAACTCAATCTGGGTGAATTGCACTTTGTCATCCGCGACCACAACCAACGTTGCCACGCACGCGCTAGCACACACACATTATATATTAATTCAAAAATTTATGGAATTCCAGTTTTATTGCTTTCCTGCCGAAATATCGAGCGCATTTTATTGTATATAGCCACCCGTATGGAGCCAATAACGCGCTTATACGCGGTAAAGCGTAAATAAGATAAAATATCGGAATTTTCAGAATAAAATCGAGGAATATTATTGAAAGAAAAAATATATAAACATTATTCACACATATAATTTTGATATATTCCTCTCATACACAGCGCATAGGGCAAAACAATATCGACAACCAACCATTAACACATACGTAGCTTTTTACATGCATATTATATAGAAAATTATATTTGATTACAATATTCAATAACATATCAGAAACATCAACTACAAGAACAGAAACAGAAATACTTTTCTGTATCTCTTGGAGAACTTTAACTTTACATAAAAGCTTTTAACTTGAACTTCGATATTAGTGGTTTCTTCAAACTTCCCCGGATCTCGAGTATCCATTTCTGCAGGGAAACTTTAAATGTCATTCTCTTGCAAAGTAGGAAAACATACTATCTTATGTACTGTACTAAGCAAAAAAATTTTTGTTCCGAATTGATACGTTGCTTTCGGGTGACACACCATTTTGCTTCTTTACTTCCAATGGTAGACTCAAGTTTTCTTTATTCTACTTGGTATATCACGAAGAGGTAAGGACCGTCGTGCATAATAATATAGCAGGACAGTCTTTTGTGTTCGCCTGTCTTCCGTCTTCAGAGTCTTCAGAGTCTTCAGACTTTAGTTCTGTCTCTCTATTTACCACAATTCCTCGTTTTTTTCTTTGCGGCAATTCGTCTAATCACCACCATCTTTCGTGGAAGAAAAACGGTAGGAGAAAAAAATAAATCAATAGTATCTAAACAGAACAGGGTGGCTGTGATAAAAAAATGCTTTCATTTTTCTTCAATATTATTCAAAATAAGTGACGCTCTGTCAATATAGAGCAATTAATTCTCGAAAGAATATCGAGATTTCGAAATATTAACTACAGGTAAAATACATAAATTATTTATAAAGAAAATAAAATTAATTGCGATGCAGCAGTAGGAGCATACATGTATCACAAGAGAAAATTTTATTCATCGCAAGTATAGTAAAACAATATCGCAGAGAAACAGTGGAATACATTTTCTGGATATTTTCGATTTACCTTTTACGAAATGTGAGTTTTTATCGACAAGTGCAAAGATACATATCTACTGCCGATTAGTGGAAATACCATTTTCTATTCTTCTTCTCGTGACTCATTCGCACCCAAAAGTGACTATAAGATCGTTTTTCCTCCGGTCCTTTCAATGCTATGCGTCTATTCGAAGACATTCGCACACCGAGCGAGAAACAATTCCTGCTACCTGCTTGTATTGCTATGGACCATCTAGAGCTTCCACCATTTATGCAAAAATTGGTCGTATAAAAGACATTCCTGAAAGTCCGACGAAAATTCCCTTTGCCGTCCGATAATTTTGCCATTCCGTATAAAATTTATGTCAAACAATTTGGCAAATAGTCGAAAGCGAAACTGTATTCACACAGAGGCATATAGGTACGTATAGTTGCCACTGTGTGTCACATGGAATTAATTTTCAATGACATGAATATAATTTTTTAAAGCTGTATCTTGCAAATCTTTTACCTTACCAATTTCCCTTGCTATATTAAATCAGAATCAATAATAATAAAAATTTCTTCTTCTTACCTAAAAATAGTATAAATTCCCTTGTACAAATTCCCGAAAAGGATTTTATTATTCTACCTCATTAAAATAAATTAAAATTTGTTATATATATTCATTTAGGACTACATGTACTTTCAAGGTTTCAAATTTTAATCAAAAATATTTCTAGCACATTTAATTAATATTATTTTTAAACTTATATACTGCTCGAATGTAATCTTAAATCATACATATAATACTTCCATAGCAAAACAGATTATGTTGAGTATCCAACAAATGCTTATGCATTTAAATAAGCTATCATAAGCCGATGCAATTAGTGTTATCCGTTCAGCTGCGCTTTGATTGACTTAAACCTGTTCTATATTCATACAATATATTACTGCAGTTTACCATTTTCTATCCAAGCTAATTTAATATCACGTTACATTTATAACAATTATAAATTATGTAAATAAAAAATTTTTTTTAAGGAAAGGAAACAAATAATAATTAATAATATAGAATAAAAGAAAAAAACAATTCTGGAAACAACTCAAAAATTATTGACGTAAAATATCTCTATATTATCGTAAAATATATAAATTATATTTTGGGACAAAACGTTAAATTGATGTAAGATAAAGAGCAATAAGAACCATTATATTTGTTTAAATAAAAACTTAAACGCGACTAACATGAACCTCCACTATCCAAAAAGACTATTTGGCAGAAAACGAATCGCAACCGATATCTACTATTTGAATTCTTTCTTCATGAAAAGCAACAAAAAAGTAGAAGCCAAAAGAAGAAGACGATATCCAACAAACAAGGAATAAGAGGTGAGAAATAGAACACAGCGAAAATGGAAACGCAAAAACGCAGATCTAAACTCGAAACATGGCAAAACAAAAACCGAGAATTCGAGGATCAGGAAACGTCTCGAGGACGAGCAACAAGGATGGCGTACAAAAGACGGTTGAGAATTCTTTCGTGAAAAGAAAATATTTAATCCTTCGATAAAGGAGGTGATTGCCGAACCGGAATAAGAGCTAAATTTCACGATGTGAAAGAATTTATTATAAACCACTTTCTTATGTATCTTTTCCAAGCACATAAAGTTTTCAAAAGATTACTTATTGGTATATTAAATATTTTTTAAAGAGAACGAATCCTACTTTTATAAGTAGGTATATAAAAGAAAAGTATAAAAAGAAGAGAAAGAAAATCCTGCAATATTCAACAAAGGAAAAATATATTCAGACAAAGGTAATTGGTATTTTAATTGTAATTTTAATATTAGATTAAAGAGATATTATCTTATACTGACGATAATAATTTCAATACAAAATAATATAATTTACTCATTTGCTGCAACAACGACATAACTCAAAAATTGTCATTTTTTAATTGTTTGCAAAAGAATGGTGAGAATTCAATACACTATATATTAGCTCTTTATATATTAGTTATATGTATATTAGTTCTTCATTCAGTGTATTGAATTCTCACCATTCTTTTGCAAAAAATTAAAGAATGACAATTTTTGAGTTATGTCGTTGTTACAGCAAATGAGCGATATATAATAGCTAGTTGCATATATCATTTATATTTTTAATAATATTTGATTTGAGAAATATAAAAATATATTTAAAAATACTAATTTAGAAATTGTTGGAGACAAAAATGATCTATTTTCTCTTGTTTATAATATTTTTATTGTATTATTATACTTATTTACTTATGAGACTTATGATAAATTTTATTTTATCATAAAATATCATTCGTCATTACCTATTGCATGACACTGCTGAACTTATTACGGAAATAAAAAAAAATAAAACTAATAGCAATTTCCGTTCGCGGTTGGACAGATTAAGGAGCACTTAGTGCGCACTCAGTACGCATTAAAGCCGTCATCGTTATGTACAAATTAACGTAAAGAAATGTGTGTGTATTTAATATAAATATATGTACAAACGCGTTAAATCGCAAAATCCTCAATACACTTTATTGTGCTGTTTGGAAAAATATGTATTTAATCATTCGAGATATTTGCATTTTACTTTATCAGACTAGATCAATGTACAATGGTTTTAAGGTTCCTGGATACTCAGCCAAGAACTCCACGTTGACGGTGGTGACATCAGTAGAAATAAGAACTATAAGGCAAGAAAATAGCCATAAGGCGTGGAAAGAGACATGTTGACAAACCTATTTTGTTGTGCATGCCATTTCCTTATTATTAGCTCTGTACTTGTGCTCTAACGTTTAACGTATTCGCGAAACTCATAAAATTGACCGAAAATAAGATTTGCAAGGAATACATATGGCATACGCGGAAGGAACATTTTCCACTCCTTTCGATAGTCGTCCAAACGGCTTGTTTTCCCGTATGTTTAGGCTTCGTTTTATGGCTGTTTGTTTATTGTCGAAGGAAAATGATAGTTTTCGGTCAATTTTGTAAGTGTTCTGAAACAATCTATAGTGATTTTTTATCGAAATGTCTTTTTATTTGAAAATGGCATGCACAACAAAATAAAGTGTTTTCCAGTTTTTTCCTCGCCTCGATAGCAAGAATTCAACATGGCCGCGGTGATTATCCAGGAGCCTTAATATACACCAGTGCGCACTAGTGTGTTTAACTCAATTCACTATACTATAAGTTCTAAAGCTAACAATAAGCTAATATAGTTAGCTTTGTCAAAACGCTTATCTACACAACATGAAGAAATTAAATTAAAGAGTTTGTTCAAGTTCCACGATGTTTCAGGCAAATCATGATTATTTTTAGTGCTTATACGGAAATCTTGTCGCATCGAGTCGGCAGAAAATATTTATTGGCGGTTAAAATAAATTCACGATATCGGGCTGGATTCAGACAGAATTTTTCTGCTTAATCTACAACGTACAATCGTAAGCAAATATGCGGATAAATAGATTTACTAGATACAAGTTTAAGTGCAATTCGAGTAGTTGCAGGAAAATATATTTAATAAATTTTAAATAAAGAGTATATTTATTGCTCTGTAGATAATTTTAATACTTCTTACGTGTATATGTGTACGTATAGGGGAGGATAAAATATTAAACTCTTGCATTACATAACATATGTCTTTGGGGAATTATATAGGTATAATTATATAGGACTCTACAAATGATTTATTAAAATTTTTTAAAGAGAAAGATTTAGATAATGTCATAATTCGCGTGAACTTTACTTGAATTATGCATTTATTTGTTAGTGTATGCAGCTGTCATATCTTTATCATTAACTACTAACCAATTTCCTATCTCGTTCATTGATGTTTCTAAAAGTATTTAAATAATATATTGCGAGTCGTAAATCAACGATAACGTACTATGATTACACTGTAAAAACAGAATTAGCATCTTTTTGCCTTGCCTTGATCATTATGCTCGATAAAATTCTTCCGTATTTTTACTTTTATTACTTTTACCTCGATAAAATATAGTTCTTTGTTTTAAACGCGAATAGAGTTTGTATAAAACACAGAAGAAAATTGCAACTTGAAACTATCCAATGGCGCGCAAATGCCTTCGATTTCAAGATAGTATATTTAATTAAACTCTAACCATAGCAGTTAATTTGTTTATGTGCTTGCAATTACAGCTAAATAAATAATTTGCTATTTGATTGAAAATAATAATATCTACAACAAACACGAAGTATCTTCGATAGATTTATTTTCCTTCTGGATAGGGAGAGATCTTATATTAAGAGAAGCATCTTGGAGATGTTTCATATTAAGCGCCAAATTAATGGCATTAATTTGCAAACGGACACGGTGGGGTTAAGCGGGAGCTATCTACCGATCATCGAGAGACTTTCTCATATGTAATTGTGCCCTCTATTGTTTATGTATTCAGGCGTTGGACGGTATGGAGATGTTTCATGATCTTTATTATTAAAAGTTTAGCGCTCGCGCTGTAAGGACTTATGTTATTTTCTGTGAAATAAGTGGCAATCTACTTCTGTATGACGATGTCCGTTATGTATATTCGATGTGACTGTCAGGTAACACTGCATTATTACTCAGTGTACGGTTTAGAATTTATTTTAATTTACGAGAAAATATTTATTAATTTCGACAACGATTGGCTAGCTAAAAGATGTTAATTAAAATTTAGAATTTATTGCGAAAAATATTACCCCAGCCAGGGTTTGAACCTGGAACCTCCCGCTCTCCGTGCAGGCGTCGTCCCAATTCGACCACTGAGGCATGTGGTAATATTCATCGCAATAACAAACTTATATACCTATCTTATTATTAGTTCCAACATTAGAAAACTGCGCGCTGACTTGGATTGTCAGTTCAACACAGCTCCTGTTGGAGTATATCCCCTCCCTTCCCCTTAGTTAAATCGATTCGATTAAACTAATGTTAACATCATTTTTTAAGTCGATGATGTGTAATAAACAGAAAATAATGGTATATTCCGCCAATAATTGATTAACGAGAAAATATTTATTAATTTCGACAACGATTGGCTAGCTAAAAGATGTCTTAATCGAATCGATTTAACTAAGGGGAAGGAAGGGGATATACTCCAACAGGAGCTGTGTTGAACTGACAATCCAAGTCAGCGCGCAGTTTTCTAATGTTGGAACTAATAATAAGATAGGTATATAAGTTTGTTATTGCGATGAATATTACCACATGCCTCAGTGGTCGAATTGGGACGACGCCTGCACGGAGAGCGGGAGGTTCCAGGTTCAAACCCTGGCTGGGGTAATATTTTTCGCAATAAATTCTAAATTTTAATTAACATCTTTTAGCTAGCCAATCGTTGTCGAAATTAATAAATATTTTCTCGTTAATCAATTATTGGCGGAATATACCATTATTTTCTGTTTATTTTAATTTCTTGTTAATTTAAATTTTCCTTTCCTCTTTTACTGAAGGCAACGGTCACATCGTGTATCGACATCTTTTGTTTGCGAACCGACTGACGGAACTCGACCATGCGGACTCTGCGACCTTTTAATTCTTGACGAGGATGTAACCGAGATTTTGTACCGCATGTATTAATGTTTATATTTTTGTTGCGCTGAAGAGGGTCCAAACCAAGGACCGAAACGTTCGCGCATATTGTATATAGAAAATACATTGTAATTTGTCGCTTTAAGATCGGCGTTTCTGGCTCTCATTTGCCTTGTCATTATTAATTTTTTATTTTCCTTGTCAAAGCGAGGAAAGTTACTCAAATTTAAATAAATAAAAATTGCAAGAAATTTGTTGAATAAAAGATAGAAAAAAAATAAAAAAGAAATAATTTATTGTCAATCTCAATCATTATTGTCTCAAAATTAGTTGGTGATCATTCAAGTTTGTTTCAGTGCTGAGGATATCTTTCGCTTATTGTTAGTTACGCCATTGACTGGATAGAAAGATACGCAATATTTTCTCGATTACAAGAAAATTTCTCGTGGTGAATCAATGGAAGGATGAAGTTCAATTGTGTACGTTTTTCTGAATGTGTTCTACAGCGAGGATGTAGGACGCGTATAGAGCAAACAAAAGCATTGAACTCTATTATGCTTGATGAAAGTGCCAATCGGTAATAACAAATGTATGGATCGTCTTGAAAGCTTTGTCTGCACTTCTCACCTGTGAGTTTCTTGATTGTGCAAGAATAAAATCGCGGTACAAACGGTGTTTCACAAATCTGTAGCCGCAATATACAAGATTGATAATAAAGTTCGCGATCTCTATTGATAGCAGAGTTTTAAAATAATGGAAAAGTTTTTTAATTCTCTTGTAATCGGAAAGTACTTTTCTCTCCAAAACGTAGAATCTTGCCAGCTACGGTCAAGAAAGAAGTTTCAGTTTGTGTAACGTATTTCCGAAGTTTTCTCTACGTGCGTCGTGCAAGATTCTGCGGTTTCGAGGGACACGAGGAGTGTTGTGCTCTAACTTGGGCAATGTTTCGTAAATTTTGAAATATACGTTTTTGCATCCTTAATACCCACAAAGGGAAACGGAGCTAGTGCCGACGGGTTTCGTCGCTCTGGTGGTTTATTACAACGGTCTCTGCCGCTGCAGCTTGAAATTTATCGGCTTTCCTCCGGCCAGCAGCTGCGGCTACTCCGCAAAATACAACGAAAGGAACGAGCGTGTTACAAAATGAATGCGCCGTGGAAGAAAGAAGAGATCGCACATTCGTTTCTTAAAGTTCTTGTCATCTAGAATGGGAAGATCAGAGACAAGTTAACGGAAAACGACATATATGTTTTCTTGTGGCTTACTTCAAATGTAAGTAGTTTAAATATAAAATGAAATAAAAGAACACCGGAAAAATTAGCTACTGTTAGGTAAATAGTAGAAGTTTGTCTCAATACAATTATTTTTAATAAATTGCTTATCAGCAAGTTGCTCAATCTCTTGTAAAAAGCTCAATTACGGTATCAACCAGTTATTTGAAAAGTTACAGTAAAAAAACTGTTTTTCTAATATGCATATAAATGCAAAAATAAAATCGATAAATTATAATGATTTTATATTCTATATAATATAAAAGAAATTTCTGTAAAGAGATTAAATTTTATACTGCAAATCGGTATATTAGGAACTGTGACAAGTATTGTTTGTGGCGCAAACACAGAGTGACAGAGATATAAGAATAGAGTATCGCTTCGTGCATGAAAACACGTGGCGCCGCGTGACGGTTAAATGTAATACTTAAACTAAAACAATTTATGAAACGTGTATAAAGAGAATTAAAACAAAATCGTTTTTTAATGCACTATAATCATTATACAATCTAAATATTGCAAGTACCTATTATAATTTTGTGTAATTATTAATACTATGATTTTTATGTCATAAAATATGTTAAATATTGACCTGTAAACTGAGAAAAATATTATCTTAACCAATAACAATTTCTTGTATTTTTCTTCTTAGAGACTGATAAAGTGTTCAAAATGAATATAATTTTGAGAACGGGGTTTAAAGAGATTACTTATTCAATTGATTTTCACCCTCAAGCCATTATAAAAAGGAAAAAATTAGCTATATCTCATGTTAAAAGAGTCGAAGAAAGATATACAAATGACACTGGTATTTTGATAACAGGTAGTGTTGTACGTCAAACTTCTGTCACTTTACACCCCTACAGAGTTAGTTTGGAGGTAAATATTGATGTTTAATAACTTAATTTATATTTTTTATAACTGATTAATTGTTTTTTAGTTGGATAACAATCGTCATGTACTACATGTTTCTTGTAATTGTGTGTCAAGTGCAGGAAAGAAATGCAAACATATTTATGCTTTAATATGGTACGTAAACTCTGATAGAAGTGCAACAAAAACATCTAGCTATACATCAAGAATGGAGAAAACCTTCAGATTATCAATTAGGTAAAGATATGTACTCCAAGCCACTAGAAGTTTCTAAAGAATTCAAGAGAAAGCTGTATTACAAGGAAAAAGCAATAATTTCTTTCAATCTTCAGATATCAGATATAAAAAGAGATTGTGCATTGTTAAGAATTTTACAGGCAAGTAATATAACAGAAATTCAAACTATTGTAAAACAAATTATAATACTTATTTTGGACAATGTTATGAAAAATATTAATGATAAGCAAATGACAGAAACAATTTTAAAATTAATAAATTTATCTAAACATAATATAATTTACTATGGCACAACAAACATTGTGATAAATGTTAATTTAAATAACTTTTATAATATAAAAACAACAAGATCTATTCCGCCAGTGAAAAATTAGAAATTATATTCTGTATGTTTAAAGCCGACCAACTGGCAAATCCTTTATTATATTCTCATGACGTTTCAACCGCCCTTTCGGTCCTTATCAAGTGAATAAGGCTAACAAATTATTATTTATCGTGGCATAATGTCCAAACTAAGCCATCTAAAAACTAAACGTTTCGGAGTTAGAGAATGTTAAAAACAACGTGCAAGAGCAGATACAAGAATTAATGCTTACATAATTTGAGCGTCAGTGCGTGTTAAAAAATAATAATGTAAAATCGACATGTCAGTTATGGAACACAAAGAAACATGTCAGAGCCGTGCGGCTGTGGTACTGTGACTGGTCGCAAGGACAGGCAGAAGACAAGAAGACACGTTTAAAAACAATAAAAATAATAATAAGCGAGAGGGGGGAAACGAGAAGGAAGGCCTATGTTTCCTTAATAACGCGATCATAAAGGGCATTAAGCTTTTCAGTGTCCTTCTGTAAGTTGATGGCGTTATCGCACTTCTTGATAAAAAACATTTCTGCGATTCCCCTCTTTTTCAAATAAGATTGATTTAAATTTATGTTTTCAGGAACAGCTTCTGGCGGTAGTCGTTTTCTGCTTCTTAATTCATGAGAATAATGAAATAATTTGTCATCAAAGTGGTCGCTGCATATACATGCAGTTTTGAAGTTTGGAGTTGTTGATAAATTTATAGCATCCATCGGATCCATTCTTTTCTTAATAATTCATTTTTGGGAAACCTGTTTATATTGAAAATTATAATTTATTAAATATATATTTGAGAAATAACTTATTAAATATATACATATAAGTAATTAAATTTCAAGGTTAAAAATATTAATATGTACTTACATGTAAAAAGACGGTTGGAATCAGGAGATGCTTTTATTTTACATGTCAAGCATTTTTTTGTCATCTTAGAAAATTACGTAATGTTACAATAAATCCGAATAAAACAAAGGACTTATTTAATACAATATAGTTAGCCACAAAACAACATACAGAATACCAGAGATACACAATCTTCCATGACCTGCACATGCACGCAATGCGCGCATAGACGAAGACAGAAGGGGGGGGGGGGGGCATAATGCAGCTTACTCTTTCTATTCCTATAACGCAGTTCCTTGCATGCCTTAGGTGACTCGCGTACTCTATTCTTATATCTCTATGGGCGCAAATAGATTTACGAAGATAAACACCTATTGTAGAGCTTACATCAGAAAGAATTCCAATCCTGCTAAAAAATGTATTCCTGTACGCTCGTTCCAGTAACTCTATCGACGGTATAGGGTAAAATAAAAAGCTAAGCTTCTAGAATGTTTCACATAGTTGTTGTAACGCGCTGAAAGACGCAAAAAACGAACGTAGCATAACGTTTGCTTGTACGTACAGACGGCGTCATTAAAGCCTTCCCACCTGAAGATAGGCCAGTACTAAAAATCTATAGTATACGTAACGTAAACTATAGATTTTCAGAACGCAACCGGAAAGGCATTATTGACGCCGTCTGTACGTATACTTTTTTTTATACGATAATATAAAGTGACATGCATGTTGTTGCTAAAGTGTGACAATATTGCTCGTAATAAGGCTCCTGGATGCTCAGCCGAGAACTCGGCGTTGGCGGTGGCGACATTGGTAGAATCGGTAGAAATAAGAACTATAAGGCGAGAAAATAGCCATATTCGTGGAAAGTGACATGTCGACAAGCCTATTTTGTCGTCCGTGCCATTTCCTTATTATTCGCTCTGTACTTGTGCTCTAACGTTTGACGTATTCGTGAAAGTCGTAAAATTTACCGAAAAGTAAGATTTGCTTGCGGAAGAAACGTTTTCACCTTTTTTCGATAGTCGTTAAACGGCTGTTTTCCCGTATATTTAGGCTTCGTTTTATGGCTGTTTGTTTATTGTCGTAGGAAAAGGAAAGTTTTCGGTAAATTTTGGAAGTGTTCTGAAACAATCTAGAGTGATGTTTTATTGAAATGTCTTTTTATTTGCAAATGGCACGGACGACAAAATTGGGTGTTTTCCTCGCCTCAATAGTAAGAATTCAATATGGCCGCGGTGACCATCCAGGAGTCTTGAGTTGTTCTTACGAAACAAATACTAATTATAAATAATAAATATTTCTCACACAAATAACTGTGTAATGAAAAAAGAAAATTTTAAGTGCTTAATTACAAACTGTAATAAAATCCAACAAATAGTTTCATGATACATTCGATCACATAAAATATAATATCGGCATTTAATATATGTGTATGTAATATATGTGTATAAATGCATATGTACAAGTTGATTAACTAATATACCAACCTATGTACATACATGTACCAACTTCCGTAGTAAGTTATATCTTTGCTTTATAACAACGTGTAATTGGAGAATACTAGTTTGAAAGGTTCGTAACGGAACTCGTTTACTTGACACTTCGTGAGACAAACGCAGCGGTTACCGTCAACGACTTTATCACGGAATACGAATGAGGAAATAACTTTGATTTGTGCATGTATCCATCGAGTTACGAACCGAACGTAAAATACAATCCGTGGTTTTCACAACGTCGTATCCTCCGTGGATGCTATGGGTTCCGCGTGCCGAGAATACATATGACTTGCCGGGATACATCTCTACGTAAACATTCAAGAAACGTTTCGAACACCTTAACTCTGACGGTCGATGCACCGCACAGCCAGATTAAATTCGTAGTTTCTCGAAGTTTCCTTCTAGTCGTGACTCTGCGTGCGAACGATCACCAAGTATAACAAGCTCGAGCATAATATAGGAAACTCAATCGACTCTCTCACACTGCAAAATTATATCCTACGTACTTGACTACCTGCACGTTATGAGATGATGGAGTATAAGGAGCGCATACAGAAGAAGAGGGGGGGGGGGGCAAGTGTTTCGAGAGAAGGGTGAATTACCGGAAGGACAAAATATCGCTATAGCGACATTCGGTGAGATTGCGAGAAGGTCGCCTAGCTATTTGTAATTGTAATTAGCAAACCGACTAATTCATTACGTTACCAAAAGAATTATACAATGTGCGGGGTGCTATTTAACTGAGATGGAATACAAGAAAAATCCAATACAAGAAAACGTATAACAAATTTAACACTAATTATAGTAAGCACTGACGTATGCGACAAATCATTGCATTTTATCGCAAGATACGCGAGAGAAAAACAGAAAGGAAATCTAATAACGAGAAAGTAGAACCTGGTCGACACGAAGAAAGAAAAATACAGAGCAAGAAAAAGAGATACAAGAAAATGCAAAAGCCTGGTTACATTTCTTGTAGAGACTTTATATATATATTTTTTTAGATTAAACATATACGCGGTATTCTAAGCTTCTTATATAAACCTCTCTTCATACATATGGACATCTGAATCAACAGTAAATTTTTCCATAATAAAAATATCAAGAACTGATATTTCTCAATTGTATACTTAAGGCTTCTGGGTAGTCGTCGCTTCTATCCTTGTTTGATGACGTCAGAAGCGAGAAATGAGTGGAAATGACACGCTGAGATGTTGTGCGTGCCATTGCCAAATAAAAAGATATGTACATACACAAAATAACACTACAGTTCACTTCAGCACACTTCAAAAATTTAACGAAAACTATTCCTTTCTATTCACAGTTAATAAACTGCAGCCGTAAAATGAATGTAATACGAAGCCTAACCATGCGCCTGCGCATAAGACGGCATGGTTAGGCTTCGTATTACATTCATTTTACGGCTGTTTATTAACTGTAAATGGAAAGGAATAGTTTTCGTTAAATTTTTGAAGTGTGCTGAAGTAAACTGTAGTGTTATTTTGTGTACATATATCTTTTTATTTGGCAATGGCACGCACAACATCTCAGCGTGTCATTTCCACTCATTTCTCGCTTCTGACGTCATCGAACAAGGATAGAAGCGACGACTACCCAGGAGCCTTAAAAACGTAAGAATATTTCTAAATTATATTTAATTGCAAATATATTTAAACTGGATAGTAAAATTTATAAACTAATGGTATATCAAAAGATTTTAATTAAGATTGAATAGTTTACCTCACATTAACCAAAGAATTTCAAATAAGGGATATAAGATGCTTAGAACATCTTTTATATATATATATATATATATATATATATATATATAATTTTAGGAAAATAGACATATATTTTACGAAGAATTAGTAATAAATAATATCTTTCGCCGTAATAAAAATAAGATAAGCGATTTTAGATCGAAAAGTCTCAAACTAACGAGCTGAATCGTTTTTGAAATTTGAACATAACGAGCTGAGTCGAGCGCGTCTCGGTGAATGCCAGAGAATAGAATGAGATAAATTTACGGGATCATGAAACATGCTGGACGGCTCGAGGATGTCAGCCGTTGTCATCTGGGAAAAAATACTGCGACGCGCATCATACGAAAAGTAGGAGACGTGTTAACGAAACTGCAGTTATTCCGTGAGTTTTGTTCAACAAATCGTTGAGGAACAATCCAACAAACATAATCATTTCTTATTTACTATTTAGTATAAATAAATTAAGTTTCTTAAAACAGTACTTTTTCAATTAATAAAACTGTATATTTTATTAATGAAAAATTTGATTTCACTATTGGTTAGTTATTGTTAACAGTCAGTACTGTGATAAAAAATATTATTCCAGATAATAAAGAGATTTGGACATTTTTAAGATAACTTTATATAATGTCTTTTGAATATTTTTATCTGACAATGAAATGTCTGACAGTGAAATATGTCAATTAATAACCTATAAAAAATATCGTATTTTCTCATGTAGTATTTTTCATATAAAGTAATATATTAATATAAGATATAAGTAATTGAGCTTATTGTTGTAAATTTCTTTGTTTTTACCTCAACGAGCTAAAAGCTGTTACGGCTTTTAGCTTATTGAGATAAAAACAAAGAAAGAATAGTACAATATTGCGCTGGAAATTATAGAAAATTGGAAGAACGCGGTTACAAAACTGCATACATTGTACTCATTTTCATTTGTATACATTTTTATGTCTATTTTATATACCTAATGCATTTTATAGGAGTTGCACCAAACCTTTAACTTAATTTTAATAAATATATTCGATTTTGTAGTTTACCTCAAAATAATAAAATAACTCATAAGATGTAAAATGTTACTTTCTTATAGATTTGCTAGCATAAATTTTCAATTACTTGGTAATATACAGGGAGTACCTAAACTGGCGATAAATATTTTAAAGACAAATATTTTGTAACATTTTAAGACGAAAATTCTAATACAAAATTGCCGAGGCTATAATAGTGAATAAATACTTTTAAACTGGTTTTATAATTTATTACGGACAAACAGAAATAGTTTCTTAATAAAACTTGAATTTTTTACAATAATTTTACATTACTGTCAAAGGCATTTGATTCATGAAAGCACCTTTATCATTGGTCATATTGTGCGCGAAATACTAACCACTTTAAACTTTTCTCACTCGAAAACTATTATAGCCTCGGCATTTTCGTATTAGAATTTTCGTCTTAAAATGTTACAAAGTATTTGTCATTAAAATATTTATCACCAGTTTAGGTACACCCGGTATAAGAGTCAACAGTTTTTTAGGCTGTTTAAATAAATAAACTAATAAAGTTTTATATAATGTATATAAGTTACAACTCTGTAAAATTGCAGAATTAATTTAAAAAGCTACGTGGAAAAATGTTTAATATAATATTAATATTTATGTTATATTTACAATGTAAATTTAATTTCTTGTTTTTCCAATGAATTATGTTCTGCACTATTATAAGCATAATAAATATCAGTATTGTAACAATAAGTTAAATTTAGCTTGTTTCAATTACAAGAAAAGAATACAAGAGCAAAAGAGAAGAATTGATCGTATTTTACTATTGTTACGTTACAGGTTTTTATAGTGATCATAAAAGCGTAAGAAAGTATATCGTAATTTTAACTAACAATAAGTAATCTGTCATAGATGCTTAAGCAAGAATGACCAAGCGAATTAAGAATACACTTACATAAAGTAAACTTAAAAAGATGTTTATCATTAACGACGAACGGGGCAACAAAATAGTTTATTTCAAATCTTTAAATCTATTCAATATCTATATAAAATATTTTAAAATTTATTATAACATTTGCATACAATTATTTAGGGCCAGTTTTTCAATAGTCGTTTAAACTTAAGTTTAGCTAAACTCAATCTTCGTCTTTTTCTAAGGAAGATAGCTAGAAAGAGACAAAGAGTGAGTTAAGCTAAGATTAAAGTTAAGCGACTATTGAAAAACTGGCTTTTAATGTTATAATTACTTAGATACATAAAGAGAAAAATATAAATTTAGAAGGGCTGAAAATATATAGTCAGTTAAAATTCAAATATAAAAGATATTTTTTTTAACAAATTGTAGAGGCAATATTAAATAACTGTGTAGCATAATAAATAAGTATTATTGAATAAATTACAAATTGCAAAATTTGTCATTTATAAAAACTCTGATTTATAAAATATCATTATTATATAGGTACCTAAATATAGATATATGTATATTATTAATTATTTAATATATATAATAAATATATTATAATTAAAATATATAATTTTGCTAATTTTCTGTAGATTGTGTAATTTATTGTAAATTAAGATGTAGATTGCATGAATATGCATAAATCCGTTAATGTTTCATACACTTTAGCACCTCTGTGTACCCTTATATGCATACGCAGATGCAGGTGCCTTATGTATGCCGATGGTATAACCTCTGGAGCACAATCTTATCCCACCAACTAGTCAAATTAGACTACGGGGTCTGGCCTCCAACCAACGATAGTTACCAATCGCCGACGATGCAGTGTGCATCGGCCTAAGCTCGTAAAGTGCAATCGATTATACCAAATATCTCGCAAAATAGAATTAAAAATACTATTATGTACTACCTCATACGCGCTTAAAAATCGAAATAATAGTAATATCGATACATAATATCATTAATATGTTAATGTAAAAAAATAAGAGAGATAATATAAATGTTATATGGACGACACTTACACAACTGACCTGTCATAAAATTCTACTATTATACGTATTTCCTTTCTGAACGAAACGCGCCTCGGAATTGCGCATCAAAAGAAAGAAAAAATACGCGCATCCTCGCGCTCTCAAGAAGCTCTTTTCCACGAAGATAGTCCTCCCAGCAAGTTGCCTCAGCGAGCAATCTCACGAAATTGCACCGCGCGATTTCACGTCGTTCCGTCGACATTACCGTTCGCATTGCTAGCGTTCCCTTTTTCCGAGTCCTTCGACTTTCATTTGACTGACAGAAGGGGATGAGTTGAGAGGGTGAAAAAGTACATAAGGGAAAGAGTAATGGACAAAAAGATCTATCAAGAAGCAAGAGAAGAAGAAAGAGAGAGAGAGAATAATAATAGATTTCCTTATTCACAGTCAATATTGTCAAAGAGAA
The DNA here is from genome assembly GCA_035220615.1 of Leptothorax acervorum. Taxonomy (NCBI): domain Eukaryota; kingdom Metazoa; phylum Arthropoda; class Insecta; order Hymenoptera; family Formicidae; genus Leptothorax; species Leptothorax acervorum. The sequence continues at coordinate 143,815 of JASTWQ010000149.1, read as the reverse complement.
TAGATTTATCATCACATCACAATCAATATTACTGTCTTAAAAAATAATGAAAACAGTCAATTAAATATAATAATCTCAAAAGTGTAAGTTTGAATGTAGGTATAGTACGCACAAGTGTTATTATAATTTCTCTTTTGACATTACAATATGCATATCATCAAATGCGCCCTACTTTCATCTTTCCAATAATATTCTCGGACAGATATTTATCGTATTTACGTGCTCTCTATTTTCTGTTTTTTTTTTTGGTCAGTCACGTAACAAGTAGGCCTATAGTGGAAACCACACTATCAGTACTATCACCTACTACGTCTATCGCTAAGCTGAGTACATAATTTAGTGATTGTTTATTCATATGATCAATGTACTCCAATCAAACATAACTCGCAGACTCAGATTTAAAAAAAGTTTGCTGTAGAAAATTCTATGATCTGCCAGTTTTTAGTTCATCGTTTTCTCTCCCAGATGTATTTTTTATAAAAATTTTCTTAAGGACGCAGAGTTAATTATGGTAACAAATGATAAAGTGATATCTACTATATACATCAAAATTTACTATATTACGACAAAACAATATACCTACGCGATAAAATGAATAATATAAATTTTAGTTTAACGTAATAAATATAAATGTAGATTGCAAACTATACAGATTCAAGCAAGAAATAATTATACATTATATGTAAAAAAGTATATAAACACTTACCCGTGCTTTCGGCGTCTGTTTTAATCCAATGGCTGGTTGGCTGCGATTGCTCTGCAAGAAAAAATGAAAGCTCTTAACATAACAAAATAATAATAAATTTATAATAATCGACATTAAATTCAATAAACCATATTGTTTATTATGCCATCACATATTGACAGATACTTTTAGTCCGGAAAGTGAAGAAACAAACCGCGATAAATTATTGTCGTAAAATGTACCATCAAAATACAAACTCGCAGCTATTTCCGGGTCGCAAATAAATCCGCTTCGGATGCGCCAAAGTGACCTTTTGCACGGTATCGCCACGGCTGATACGACACTACAAACGATAAAACGATAAATTCATAGCGAAACGATGCGACGCGTCGGCTCGGACGGTATCATCGTGAATGCCCGTCATTGCTGGAAATTCGTAAATCTTAATTGGTTTGCTAAAACGTAGTCGTTTCTTTCGTATCACGTTATGAACGATGACTATGAAACGGGCCAAACGAAATAATTTCACGTTAAGAACTTATCCCTGCAGTAAAATGACAAAACGGCCAAAACAGAGTCACGTATCTCGCGGCGATTTAATTAAGCCATCGCGCTCGCCATATATTCCGATGTTGATTAAACTGTTTCCGGAGTCGATATGCATTTTTATTCGTGTTGATTGCTGCTGTATTTGCAACGCACTATTTCATCTTTTTCACAGATGTTCACTAAAACAGCACAAAGCACTCATTCCTTGATTTTTTGCGAAATTCTGCCGTAGTTATTTTTGCACGCGACTTTAGTTTTATGTAACAAAAAATAAAAAATGTAACTTTTTTTTAAATATGGCTTTTATGTGTTTATTTAAATTTGTTCATAATCCGCGCGGTGTGTGTATTTTCTTTGTTAAGAAAATATACTCTAACTATAGAAAGAGAGAAGTTAGTGGGCGAACTTACAGGCCCAAGATATTATTCAAGAATTTGATGTTTATTATTTATTTTAAACATTTTTTCGCATTCTTGAAATCCTGAACATAATCTGTAGATACTAGATACGTTGATTACATCAAATTTGCATTTAAATTTCTTCAAATTGCAATTTTCTATAGCGTTTGGAGCAGAAACAAGGACATTTTATCCCGTCAATTTCGACGCTTCGATGCCACGCTGATGATAATTAGCGCGCATTTAGCGGCATTTTGCTTGTCCAAAATCGGCTAACAGATATACTGAGAAACAAACGAGCTTTGTACGAGACGTGATAATTAAGCGGTTTATCTCGATTAATTCCGGATAATTACGCTTGGCAATTAGTTCAATTGCTGCGACTACCCAATGCAGCATGAGTGGCGGGGCCTTACTCTTTGGCCCCACAATTGCAATCGACGAGAAACCGCGACAACTGCGTCGCTCTTATAGCTGCGACGCTCACGAATTTTGCTGGTCGCTGCTCTGAATCTCGAAAATTGCCTCGTAAACTGAGGACGCCGACGGAACCGGACTTGAGTACTTCCCCGGCTAACATTTCCACTTGGAACCGCTGCCCAATTTAAACCGTCATTTACATTTTATCACGTAATAAGCGACCGACGAGCGCAAATTACACAGCCAAATATTCACCAGGCTTCGTCTCACGTTAGACGCAAGGAAAATTTTAATCTTTCTAGTCAAAATCTAGTCGATGCTATAACTATGTAGATATCGTAAAAATTACGCAATCAAGCTTACGCGTCCTAAATTCCCTAAAATGGAAAATATGTACACGACAAAATTTTCGAGAGAAAATAATTAAGCTTAGCAAGTTTCGATGTAAGCTTAGCATCGACGATGATTGGCGAATTTGGCAATGTCGTTGGTCACTGTTACTGTATTCGTAATTACTCCAAACTATTACGCTCACTTTACGCTACGCCACGGATATAATATTCTAAATTCTAAAACAACTCGACCTACTTCAAGTAATTGCGGATTATCCAGTTTTCTTAATCTACCCTTTCTTCAATTTCTCGTTCTTCAACGTTTCCCGCTTTCCCATTTTGCTTTCACCCTTTCCTTTTTTCATTTACTTGACTGTCAAGATGCGACTCATATCGAAAGCACCATAGAGCCGAAGAAACAAAGAAAAAGATAAAACCGCGAAGAAATGAAAAGGGGACAAACAATAAGACAGGAACTTGGATGAAAAATCGCAGCCGCCTATAACGGAAGCGCGTCGGTGCAGCCAACCACCATCTCGCATCGAGTTCCGTTGACCGAACTTTTTCTTCTCGCCAGTCTCCGCCTCGTGCGAGAAGTTTTGTCGGGCGTTTACCGGCGAATTTATCGGCATCGCGGTCTATTAACTCGTAATGGCATTAAGTCAACCTGCCGATACCTGATATGCCGTATAATTATTTTCTGTTCGAACGCGTCCCAGATTATGTGACAGTTTCACGCGGAATGCTTTTTTTCACCGACGCATTTAACAGCGAATTGAAGCTGAGCATATACATGTGTATATTAACCACATTTCATAGAAGAAAAGTATACAGATTAGATGCATTTAATGAGTTTGCAGAGCAAGTAAATTACACCATTAAATTGAACAAATAATGATAATATTTAAAAAGTAAAGAGCGTACTATAATCATAAAATATTAGGTAATAGAAAAGGGAATAGGAAAAGATATACAAGGTTGTTCAAAAGAATACATTATTAATATATATTTTTAAAAATCGTGCATTTCTCACTATATTATTTTGGCACTGATTATTCCTAATACAGTATTAATTGATAGAATTTTGGCGTTAATTCAATTCTGTTATAAGCATGATTTATCTTTATATAGGTACATATATCATTCTATCATCAGCGATAGATTTATCTAAAAAAATCCTACCGGCGCATATTTCTTCAACATTAGCCCATCCATTGCCGATTGGTTGATAGACAAGAATTGGTTAGGCTATATCGTTACTAGGATTAATTCAGCCTTGAGCCAGCCCCAGGACCGTTCAAATTGAAAACAAATCAATCAGAATGAAATGTGGCACGAGAGCTCTGGGTATCAGAACGCTCGGGAAAATCCATTGGCGGGTCACGTACAAAGGAAACGGAAATTCCATTTCGCGGAGGAAGCTTCTGACGTCTCCGATGTGCCATTCGGATAATTATTCAGTTACAGCGTGTGCTTTAGGCGGCTGCAGAAAGCGGATGATATTTGATTCTGGACAAGAGAAACGCGTTCACGCGCACTCGTATGTTTAATATCAATTCGTCCACGATTCGCTCTATCGCACATTCCGCGCATTTTGTCCTATTTAGTCAAATATTTTAATCATTTTAATTTTTATAAAAAACGTAACTTAATATAAAACGATATACGGTTTAATATCATATTTTAATTGTACATATATAATTATATATAAAACATAAAATTCTGCAGCAAAATAATAAATCATAAACATTGTCAATCGATAATTTTCCAATAAATAGATATTTTATTGTAAAAACTAAATACCTATAGAAATCCATGTAATAATTGAGAAAATCTCTGGACGTGCGCATTTTATTTTAGAAAAGAAATCGATTCTCAATTAATTATATGTTACCTATATCCCTAATAGGTATATCCGACGACTCAAACTGCACTTTGGTCACTATAAACCGATAGTAAAACTATAATTCCGATCTATCTGTCTCATCCATTTCTCTCGCTATTATGTGTATTAAGAATATTTTATTTAATATTCTCAAACCTTTGACTCGTACAATTATATCAATTAATAAAATAGTACAAAAGTTGGTACATCAAAAAATCAAAATACATTCGCGATCGAGATAAAAAATTCAGTGGTCATTTAACAATTTCAGCATAGTTCTACTTTATAATATTGTCAATAAATTTTTAATCACGCGTAGCATACATCGGTTTAGTTAGTGCTTTATTTTAAGCTTACACTAACCGAAGTACTAGAGACATTTGCCTGTAAACTTCAGCTCCGAGTGCAAGAGTTTGCAGACTGCAGACATTAATGGAACAATATTCGTCTGTCCTTGCATGTGTTATGTATAATGGAATAGAAATCCATTCTACTTTGTGACATCTTGAAAGTTGTCGTATATTGTATCTGTTGATATAATATCACTTCCCAAATAGAATTATACTTAACATTAAAAAACGACATATTAGCTATTAGCATGACATTACAAATTGTTGATTTGTTCTTATCTATAGCACTTTTTAAATAAATTTTTTAAACAATGATGTTTCTGATTCAAATAAATGTTTGACTCAAACATAAATACTGCCAAGTTTCTTAGCAAAAAATCTTCTTACGTATTGTATATTCTTACAATTAGCTATAAATGATAGAAGAAAGGTCTTACTATTTATTATCTTTTTTTGTTACACGTTATATTTCTTTTGCTTAGATTGAATTAATTAAAAAGCAACGGGTAACATTCTTTTAAAAAACAAAACAAAAATACTACAATATAATTTAAACGCTTTTATTTGCTGGAATTTTAAGAAATTTTTCCATTTCATACATTACATTCAACATTTTCTAAATAATTCTATTTAAAATATCCAAGACAAGAAAGATCCAATTCTTGTAGTTTTATATTTTATTTCCATTGAGAAATAATTAATTTTAGCAATAATAAAGTTAAGGAAATGGTTGTGTTTAAGATTAATAAAATTTAATTTTGATTTTATTTATAATCATTTGATTATTCTGAAACTTCAAATAACAATTTTATGTAAAATGCTCAAAATACATATATATGTCGCAGCCACATGCGGTAATGTAGCACTTCATGAAATGCCTAGACACATCGCGAAGAGTCCAACCACAATGGACACATGCTGTAATTTAATCTTCACTTCGTTTTACAACTTGTACTTTGTAAGTTGTAAAGCGAGGTCCACCCTGCCTACTGGCGAAGGGGGTGCGGGAGGGGGGCCTTCGGCCCCCCTGCACCCCCCCCCCCCCGCGTGTGTGTGTAACCATTTTGATTTAAAGATTGAATTACAGCATGTGTCCAATATCTAGACACTTCATGAAGTGCTACATTACCGCATGTGGCTGCGACATATATACTACAAGAATGAATTCAATAAGGCATAATCATCGTTTTTGCAAAACAACAAATCGCGAATTTTAATATAAGTAACATCTTATATATTACGACAATAACAGAATACAATTAAAACTGAAATAAAAATATAATCAAATACAATTTATTTGGTGCATTACGTGTTAAAGTAAATAGAGTTTATTTGCATGGAAATACCTATGGTAATGACAAAATGTATTTGTAAAAGACCTTTAACATTTTTGTTAATTCATTAATAAAAACTGTTTAATTTAAACTAAACGTATTTTTTGACTAAAAATGAAAAAGCTTCCGGCAATACAATTCACAAATTCGCTTCATCCATCGCAAATGTTTTCAAAACTGTCACGCAGAAAATTTTATTTATCTTGATATACGCGCGTTACAAGAATAAATCATACATTATTCTTGTTTTTCGCAATGATAGAGAAGGCTCACGAGAATCAGAAACTTTGAAAGCAAATTGAGAAAATAGTGAGGATGATTATATTATTGTAAATAATGTAAATGAAAGACAATAGACGCACGGTTAATTATCCTCGCGCGAATCGGCTTGGCCCTGGTTTTGATCAAATTTTAATCCTGACTAATCCATTACGTGCTTCAATGCTCGCGATTGCACGTGCCAAGCTGCTGTTTCGGACTGCGGTTCCGCAATTGTAATTAGCGTTTTCGTTATACCACTCGTTTCTGGCGATATCGTCGATTTCCCATGAGCGTACGCAGAAAACAAATTTGCCGATGAACGCGAATTATCGTAACTATTGCTGATTGCAATAATTAATACATGACTAACAAAAAACACGATATTTTATCACGACATAATGATTGTAAAACATCCGCGATTTGTTAAATATAATATGTCAATCTGCATGTACCTACATGCTTTCAAATGTACAAATGTATTAATTTACGGTTGCGTATTTTATTTTCTGTTTAACATACATAATATCCGGAAATATTTTGATCATATCAATAATGATAATTTATAATGACAATAGTAACAGTATAACAATATTAACAATCTATATGTATAAAAACAAATGTCCCGACTCACTGACTCACTGACGGACTCATCAACGCCCAGCCCAAACCCCTGAACCTAGAAACATGAAAAATTTATATATATAAAAACAAATGTCTTGACTCACTCACTCACTGACTCATCAACGCCCAACCCAAACCCCTGAACCTAGAAACATGAAATTCGGAGAGTGTATTCCTTTCATGACGTAAGCACCCACTAAAAAGGGATTTTTAGAAATTCGACCCTTAAGGGGGTAAAAAGGGGTAAAATGTATTTTCACGGATTCGTCAATATCTCTTAGGCCCGATGAGATATCGACTTGGTTTTTGCTTACAATGGTCACCCATACAAATGCTTAAAAACATAATTCAGGATTTTGCCCTAATCAACCTCTAAAGGCGCAAATCTAGATTCAGGGGTGAATTATAGAACCCTTCGTATCTCCTGTAAATTAATCCTTATGTATTTTTTTTTTCGGTTTTTATACTCATTGTCAGCCCAACATTACTTTAAAAAAATTAACTTTTTCTTTCTTATTCCACAATAAATTTATTAACAAAAATAATTTTAAGTAATAATATGATATCTTGATATATACATTTAATAATAGTGAGAAAACTGAATAAATAAAGAAAATCAGTTATTTAATTACAAGAATAAAAAACTGTATTAGATTTAATGTATCTCTTTTTAACCGCACATTTTATTATTTTTTAATCTATATATATAAAGACAAATGTCCTGACTGACTGACTGACTGACTCATCAACGCCCAGCCCAAACCCCCGAACATAGAAACATGAAATTCGGGGAGTGTATTCCTTTCATGACGTAAGCAAGCACCCACTAAGAAGGGATTTTTAGAAATTCGACCCCTAAGGGGGTGAAAATGGGTAAAATGTGTTTTCAGAGATTCGTTAATCTATATTATATGTATAAAGACAAATGTCCTGACTGACTCACTCATCAACGCCCAACCCAAACCCCTGAACCTAGAAACATGAAATTCGGGGAGTGTATTCCTTTCATGACGTAAGCACCCACTAAGAAGGGATTTGTAGAAATTCGTCCCCTAAGGGGGTGAAAAGAGGTAAAATGTATTTTCACGGATTCGTCAATATCTCTTAGGCCTGATGAGTTATCGACTTGGTTTTTGCTTACAAAGGTTACCCATACAAATCATAATTCAAGATTTTGCCTTAATCAATCTCTAAAGGGGCAAATCTAGATTCAGAGGTGAATTATAGAACCCTTCGTATCTCCTGTAAATTAATTCCTATGTATTTTTCTTTTGGTTTTTATACTCAGCCCAACAATTACTTTTAAACAAATAACTTTTGCTTCCTTATTCCACGATAAATTTATTAACGAAAAAAATTTTAAAGATAGGGGAGAGTGGAAGAATTGCGAACATCTAAGGAAAAAGTTAAATAAAGCCGACGATTATTTATCAATTATAGAAGTCATTTTAAATGATACTCCAGTTATTTGGCTTTAAATTACTTATAAATAATATTAATATTTATTTGCCATTCGGAGTTACCCGCCAAACGCGGAGCAATGCCGAATCGTAGCTGGGGTAATTACAAACGAGTTTTGCTTATTAAAATTATAATTTAGGTAAATTTTGAATATAACGCCTCCCTTCCGATTTCTTTAAAATTTTAAAATTTGGTGTATTTTGGGTCGTAAAATAGATTCTGAGAAGGAAAATTGTTACTCATGTTTCGTTTGTTTATAATTAATATTTAAAATATCACAATGTCAGTATAAGAAAATAATAATCCTGGAACATCCCTCCACAGATAGCGGGAGGTTCCAGGTTCAAACCCTGGCTGAGGTAATATTTTTCGCAATAATTTCTTTAACATCATAAGTTGAATCGTTTCGCCATTCCAACAGGGGCTGTGTTTTTAAGTCTGACAAACCTAGTCGGAGCACAGTTTTCAAGAGTTGGAGATAAAAAATGATTTAACTAAATGGAAGGAGGGGATAATATGTGTATCACACAATAAAATAATATTTGACTATTAAGATCCAAGCTTGGACCGTTATGGCAATTATTCTAATTTAATTTGGTTTGATATGTACGGTCGAAAAACTTTAGTCTTTAATGTTGTTTTATTGTAGTCAATATTTCAATATAGAAGTTTAATTGTAACTATGTCAAAAAGAACAGATGATTTAAGTGATTTTCCGAGGCCTAAAAAGTTAAAAGTCTCTATTAAAAATCCGTGAACTTGCATAAAAGTTGCTTTCTCTATGAATACATTCTTTTTCAATGCTGGAGTAGCACGTGTTAGATTTTTTGGATAATTGCAGATAAAGCAACTTTTTATGCGAGGTCACAGATTTTTTATAGAGATTTTTTACTTTTTAAGATTCAGATGATCACTTAAATCATCTGTTCCTTTTGACATGGTCACAATAAACCTTCAATTATTAAAATATTGTCTATATACAATAAAACAATTAAACAATAATATAAGATTTCTGTAGAGATTAAGAATATTATGAATATTTCTTTAAACAGCTCTACTTGAAGATACCGAGAAAATTGATTTGTGTCCGCGAGATTTATCCCAGGGTCTAATAAAAAATGTCATTAACCTGTAGAATACATCAAATAGTAAAAAAAATTTTTTTCTTACCATGAGCTGTATTTACCTTTATCTTGGGGACGATACATTGTAGTGTAAAATGACGTTAACATAGTGGCCGAGCACTATAATGAGCGAAAATATTTTATTAGTTTACTTATCATAAAAAGGGCTCATAGATGTACCATAGTGGGTATACCATAGTGGTATACGCAGACTAATAATTAATTTTGGCTTTATGGATCGAATTTCTTCTTAACTAATTGTTATTTTTTACATTCCTAATGATCATACAATACAAAAAAAAATTGTTTTATGGAAATTGAGAGGGGGCGCAAAAACGGCCTTATTGACCCTCCCCTTTGGTTTAAATTCAAGGTGACATACAATCCCTGATATATTAATGGATAAACATCCTGACATATTTTCATCGTTTTGTTGTTTTCTTTTTTTACACATATCACAAAACCAATTTTAGAAAAACAAAAACAACAATTTATAAAAGCAAAAATTGACTTAAGTGAGGACTGCTTTTCACATGGGCAGTTGTACGTGGCCTGCTCCAGGGTGAGCTCACCCAGCAGCCTGTGGTGATCCTAGCACCTGAGGGGGAACCACCAATGTAGTCTACAAAGAGGTCCTTAAGTAGAAAAAAAAGGTTGTAGATATTTTTTGCGTTATTTTTTCACTACAATCTTCTCTTTTTTATTTCTTTACCAAATGTTATATTTCGAATTTCACTTTATTGTTTTTCTACATCAACACGCTTCGTTTTATTCAAATTTATATATACTCTTTCTTTATTAGTTTTTATTTACTTTTCCGAACACCTTTGCGAAGCACGGATACTATGCTATTATATCACAAAACCATAAATAACTTTAAACATCTACCATATGATCTCGAAGAAGAGGCGCGCAATACAATTGAAGTTTATTGGAGTCAAAATGGATTTAAATTAATTAAATACCGTAGCAAAGTACATAATTTAGCAAAATTTGTTTTTTTACGTGTGCAAAAAACATTACGTTTGTCTTAGACGGTAAAAAATATAATGTTTGTAAGAGAGACAACAACATCTGTAAAAAAACACCATGTCTGTAAGAGACACTATTGCCGGTATTCATAGTCGGATCTTATATTTAAAACCGTCTTAAGTACAATCTTAAGATGTCATGAACCAATCACAGAGCCGTATTACCGTCTTAAGACATTACTTAAGACGGTCTTGAAATAAGATCCGATTATGAATACCGGCCTATGTCTGTAAGAGACACCATGTCTGTAAAAGATTCTGTGTCTGTAAGAGACACCATGTCTGTAAAAGTTTCTGTGTCTGTAAGAGACACCATATCTGTAAAAAATTCTGTGTCTGTAAGAGACTACCCGCCGCACGCGGGGCAATGCCGTAGCTGGGGTAATTACAAACAGGTTTTGCTTATTGTTTAAAATTATAATTCATGTTGATAATCTATAAATATTAATTATTGTAGTTTAGAGTAACTTTGGGATTTAGTAATCAAATAACTGGAGTATTATTTAAAATAAAGACTTCTATAGTTGATAAATAATCGTCGGCTTTATTTAACTTTTCCCTTCGATATTCGCAATTCTTCCTCTCTCCCCTACCTTCAAAATTATTTTTTTAAATAAATTTATTGCTGAATAAAGAAGCAAAAGTTATTTTTGTTTAAAACTGTTTTTTTTACACATCACAAAACCAATTAAAGAAAAACAGATACAATTTATAAAACAAAAAATGCTATACATGAAAGTATTATAATTTCATCAATTTTAAGTAACAAACATCTATAAATTTCAAATTCTATGCACAAATGTCTACAAAGGGGCTAGAGGTCGCCGGGGCGAAACCCGGGTAACCAGCTAGTAATAGATATTACATTCGGCGATTTTCTGACGATACATTTCTGAAATTTGCTACATTTCTCCATTTATTTAAATTTTCATTTTAATAGCAAACAGATACATACAATTGCTTTATAACTTTTGTGTTATTATTTTATAACACTAAATTGCATTTTATACTGTGATAATATTAATATGAACGAAAATCAACACTCATTCGTTTTGAGTATTTTTGACTGAATTTTCGACTAACAATGCTATTCAGCTTTCGTTGCGCGAGAGTATATAATTGCAGTTGCGTTGTAATTATCTCGATTTATTACAAAATATATAGTAATAACACTTCATGATGTTATTACTTTCTCTTTTACCACCTCATATAGTATGCCAAACTTTATCCTTGTATACGTCGCATTAACTCTCATCCGTAATACCTTTACTTCAAGCATTTTCTACATGTTAACGTACTCATATATTCTGGTTCAAAAACGATGATGAATTGAAAACCAGGATATTTCCGTAATATTTGATCCTACTAGAGATTTTACGGTTTTTCAAAAATAGTCTTTCAAAAAGGTCATTGAAATTATGTTACGAAAAGAGAAGAGTTTCAGTATAATGAGCACGAAATATTTTCTCGTGGAATTGTCGTCGGTTACGATTGCGTGCGCACGTCTGCTCCTAAAACACATATTTTGAAATAAAATTACTACGATAACGAGAGAGACTGATTGTGAGAGATAGAGCTGGTAGTGCTCGAAAAATAAAGGCGCATATATCAAATTGCGCACAATTATGATGAGGGTTCGAATTATTTGGTTAGCCGTTCATGAAATTGCGCAGGGAAGAAATCCAAGCTAATCCGCGTATAACATGGAAACGTTCGATTTTGTAATCTGAGATTTTGTAATTGGAATAAAATATATAAACAGTCAAGTTAAAATGTTGTGTCACGGATATATCGATTAAAAACCTGCCTTCCCCCCCCCCCCCCTCTCTCTCTCTCTCTCTCTCTCGCAAAGATGATCCTTATACGAGTAAATACCCGATGGCACACATAAACTGGGATCGTTTGTCTCAATTTATAAGCACTGTGCTAAGTGGCGATGAAAAGTTACGCTCGGAATTTCGCGAAAACTCCGCTAGCAAGTAACTGCGGAATTGTAAAAGCTCGCGCAACCGATTGGTACCTATATATGGATCGCGTGCCAGTGAAACAAAAGCACAAGACCAGTTCGCGCAAAAGAAACAAAAATTGGACGCTGGAGTTTTATAGAAAGAAGTTTACGGGTATTATATACGTACACGCGTTGGCGAAAATGACGAAAACGCGTATCTACCAGAACAAAGTTTGACTCTCGTCGAAATTTTCTGTCCGTTTCGAGTGACACGCATTGCAAGTTCAAAATGTCAGGAAACTCTATGGCCGCGCACGTTACAAGGATAAATTCCGATTATTGGGTGACCGTTATAGTCCGAGATTTTTGTACAAATTTGAGAAATTTCAACAATTTATCGAGCGCGTTGAACCTATTTGATTCCACGCCGCGTAGTTTTTCGCTTACCGCAACACCATACTCTCTGACACTCTGTGTACAAGAAACAGCATTTTTAGGACAAAGGTATTTCAGGATAAGGTCGCAGAGCTGTAATTGTTATACGTGGCTGACACACTTTAAAATCATGTAGGTAATTTAACAATTCGCTTCGCTTGCCCCCGATTTTTTTAATCAAGAGCCGAGAAAAACAGAGGATACATGTTAGCCAGTTCGTAGGTGCTCATAAAATCCCGAATAATACCATCGTAAAGGGAAGTACGTTATAAAGGGGATATCGAAGCGTTTCGTTTTTAAGTACTGGAAAGCAAAGAGTTCATTATTGGTTTTTGGTTGATTTTTTGTCCTTTTATCTTCTTCCCTTCTAAACACTATTTTTATTCCTACAACATTGTTTCAGCACTGTACACGTGAGATTACTACTTTATATTTAATTCATGATGAACCGCTGTATCGAGGTATACGCTGTTCATAACACTTCTCCATTTAATTTGATCCTTAATTTAAAAAGTACAAGTTTAGGGCGTGGCGGAACAATTCCGTCCGTTTCAATTTTGGTGCGGAGTCTATTAAAACATCACGTTTCTGACACAAAGTATCTTTACGTTACCAAAAATCTTCTTCTCTCTTTATTGAATCGATCACGCATATAATATGCAAAATAATTTATATACATAAATTTAATCAATTTTTGTTTTTAAGAAGTAATTATTCTTTTATTATTTATTTTTGAACATTGCATTAATCTATGCAATTTCAATGTGTAAAGATAAATACGTGTGTAGGTTTCTGTAGCTGTTTCTATAATAAATTTTTTGATAACTGGATGTTTCGATGCAATTTTATGAGATTTCGTAAAAATACATTAAAATACAAACATGATATGTGTTATTCGACAAATGGTAAAACCAGATTTATATGTCAACGAATAAACGAGTCTGTGTAAATAAATTCCTGGAAGAAACGATTTTTGAAAAACCCACCCCTCGATAACGATGTTTTCATAGAATCGAGCTTGGTCGAGAGATGAATGTATCAAACCGTATAGAATTTCCATTCGTTGGTCGAAAGCAGGGAGCACTGACATTCTACACGTACAGGGAGAGTACAGTGAGGTGGAATGTTAGACAGAAATGAAAGTATGGAAAGAATTCGATAGAGAGAGAATACCTCGATACACGCATACTCGACCTGAGAAAAATGACTATATCCATTTGCGAACGTGTTAGAACTTCAGAATCATAATACTTGTTTGTATTATAAATAATACAATTAGATAACACAGAGATTAACAAAAATTTATTGTTGCGTATTATTTATTAAATTATAAATTTCCTGCAATTTACTTGATCAAAAATCACGAAAAAAAGATATGTTTTAACGATGCCAACATATTATAATTTCATAAAAATTCAAAGATACTATAGATAAGTTATCACTTTGCAATCAAAAATATAAATTCTTTTTAATTTCTCATTATCTAGCTTGAAATTGGAAACAAATGATATACGAGTAGGTACATACTTTCTTGGTAGGCAAATATCGAAGCTTTTCATATGCGATCAACTCACTATCGTAATTTAATTTTATAGTAGCAAATATTATTTAACACCAATGTAGAAATATTTATGTAAAACAAAGATTAACATAAAAATAATAAATAAGTCACGCTTGTTATATATGTAAAAATAATATAAAAAGATTAAAGGCCAAAATACGAACAATAAAAGTCACGGTAAAATTATTCTATAATTTATTGTTTATCAATAATAGACAAGATAACAAAATTTAAATTGATTAATTCCACAAAAAAACTGATAGACGTCCTTTTATTATAATCATCCAAAATGTCATAAATTAGGAACTGTAGTATATAGATATAGGACGACCTAGTAAATAGGTCCATATTGTTATCTTATTCCAGTTTCACAAAAAGAATCTTGAATTATATATCAATATTCTGTTGAACAACAATTGTCCTCTTGAATTGATTTTCACAGAAGTTAATCGGAGACTAAAAAAACACACACACATATTTGATGTTAATAACAACTCAAACCACCAAAATGATACAATCAAAAAGGATGAGGATAGTAATTCGGAAAAGAGTTATTTCATAGGTAGTTCTCCCTTATATAAGAACCATCTCTGAATTAGTATAAACGTCAGTGATTGATAAATCGAAATTTACTGTAGGATACCGTACGTTGCTTAAACAAACTCACTAGGTTCATCAAAGCATACAAAGATAAAAATAAACTATTCTCTAATAATAATTATATAACATGTAATATATAAAATATATTCTAAATATTGCGATGCGTTATATGTAGGCCAAACTAAAAGACAACTGTGGTCACTAGAATAAAAGGACATAAAAATAACATAAAGTTGGAAACACTTGGTTGTCTCCAAAAACACATCGAACCTTAATCATGCCTTTGATTGGGAATATATAAAAATCCTTGACACGAAACATAATTTCCAAAAAGAACTTATTACTGAAATGATTCACAAGGAACAAAAAAAAATAGAATTAATTCCCACAAAGATACCGAGTTGTTTGATAAAGCTGATTTTGATATATTCGATCAAATCGCTAATTTTTTCTATTTATTAAAGTTAAGAACATTCTTATCTTTGTTTGTGCTTTATACATTCTTTACTTATTAACCTTTATACACGATACTTGATCTCAGTTTCTCACAAGTTTCAATATGAACAGAAATGGCAATCTATCAGATATTCAAATTCCTTCTTGTTCATCTTTACCGAACTATTCTTTGTAAGTTGTTTGTTATAGTTTTACTGAATTTTTACTTCCCTAATTCTATAATTCCTTTACCATTTGATTTGTTTAATTTTCGTTTTTTATACTTTTTATGTTTTAAACACAGAACCATCTTTATCATTGAGCCTTTGATTTTCATACACTGGACTACACACAATTATTTGAACTATATGGTTAAAAACCTGAACTGACAACTTCACTGAACTTATGGGACTAATGTATATTCTCTCGCTTCCAAACAAAGAATAAATTTTTTAACATCTATTTTAACCATCAACTTAAATTGTTTTGTTTTATTTTAAATTTGTTTGAAATATACAATCTAAATTATATAATCGCGACAATGTCTCTGACCTTTGCCGTAGCCTCTTATCGAGCTTATTTACAGTTCATATTTTTTAATTTATCGAAGTTATATCGTTATTAATTTTAATTTTGTGTTAACTCAGTTTTATTGTATTCTTTTTATATTATGTTTTTTATATTTTAATTTTTATATTCTTTGTTTGAATTATTGTACTGAAGAAGACTTATTGTTAGTACAGTCAAAACGCCCACAATGTTTTGTCATTGGAACTATAGGATAATTTAATGGTAATCTTTTATTGCTCGTATTTTAAAGATTGATAGTTTTTATTTGAAATAACATCATTCAAAAAATAAAATTGTCCGTTTCTTGCAGTTTCTGCAAATAATTATCACTTACCAAAGAAAACAAATAAAAAAGGCAATCAATAAATACATCCTGAAATAAGACACATTTATGGATGTATTATAACATCTATTGTTATTATACTTGTGTCGTTATTCAAATGATATATATAAAATGCGTGAATTTTTTTATTTTATTTCGACGTTTCGTGAACATTTCAGTTTATTTTATCAGGGAGACTGATACTGATCGAGTTGTTCGTCTGACAAGTGTCCCTTTATATCTAGTGATCGAGGGGGGAGTGGATAGTGGGGGGAGGGGAGAGAACGAAGGAAAGGTGAAGAAACTATGGTTATTCAATGAGTTTTTTAAAAATCGAAAGAAAGGATTATCAGATTGGGCTGATATTCTGTCCGTTGTCTCTATTGGTTATTAAAATGCTTGTGTATTTTCATTAATTACCTATATTTTTTTAGGAAAGTAGATTTTGGTCTTCAATATAACGTAATCAATAATATAATAGCAGACAAGCAAATTACAATAAAATTTATATAAAATATAACTATTCTAACTAATTTCAATGCTAGTTGTTTGTGTTTATAATATTAAAATAATTTGTTCTCTAGATATATTTCTTTCTAATTGATTATTTAGAAAGGTACTATTCTATAGCAACAATCAATAAAAACCTCGTTCATCAATTACATATTTAATTGCGAATAATATCTTTAGACACATATATTATCATGTATTACCATGTATTATTGATAACGGCTTAGCGATACTGCACGACACATGACTGACTTGTTTATGCTATTTTTAAGCAACTTTTTTCCATTCTTTGAAAAAAATAAGAACTTTGTTTTTTTTATCGACAAACAGTGACATTAGAAGCTTATAAAAAGAATTTGTATGTACATCCCGTGAATAAAATAAAGAAATCTGGCATTCACTATTTGAAACATATTTGCGATTGACCGAGTAACATTATACTGTCAGACGATATTGATGCGTTGAATTTTATAATTGTGACAGAAATGTCGAGACTACAAACCAGATACGGAAAATGGAGCGAAAGGTATATAAAACTCGTAACGAAGTTTTCAAAGACAACATCAGGTCTGATATCTAACAAGTTTATTCTACTCCGCTGCCGCGACAAAAACTGCAAGTGGAGATCTCTATCCTCAACCATCCGTCGCCATCAACCCACCGCAATCTCCTCGGCTACAAACCAAGCTTATATTCTCCAACATTCTGGATAATATAAAGAGAGCTTTTACTGTACAATTCGCTCAAAGACTTTGAGTCTAACTAGTGCAAAAGCGAGATGTTAAAGTGGATCGCTGTTTACACTTTGATTAGAATTTGTGATTTCAATTAGCAAAATTCCTATCATATTTTATGCCTAATATGTCAATATAAAATAATCAATATATATATACCAGCAATTATTTTCCTATTTAAACATGGAAAATCATACATTTACATATGTTTCCACATAACATTTGAAAAATTTTCAATAATTAACGAGAACAGTTAACACAAATATAAATATTTTTGTTTTTCAAATGTTACCTCGGCTTCTGGTGACTGCACTATCAAGGACGTCCGTGGTGGTTTCTCCGGTGGTATTTTCTTCAGTGTACCAGTAAACGAACTGGCAGGTAGACTGACACTCGTCGCTGAAGCACTCTCGTGACTCTCGACCTGGCACTGAAGTCGGTGAAACTGGGAAAACGAAGTACGCGACACATCGGCACGATCGAATTGCGAAAGGCATGGTAATGGCATTTGCGACATGTTCGGTATCTGAATGGAATTCGGATCGGAAATGTCATGTTGCACATGAGACGTCAGTTTCTCGCACACGGACGATTGGCAAGTTTGAAGGGTGGTGTTCTGCGGGTACGTAGTCAGAAGCGTCTGATGAAGGCCGTGTACTGGTTGATGAGCCGAGCAAGATTTATCTGATGACTGTTCTTGATGATTCGAAAGAGAGCTTGATTGAACCTGATGAGTATCGCTTGTTAACGGAAGTTGAGCAAAATCGCTGGATATCTTATGAGTCTTATCATTCAATTGACTTTGATTCTGCAAACTTTGAAATCGCGCTTGGAGGTCACTCTGTTGATGCTGAAATTGCGCCACTTTGTCCAAAATCTGGTTTTGATTTTGAAGACATTGTAACTTGGCTTGGAGGTCACTCTGCTGACGCTCAAACTGGCTTAGCTTTTCAGAGATTAAATCGAGATTTTGTTGATTCTGTAACTGCTGTTGTTGAGCGTGAAGAGAGTCTGTTTTCTCACTCTGATTTTCCAATGTATTCTGTAAGCTCTCCATTTGGCTCTTACTATGAGTGAGCAAGTTAGATGAGATATTGTGACTTTTACGGTGACTATGGATTATATGGTCGATTTGATCAATTGGCTTGCTAGTAGTTGTCTCGCCAAAATCAGTTACCACAGTCAATACGGTTTTTGTGTCCAATTTTGCCTCGCTGAGAGCTGGATACTGATGACAAAGATTTGGACTGGCTCTCTGCGATGAAGTAGTACTGACTACCGAGCCAAGATTTACCACGGAACCTGTAATGGGTTGCTCATCGAAATCCTTCCTCGAGAGTTCCATATGTTTTGTCAGATCGGCGCTAACGTGTCTCAAGTGTCGGCGTTGCTCCATTATAGTGCTCTGACTAATATTTGGAAGAGGTTGAAAGGCCGATTGAGACATTCTGGATTCTTTGCGATCGTCGGGCGGATGAATCGATCTGATATCTCTCCTTTCTTCTGACGGGTTACGAGAACGAGGGCTTGTCGTAAATATCGGACCTTGTATCATGGTTCTTTCGTGTTCTTGCCGTTGACGTTGCTCTGCCCAGATTGCTAGCTCCTGTCTAGTTTTCTCAAAGTTCTGGATAACGAAAGAAGGACTTTTCTGTCCGGCGCGATCAACAGACGTTTCGCGAATCGGCATAAACGGCATAGGCGATCTCCTTACATCCTCAATTCTCTTGCCTTCCAAATTCATGGGTGATCTTCGGTGTTCTTCGAAATAATCCGAGCGTCTATTCTCAGGAGGAATGACATTTCTTTGATTCGGACTTACATTACTCCATTCAGGTTTTCTATCGGCCCCTATGCTCTTCCTATTTTCTTGTCTCGTATCAAACGCCATTGGTGATACACGCAGACTCGCATCCAGTCTTCTTGACTCAGCAGGGAACATTTGATTAGTCTCGATTCTCTTCGCGTCTACCACAGTCGTAGTTTTCCTTCCCGACATAATGTCTTGATTGCCATCACCAGGAAACGTAAAAGTTATCGTATCATTACGTCTTTGAAAGCTGGTAGTCACATCAACAGATACGGATTTCCTGTGCTCCGGTCTGGACACGTACAAACCGCATTCAGTGGAAATTGTGTCAACCAATTTCTCTCTGCCTGACTGATCACCATTAGTATCCACGTACAAACCATCCTGTCTCGTTCTAGGATTTTGATTAATCGTAGTTAAATATTTTCTGTCTGGACCGTCCGAACCGATTGGCGCGCCCGTCACAATAATGGCGCCATCGCTACGATGAATCGAATCTTGTTGAGGAGTCGGGCTTGACTCATATTTTGCCTTTTGCAATGCCGGCACATCGACGCTGGCAGATTTTCTGTGTCCAGGATCGTGGGTGGTAATTTTAGAATTGCCACGAGGCGGCACCACCGGTTTCGGTCCTCGGCAAGGCCGCTCCGTCGTCTGGATAGCGATTCCATGTGTTACATTCTGTGCTATCGGCTGAATGATCGGTTGCGTCTGATACTGGCTGATTTCTTGTGAGAATCTCTGCGGATTCGGTGACTGTTGACCGGAATGTCCGGAATATTGCTGAGCCGGATAGATACCGGCGTGCGGATTGTACGGTACGGCGTTCATGACCGTTTGCGGATATTGGCTATAAGGATATTGTGGCTGAGTACCGAATTGAGCATAACCACTCGGCTGTGGCATAACTACACCCGAGTAATAAGGCGGTTGCGGACTAGCGGACTGCGAAGGTATCTGTGAGCCATGTTGAACCGTTACGTATTGACCCTGTCCTGTGAACATCGGATTAGTCGTACCGCTCTGACCATAGAGATTCGGGTCGCGATAAGTGACATCTCTCGTCACATAACTAGCTCTATCGGAATATTGCGTTTGCGGGTAAATCTGTGACCTGACCTCAAATTGTCCTCGTATCTGTGGATATTGATTTTGATCATAATCAGATACAAATTGTGGTTGCACTTGCACTGGCACTGTCTGAGTGCTGGTCTGAGACACGTGCTGAGCTCTGTCCGCGTTGATTTTGTCTTGACCATATTGCGGGGGTGGTAGTTGACCCGTTGAAGGATGTTTATCTTCCGGTAATCCTACGGATTGCCTTCGTCCCGACGGATACTGCGCTATCGGATGAGCAAGTTGTTGTTGTTGCTGCTGTTGTTGTGAAAACGATTGCGGCTGCTGATCCTGAACTTGTCCAGTAACTGAGGTGTGCTGTGTTCTTTCTTGGGTAAATCTTTCGTAATCCATCGTTCGATTCTCAAAACCGTTGGATAGGTCCTGCTTTGTGGGGTCAGCGAGTGGTTCAGCACGACCGTTCTGGCAAGTTGTCTGTTGACTATCCGTTATTTGTCCAGCCTGGCTCTGTCCTTGAGCATCGCTCAGTCCACCAGACCCGGACTGCGACATGTTGGTGGCCCCCACCGACGGTCGTCCGCCGATGTAGCCGAGGATTCGCCCTAATCCGCACACTGTGACGACTTAGTGAGCGACGTTGTCGAAAAGACCTAAACGCTAACTTGAACACTGCCACTGCAGTTCTTATGCCTTTTTACTTGTGCTAATTCAACTCGAGGCATATAAACGTTAATCTTGCTACCAATATTTTCTGGGAAATCTTTGTTTCTTTGGACAAACTTTGAACTCTTTTTTTTTATTTTCTGATATATTATTCGCCTATCGCTTAGAATGGGAGGGAGGTAGTTATCAATTCTTTAAGAATTATATATTCTAGTTTATTTTACCTCATAAAAGAACAATTATGAGATAATTAATGGTACTCATTCATCTAATGTTATTTAATGAAGAGCATAATAGGAAATAATTAATGAGAGAGAGAGAGAGAGTGTCGTCAAATGTACTAATATTCCTTGCTGCAGTTGTTGATTCGCTCGCTTTGCTTTTTTTACGACAAAACGAGATTGCAGTGGTGAAGCGTTTCTCTTTCTTGTTTCTCCACGCACTCTTCCGTAAACACTTTGGTGTTTCGAACAATGTCGTTACATACGGGAGGGGGTTATCCTCTTTTCTTCAATCTCACTTTGTCCTTTATAAAAGTACTTTTCAGGATGGCAGTCTAAAACAGTTTGTTCTTCCCATAGTCTTCATCCTTTCTCGGCTTAAGACATTGTATACATACGCCTCTGTCTATATTTATGCAATATATTTCTAATACGTTTATAAATGTAGACTTTTGATTATCTCGATATTGATTGAAAACACTGTGGCTATATGTAAATTTTTCCAAACGTTATATATAGCGATAATCTGACTTTGATCTTTTATCCATACTCCTCTACACATCTTTTGATTGAGCTGTCTTAATTTTCTTTCAAACTTTCTAAAAGCAAACTTTTTGTTTTCGTTTGTTGATGCCCTCGATCGCAGTTAGCCGTTAACTTGGCGAAGAAAAGGAAAATGTCCCGATCCTATCAACTTCACGAAAGCATCGCTTCATTAATGTGTCCGTTGTCACTATTAATAAAATTTCCATGTCTATCCAGTTTCCGCATATTTTTGTGCAAACTTTGCATCCAACCCAACTTATCTGAAAATACACAATTTTAAAATGCACTGGAGGTCTTTCGATGCACCCGCGTCGCGGTCGTGGATTTTTGCCCTCAATAATCAATATAATATAGAGATTCGCTTATTTTAAAATGTACTATGTTGTTGTCAATTTTCACGTAAAAAGGAGAGTAATTTTTCTTTAAGGTAGTTTGTCCGTAAACCCCATTTTCTTAGAAATTTCATAAAATTTGAACAGCATGTTAATGCAAACACGATTTACACACCCGTGCAATTAGAAAAAGATTGACCATTCGGAAGCCGAGATATTTGCAATTAAAGTTGACATTATTTACATGTATTCCCTATAACAGGTTATAGAAAACGTCATAGTTTTAATTTTAATTTCGAAACTACATTTAGGATATTAATGAAAAACTACAGTGATATGCAAAACTAATGTGCGGACATAATAAAAAAATTTCAAAATTTTTGACCATCTAGTTTTGAAGTAATTGATACGTAAGATATACAATTTCTGATTGTGGCGAAAACTGAAGTGTCACATGTGCGACAGATGTGCGCCACATGTACACAGCACACACTTGCGCGCGGCACAAGAGCTATTCATTCTACACGCCAACACATGCTACCGGGGGACATCACTGTGGTAGAGTGTATCTGTATAAATACTTGTTCTGTGTGTGGGGGACAGAACCGTCCAAAAGTATTCAGCCTGTAACCATAGGTAGTCGGATGTTTTCGTGTTGACTTAGAGTAAAAACTTTTGGATCGTATTGTCGCGATATAACTACCTTAACTCATATTGACATTAAAAACCTATTAATTAAAAATTTTCCGAATCATAATTCAGAACATTAGTTTATTAAAAAATATGTCATTGTTTAATTATCAACCAAACTTATAATATTATAATATTTGGATTCTATTTTATTTATATTTCATCTAATAATAGTTGTTAAACTATTAATTGGAATTTTAACCAAAATCTAAACATAAATTTTTTTTAATGATACTCGGAAAATTTAATTGCATCGATTATTCTATTCTACGGTTTATTTTACTCCAAAAAAGCAGAAAATTGTTTCCTCGATTTCCCAAGCGTCTCATGATCATCGTATTTTCTACGAACAGAGCCATCTTTCACTGCCAGAAAGTTAGTTCTCAGGAAATGGCGGCGATGAAAAGTTCTCATCGGCTTGCAGCTAACCGATAAAATATTAGTAACAGGAAAGTGCTAAAATTCTTTTACCCTTCCCTTTAGCTTATATTGAATAATCAACAATGTTGTACAACTCGTGCTTTATATTTAATACTAATTGTAAGATTACTTTGTATAAGTGAAATAACGATGGGAGAACTTTTTCGCTTATATTTTGTTCATATTTCTGTACTGACGACTGACGACTTTTAATTCGAGTATTAGAAAAATTTTGAGCAATGCAGTTTAATTGCCTTCCTCTTCTTCGAAAAAAAGAAACAAAAAATATATAAGAGATATACAAAATACAAAATATATGCGAAATAATTTATATACAATAGGTTCTGTTTTTTTTTTTCAAATTTCACTTCTTTTAATACGGTCCAAATATAAATTTTGATATAATCCTGTAATTGTAATCCCCCAAGAAATAAATACTGCTGGATTTTCAAAAGAAATAAACCATAAGAAGTATAAGTAATAAAGATCGAGCTATATTTTTTATCAAATAAGAAATAGCATTTATATAAAAAATATTTTATGTAAATAGCGCCTAATATAAATTAATGATAAATTCTCTCTTATGACGGCTACAATTATTTGCTTACGATCTTTATTAAGTAATACATTCTTTTCTTGTTTTGCCTTTCTCTGATTGTAAATAAATGTGTTCAGCATTCTTTTTATTTCTCCCTCCTTTCCATCTCCCTCTTTCTCTCGAAACTAAACAATATATTTTATGAATATAATTACATACTTACTATTTCTTTCATATTACAACCTTCTACTACTTTTTCCCTATACGTATACCAGAAAAGATAAATACAATTATCCTAGATATGTCAAAAGTTACTTTAAAGGAAAGCATAACTTATACAATGAGAAAATATCTAGTAAGCAGTACTTTACAATTTGTTATATGAAAATGTAAAATTATTGTTTTTATCTTGATCTCTTTTTCACATATTCCATCTTCTACTTTTTCTTCTGCAAATACAAGAAGCACGTACATCAATGTATCTTCATATATTTGCCCATATTCGTCATACTACTAATACATCAAAAATCTAACTGTTTGTGAAGTACAATCATTGCAGATCTATGTGTTTATTCTTTCGAAATACATTCGTATATTCTCACAAATCCTTAATATCCCTACTATTCTGCATATAGAGGCGTGCGCGTTTGTGCTTACGTGAGAAATCAAATGTATGTGAATGTGAACTGATTTACCTTTGTTGGCATGCATATAAAAGTTCAAAAATTATCATTTACTCTTTGCAACTTTAGTGTATACGTATAAATAAACGATGTTTCCTTCATTGTGTTTCGGAGATACTTTTAATTGCTTAGAAAGTATTGCAATTAATTATACTTTATATCAACATTTTATATACATATATACACACATATGTGTAGGTATGTAATACATTATATATACATATACACACACACACACACAAATTAATTATTGATCCGCGGGATTAAAAACAATTAAATGGTAAAATTGGTAAATTTGAATAAACCAATAGCGCGTAGATGCAAACTTCGTGATTTGGGTGATTTGGGCGAAAATAATGCTTATCTAAGTGTCGGGAGCACTTGCCATATGATATTGAACTGCCGTAGACACTCCATTTTTGTTAGTTATTTTTCAGTGATAGCAATCGTAGGATCTGTTCTTTGACTCGAGTTACAGCATCAAATACGCATTGTCAGTAAACGCAATTTATGCAAATTATTTTGCGTTGCGCATAAAATATACATAAGACTTTATGCAAATTGAGAATTTTAATCGACGTAACTGGCAATCACGATATAGGCGCGTTTTTAAGATTTGAAATTTATTATAAACTAATAAATTTTTCAAATCCTTTTCGTGTATTTCCAAGTACACGAATTTCCAACCTACTAAACTGCGTGCCAACCGATTTGTCAGACTTTAAAACACAGTTTCGTTGGAGAATTAAAAATCCCTTACCCCCCTGATTGAAAGAAATTATTGCGAAAAGCACGCAGTTTAGTAGGTTGGAAATTCGTGTACTTGGAAATACACGAAAGGATTTGAAAAATTTATTAGTTTATAATAAATTTCAAATCTTAAAAACGCGTATATCGTGATTGCCAGTTACGTCGATTAAAATTCTCATTTTGGTTAATAATCACTGGCGAAGTTAATGTGTTTCTTATTCATAAGACTTTATGGTTCACATCGTCAATGACAATTTATTGCTTCCTGAACTAAAACAATAGCGTACTTTCTACTGCAATTAATACATATTATTACATTTCAGTTATTGTATTTCAATTAGTTTTACTTAAAATTATATAGAAAGTTATTTTATGAGCTTATTTAAGGAGGTTCGTCTATTACTTGTGAGTAAAAATGCGATTGAAATAAATGTCATTACACCAATCCCGAATTATATGCAATATTAGTAAAATGAATTGTGAATGCTACTTATGTGCTATATTCTTCGTAAATTATTACTGTATAGAATATTAACAAACATATACTGAAATATGAGAGCGTAGCGTCAACGACTCGGGAATCGCTTATTTGGCCAACATTATAGGTTAGAACCTGTCACTTTATGACAATAAGCTTTCTATACTTGAAAGCTATCTTAGAGCCTTAATTTTTTATATGATTTACATAAACACTTTACACAAATAATCGCAAAACTTGAGCAATATTGACCGTATAGTTTTTTTGTAATATTATTCAGAAGTTGACCACTTTTAGCCTATTGTCTTATGGGAGACGGCGCTCTGAGATAAATTATCACTGGTTTAGTACACACTTGGCCAACTTAGGACTTTGAAAAACTAGCATTTAACAGATGAAACATCAAGGATTGTGTAAAGACTTTAAAAATCGGACTTTACCGTGTGGATTTAAGGCTTTATCGTCACAAAGTTTAGGTCCTAGCCTATAATGTTGGATAATAAGCGATTCCCGAGTCGTTGACGCTCTCATACCCCGGCATATATTTGTTAATATTCTATACACTAATAATTTACGAAGAATATAGCACATAAGTAGCATCCACAATTCATTATACTAATATTGCATATAATTCGGGATCGCTAATGACACTTATTTCAATCGCATTTTTTACTCACAGGTAATAGTCGATCCTCCTTAATAAATTGTTAATTATATTTTGTATATCAGTAATGACTGTTAAAATATTATAAGATTATATAAAATTATATAATTTTAATTACTGCTTTTTGACGCAGTTTCTACATTTTCGATTTTCCATTTAATATTATTCATTTCCTGCGTAATAAAATACAAATTTAATTTACACATAACTCGGAATTAAACACTGAACAAAGAATATTTATTTTATTCTCAAAATGCCATTAATAAAAACTGGTTTAACTTTATATACAAAATGTATGAGTTGCAAACTTTTCACTTGTTTGTTGTTACGCATCGCTATCTAGTACGTCATATATTTCTCATTTTAATCCTCTCTAAAAAAAAGGCATGTAAGAGATTTTATTGTTGCCGCATTTCCGCAATGCCGATTGGTTCTTTCATTGTGCTTACTTCGTGAATGACTGTTATTGTATATTTTGACAGTTGTGTGTATTAAGGCTAAATATAGCGCGCGCGAAGCGCGCGTCTGTGGTGTTTAGTATTCGTAAATAATTCAAATTATACGTTGCTTTCTATCTATTAAAAAGGTTTTTGTAATTTTGCACGCAACCGAAAGTTCGAAAATACACGCGCGAAAGCTGCAATAGGGATCCTCTATCCCGGAGAAATAGTTGACGTTGCATAGATCACATTCACCGAATTCAAATCAACAGCTAAGATTAATGGACAAATTCTACAGCTAACTTTATGTCCAAATCGAATTGCCAAATCAGGTCGACGATTGGTGTACTCGGGAAAAATACAAATGATCTATCGACTCGCAACTATACCTGCTCCGAAATACCTAATAAAATCTCTAATCTTAGCTCTTAATGATGTATTAGTATAATGTTATACATATACAATGATTTATATTTATAAAAGCGCAAAGATGTTTAATTTAAATAATATAAATAATTGAACATTTATTGTTAATTACTTTAAGGCAATTAAAAATTAATCTTCATTAATAAATGTTAAATATATTGCAAATTAATTTTCTATATTATCTATATTCAATAATATAAATAGGAAACGTATCTACTATTGTGTCAAATAAATCTTGTTTTATATCTTTTATTCGATTTCCGACTCATTTTCTTTTTATGTTTAAATAAATTTTGTAACATAATTAATAAAAGCAATAATCTATTAAGAAATTGTTTTACGTAACTTATTGTTAGAAATAAATTCAATTCTTGAAAAGAATAACGAATAGAAGCAAAATACGGGGTGAGCCGTCAATAATTAAAAAACTTTGTCGTAATCGCTCTTAGTATTCTCCACCGTTTCCACCGCACCATTTTCTCTTGCACATCGCGAGTGTTTTCCCGTCTGCCTGCATCAATTAATTTCAAGTTTTCGTCAGTCTAGGTCTTTGACCTAAATACGAAAGTTCGTATCCCAGTATAAAGCCGACCACGATCCCGGACTTTTCCAGCAGGCTTCATTTCGCCCAGGTTAATTGAATTCTCGAAGCGATACGATTGGCGGGCGACCAAATTTCACCAATTATCGTATCCAGCAGCGGAGAACTGATTTGGTTCGAACTGAAAATCGTTTATGGTCCGATTACGGCAATGTTAATTTCCGTACAAACTGAAAAAAATATCGAAAGTAGCACGGTTAATCGATGAGGTGTGCGTGGGTGAGTCATTGGATGTCTATTTGACATTTACGAGCGAGCCAAAACCAGGTCTCCCTGCCTGCTGACTTCTGAATACATCCTCGACCTAGTCGTGAAAAAACATATTGAAAGAGTAAGCGAATAGAGGTAATATCCATACATCATCTCGCGTGTGCAAGACACGTTTCACTCTTGAAACGAAACGGCGAGGGCGACGGATCGTCGAGTAATCTAGAGTGAAATAAAAATTTTTCCGAACGACAAGCTATATAGGTAGGTATATAACACGATCAAAATCAGTAATATTGATGCCATTTCTAGACTTGTGCGAAAATTGACGCTTTGTAGTAAGCTTACTTTCATGAAACATATAATTTTTTTCCTGTCTTTATCAGCTTCTCGTTTGCACATATATGTATTTTTGCATTTTATATTTTTTGTCTATGTCATTACATATGAATCAACAAATATTAGAAATATTAAATATTGAATGTGCATGTAGAAAAGTGCCTATTGAGTGTGTGAATTATAAGAGGATAATTTATGCGAAACAAGAAGCACCTACTTTAAATTTTATGACGGTAGAAATCGCATGCCACGATCTCCATCGTCCTCGTGGTATGTATTTTTCTTTTCTTTTAGGTAACCCTAGTTAACCCAAGGTTTTCTAATTTCCATATTTATCAAAGGCGTCAAAAGTTTTCTGCACTAACTTGGTTTCAAACTCGGAAACTCGCTCCCTCTGGGCGAACGGAAGCTCCGCCGCTGGAACTGTCTTGTTCCGCTGTCACTACGTGAAAATTAAGGAGGATGGATGGCAGCATTATTTCTCCAACCTGCTGTCACCGTTTAATTATAGTCTGACAATAGATTATATGTGATCCTATATGTGTTAAATCCAGATATGCATTTGTGTGTTATTAAATGTGTCTAAACAGATACGACCATATTATGGTAAAACTTGCCAAATTTATCAAAATGATGAGTTATTATGATACTGTTCCACTTTATTTGTAGAAACATCTACATATAGCTTTATTCGTTTCTCAGAAAGAAAATGTAAAGTAATAATTAAATTACTTTTGTAAGCAAAACAAAATTCTTTTATTAAATATAAGTGCAAAAAAACTTTATTAAAAAAATTCAAATTGTTACAAACTATTTTCGGGTATACATTAATAGAACCTTTTAAATAAAATATAATATTTTTCATTTTTAATTCTATTTTAACAATTGTCCATACTATTGTACGGACTGGTGTGAAAATTTCACCAAAAGCACTACTGAGAGGATTCTAAGACTTGGAAAAATTACTGTTCCGATGCTAAGCACTCCCAGAGGTCTGTAATATATGAAGTGCGCTCGCGTGAAGACTGTAAAACTCTTGGTTGCGCAAAAGATACTCTTCTACTGGTAAACGTGTAAAAAAGAAAAAGTAATAAGATAGCAAAAACAGAGTTAATAATATTTCATTAAAAATAGAATTTTATCCTTGTATTAGAATAAATTAATCTACTATAATAAGTCTCTAATCTCTGTCTGTCTATTTGTCTGTTCGCGAACTACTCATTCATTAATGGACCAATTTTCTTGAATCAGGTGTCAAAATTTTTCTAATTTTTCGGGGATGGCTACCATGGGGTTCGATTTTTTGTTTTACCGATTTTTTTGAAACCGGTGCCAAAATTTTTCAAATTTTTCGGAGATTGCGACAATGGATTTAATTTTTTTGACAAAAGCTTTCTTTTCGTAAAAAAAAAATTTTTTTTACGATAACGTTCGATTTAATATAAATCTATATCTACATATATATATATATATATATATATGTCAAATCTCTGTCTGTCTGTTTGTCTAACCGCGAACTACTCATTCATTAATGGACCGATTTTTTTGCAAAAAGTGCCAAAATTTTTCTAATTTTTTGGGGATGGCTACCATAAGATTCGATTTTTTTGTTTTACCGATTTTCTTGAAGCCGAGGCCAAAATTTTTCTAATTTTTCGGGGATTGCGACAATGGGTTTAATTTTTTTTAAAGAGGAAGCTTTGCTTTCGTGAAAAACTTTAGCACCGGTTTCATGATAATCGGTTCTGACCGCAAACTACTCATTCATTAATGGACCGATTTTCTTGAAACCGGAACCAAAATTTTTCTAATTTTTCGGGAATTGCGACAATGGTTTTAAACAAAGCTTCCTCTCAAAAGAAAATTAAACCAATCGTCGCCATCCCCAAAAAATTAAAAAATTTTTGGCACCAATTTCAGGAAAATCGGTTTAAAAAAAATTAAACCTATTGTCGCCATCCCAGAAAAATTGAAGAAATTTGGGCACCTGTTTCAAGAATATTGGTCCATTAATGAATGAGTAGTTTGCGGTCAGAACCGATTTTCTCAAAACCGGTGCCAAAATTTTTTACAAAAACAAAGCTTTCTCTTAAAAAAAAATTTAACCCATTGCCATCCCCAGAAAATTAAAAGAATTTTGGCACCGGTTTCAAGAAAATCGGTTTTAAAAAAATTAAACCCATCGACGCCATCCCCGAAAAATTAGAAATTTTTTGGCACCGGTTTCAAGAAAATAGGTCCATTAATGAATGAGTAGTTTTTGCGGCCAGAACCGATTTTCTTGAAACCGGTACAAAAAATTTTCTAATTTTTCGGGGATGGCGAAAATGGGTTAACCATTAAAAAACAATACTATATCCTAAATTTATGAATGAGAGTTCATTAGAGCGGATAAGCGGCGAGTACTTTAATTCAAAAAAGGTATAAATTTTTCGATTAATAATGTAAATTGACACACATACAGGCACTATATGATGTTGTACTTCATAGATAGGCTAGCTTTTAGGCCTGCGCTACGTGCGGGCCTAAAAGCTAGTTCTTTTTATAATTTTTTAAAAAACGCCTGCAAGATTTGTAATAAAAACTATTAACAATAAGATAAAAGCTACAAAAATTCGTTCTGCGATGCATGTGTAAAAATAGAATACTAATTAGAACTTCGAGCGTAAGTTACGCAACGAAAACATGGCTCAAAAAAGGGAGAATAAACAAAGTGCCAAAGATGTGCAAATATTTGCTCAAACTGATTTCGTATGTCCATTAAATAAGTGAAACAAGCTCTTTTCCTTAGTTACCTCTTTAATGTTCACTTCCTATTTCTCTCCCCTCCTTCCTCGTTCTTCTCTTTCTCTTTCTTCTTCAAGAGAAATAACAAGAACATACATTAAAAATTTGTTTAATATACATTTTATTTCATAAATAGTTCAATAACAAAATTAATTACTTTATTTAAAAAAAATTTTTGACATCTATTAAAGAATAATATCATGGTTTAATTATTCTATGGCGAGTTATTTTATCAAGGTATCTTGTAATTCAATAATTTTCAGGATATAATTTATTATATATTTAGTCGACCTGTAGTTATATTGCAATTGTTTTTTCATGTCGATAGGAAACAAAGTAGCAATGAGAAATCCGTCAGAAAGATTTTCGATACTCAAAAATGCGGCTTTGATTTCGATGATGGACATGCTGTCGCTTAATATGGAACGAACGGTGATATTTCATTTCGCGGCGTACGAACAGTCGATATTTGTATTTTCCGCAACTTTTAATTAATGTCAGTCGGCGCAGTGGACAAACTGATTCGAGAGTGATCGATTCATTACTACAGCAACGAATCACAGGATATCTTGCGCACAAGAGCCTATTGACGTGGCATTGTTACTATTGTATGTAATTATTCAGCGATCATAGGATAATTTCGATTTATAGAGTTATAAAGGATATCCATGAATGTACATTCTACGATTCTACACACAGCATACTCCACATTTAGATAAATGCGTTTTAGGAAACGCGTGTGTTTCCTCTTATACTTGAAACTATTATAATTATAAGATAATTATAATAAATTTTTCAATCGACTATTAGGTGATAATTAGCGTCATATTATCATAGTTATTATATCAGGATATGTAGACAGCTGGACTATATCTATTATCCTGATTCACGTAACTGCTGCTTGTGCTGTGATAAAGGAATCAGTAATTTATACACGTAATTTATCTTCCTAGTTTATTTTTATTTAACGGTTAAATGTGTATCCTATGGCAATTTCCATACTGTCGCGCAAATAAATGCAGTAAAACGTCAGTGTATACGTATGTCAAAGTGAAAAACGATAATACATCCGTTATCGATTTTATCAGTATCTATAAAATTTTCGGATAAAGAAAAAAACATATTTTAAAAATATCATATTGCTGCATTTTTTACTATTAATTATAAATTACAATATCTAGAGTTAAAACTTAGAAAAATTAGATTTATAATAAGAATTTCTCTTTCTTTGTTCCTGTCCGGCGTCGAAAATGCTCCCGCATAGATAAACTTTTCACGACGGTGAAACTAAATATAATTACGAACAAGAATGGGAACTGTTTCTGAATCGTCGTAACACCGGCTTAAATCCGCCGAGCTGGTACAGAGATACGTGAGCTGTGCCTCAAGTAGACGTATATTCTGCGAGACGACCGCCGAATAAAATATAACCCGCCACCCTTCTCGTCTAGCTGAGTTTTCTCCATCACGAACACGTGTGCACACGTATACGCGTGCCTTTCTAGTTTACCTTTTTTTACATTCTGTTGCGGATTATATTGCGTAATTACATCGCAAAAAAAGAGAACAAACCGATATTAATCGTAGCATTATTTTTATAGAATTGCTATGTAGAGAAAGGTGGGACAAGACGGAGTACCGGGCTTTTTTTTTCACCGTGTGGTGCTATTCATCGGATTTGTTTAGAATTTGATTATGCGAAAACCAGCCTTTGTTTTGACAATCACTGATTTCATTCCGATACGTTGTTTTGCCATTTTTATAACTTGCATCCAGTTTGTGCACCATGTTAGCGTGTTATAATATTGCGACTTCATATTTGCTGTTTCAACAAGAAACATGAGTATTATTTTGAATTTTCTTTTACACTATCTTGTAGCATGGTTTTCTGAGTTCCCAAAACAGTCAATGTTTTAATTTTAATGCACAAATTTTGCTTTATTATGACATAATTTAAAAAGAGTTGCTTTGGGGTAAGACGGGGTAGGGCACGACGGGGTACTACCATCATCCTCTCGTGTGACTCAGAATTAAGGATCCAGCGACAGCGAAGTTGTTGAAGATGACCAGTGCCTCTACTATCATGATATTATTCCGACGAAGGGTGGATTAGTTGCGCCGCTTATGCGTGATGGGCACATACCTAACTCTTGCGCAGGCATTGACAATAAGGATAAAGACACTGTTCATGTCTGCATTTTATGTGAAAAATAAATAAATATGAAATCAATAAATAAAACAAGCAGTTAGAGCCGGGCGCTGTAAATAGTGCGCAATATATTAATTAAAATCACAATATACAAAAGAAACGAACGTTTCAGCCCTTTCTTTGAGCCATCCTCAGCGTAGTCATATTCAAATCACCGCGAGATACATAAAATCGAAAAACAACGCGAGTTACATTACTTCATATCGTCAATATTCAAATTCGCAGTCCCTATATCCGATCCCTATATCCGCAGTCACTATATCCATAGTCACGAAAAATACGGTCCTTATCTGTTGCTCATGGTCTCCCATAGAGAAATAAAGTCAAGATAATGCTCCGAAGCAAACCAGGCATCTTCTAATGTCTCAACTCCCAGGTTAGAAAGCCAGGAAGGGCGAAGATATGTAAAGAAGGGTTCAATGAAAGGAGTTGTGTTGATAAAGATGGATATTTTTTATATTTAGTAGTCATTTCATGCGGTTAAACCTTAAGTACCCCGTCTTGCCCCACCTTACCCTATATTTAAATACTAGTTTACGGTCTGATCTGATAAATATAAACCAGTTCGTGATACAATTTCCAGAGTATTAGGATCGTTCGCAGCAGAAAGATCTACGCAGATCGGAAAAACATCGTTCAAAAACCATCTTATATGTCTTCTTTCGTAAAAACGAATAATGTATTTAAATAATCATGCAACGCAATTTGGTATATTCAGTTGATCACACATAGCATCTAAACAATTTAATATTGATATATAATTCCAATTTTATTGCAGTAATTATGCGGATCAGAAAGGTAATTTACTATCTTATTTTTGTGTGCATTGTCAATAAATAGTAATCTTGATTTTTTTCTATATTTTTCTATTCTATATCATTTCATTTTCTATTCTTTTTCATGCACAGTTGTTTTCACTGACAATTATTGTCTTGTTATTTTTAACTTTTCTTTTTAGTGAATCACAAACAGTGAGTAATACAATGTTAAATACTTTATTCTCTCTTAATTAATTAAGATGTTTATTTTGGAAGAGGGATATATGATATATGTATACAATAATCACATATCAAGGAAAGCAACTGCAGAAATTTAAGGCGTTTTAGGTATTATTTCATTATAAAGCCACAAAATTTTATATCGTTTGCATTTTTATATTTGTTCATCAGTTAGCATTAATACGATATTATTTTTCATTAAATTGTGATATAAGCCTGCATTATATTTCGGAATGAGAACATAATACATTCTCGAATTACACCAAGACACATTACCCAGGACAGAGACAGCTAGTCAACGCGATTTCCGCTATATTCCAGCCGTAGATATTCCCTTTATTTGCACGCACCGATTTAATCAATGTTTATATTTGAATGTGATTGTGCCTTGGTATCGTTGGTTTCGAGCACGCGATAGCCACATAGCAACGGGAACTAGCACTTGCCCGCAAAACGGAGTTAATAACAGCAAAATTCACAAAAGCGAACGCGTCAAAGAGGTTAATTCCGTAGTTGCGGTATTGACGGAGTAATTTTTACCCTTTATAGATCACAATGAAAATTTCTTCCCGTTACCGCGGCACATTTTATTTATATCCGTGGCCACACAACGCTCCGGAATCCCACGGCAAATGAATCGAACAATAAATTGCAGGGCCCCCGGCAAAATTTACGGATGGCCATACGACGGAATGAAGTCGTCGATTTTCCTTTCAGCCCCGCGTCCAGAATTCCAAACGCGGTCGAGATTAAAAAAGTACAGAGCGACTCGCGGATTATACGATGATAGCGAGGATGGCAGTGGCGACAGGCGGTATAACGATCATATATTGTTGCAAAACTTTAACTTTAAACTATATATACGCGGCTATTTAGCTGCATGTTTTTATCTCACAATCGTTTATATTCGCGATTTACCTTCCGGAATTACAAATCTTCAGAACCGCGTGCGCGCTATTTTATTTTGAGCGACGGATAGGGATCGATAATATCGGTATCGATCGACCAACGGTCCGCCATTGCTTACGCTCGCTTAACGTTTACGATTAGCATACATGAATACCATAATTGCACCCGATTCCTTCTACACCAGTAGTGCATGTTACGAAAGAATAATAAAAACAACTTGGTGTGCAGCGCAACAACGACCAGACAGCGCTGCCAGCAACTACTTGCCATAATGAAAGCTGAATAAAGACGTGGGCGGATTCTTGATTCCCTATACCTTCGCGTAAGTTTCAAGTTGAGATATTATACATGGGATGTACGTGGGTTCTTTGCCTAGAGGTTTTCCACATCTTGGAACATACTCGTTGAAAGAGAGGGAGAAAAAAAGAGAGAGAATTTTGAAGAAAGGAACGTAGCTCGTTGATATATTAAACGCACTTCTATGACCTCTTTTATTCTTTGACAAAAACGCTTTCTCGAAATAGAAACGTGAAGTTAGACAGAATTGCATCGAATAAAATATAAATATTTATCTGCTTAAAAGAAACTGAAAACAATCGTGCAAAAAAAGTAATAAAAATATTATTAATTATTGCTAGGTATTAAATGACAAAAAACGATTCGTGCATTCAGAAATCATCAAATTTAATAACACTTTTGCAATTTACAATTTGTTTCCAAATTATTTGAAAAATGTTCCTCTCTTCTTGTATTACTCTCTTCTATATACATATGTATATGTATCTCGACACAGTATACAGTTGCATATAATGAATATTACTCGGAGGTTGCTCAAAGCTATATGATGTATTAAATTCCCCTTAGCAATAGCGTAATGGAAAATTATTCTTTTTCCCTTCTGACTTATTGTTATTTCAAAAGATGCTATATTTAACTCAAATATATGTTATAGCATAGGTTACGATTACGCAACTAGGTTATAGTATATTTTAATAAATAAATTAATCTTTGAATTAATTTTTTAGAAAAAAAAAAATCTGCATTTACTTATTAAACTTAAATATATGTATATACATATTAATACATAAATATATTAATAAAATCTAATTTTTGTAAATAGATATACTTACATATAAAACAAATAATGATAAACAAAAGCATTGATATAAAATATTATTTTTACACTATCTATCATTTATAATCTTTCAAATTTATTAAGAAAATATAATTTTACACAAAAATAATACCTAATGACGGTGGAAGTATTTTAAAAAATATTAGATTTTTTGAAAATCTAAATACACAGTTATAAAATACGTAAAAAGCTATAAACGTTTTATCTAAAACATTTTTTATATATCTTACTGTTTTAATGATAATTACTTAGAATCAAATATAAGCGTTAGATTTTAGAGAGAGAGAAAGAGAGAGAGAGAGAGAGAGAGAGAGAGAGAGAGGTTGAAATAAAGGTTAAAATAAAATAATATTATATATAATAATATATAATAATTATATAATACCTATATTAATTATATTATAATATATAATAAAACAAAAATTTCGCCCTTTAAACCTCAAAATGGGCATCTCCCCTATACTATAAATATGTGTCCTTTAAATTTATGTGTTTAACAACATACTTTATGAAGAGAATCAAATTGATTCCAAACAGTTGTGACATGTCTCTTGGTAAAAACATTTCAACATTCAACGCACCGTTTAATTCATGATTGTACTACTTCCAAACTGTGTTAAACCAACGAGTTTAGCACAACCACATTTACGTAATTTCTCGACAAGAAGTGGTCAGCACCATCCGAGATTTTCGTAGTATGTGAATCACAAGAGCCATTTAACAACGTCTAAAAAAACATGCAAATAAACAATCACTTATCACAGCGCTCGTAGTCATTTCTCGAAAACATTTCGGCAATAAATTAATTTCAGTAATATCCTGAACACACACAGAGCTCGAGTGATCTATGATAAGAATATTGGCGAGGTTCGGGGCTTCCACGAGAATACGCGGAGCCCGAAGAGAAATGGACGAGCAAATCGAAAAGGAAA
Source organism: Leptothorax acervorum (assembly GCA_035220615.1). NCBI lineage: Eukaryota > Metazoa > Arthropoda > Insecta > Hymenoptera > Formicidae > Leptothorax > Leptothorax acervorum. Next base: position 106,394 of record JASTWQ010000149.1, on the reverse strand, counting down.
CCTCCCATTGGAGCGCACGAAGCGGCCACGGACAGATTCATTAAGAAATGCCAAGATTAGCACAACTGGAAAATTTGCCCAGTTTGTGCGTGGACTTCTCGGGATTACGGGAAAAATAACGAGCCCGAGGAAATATCGCAAATCGTCGTCGGTGGTGTAATTGCCGCCCATGGGATGCGAAAGTAGAATATTTCGATCGAACTTTGCGCGTTTGTTTTTTGGTAACAAATTACGAGTTGCAAACGTCCGGCGATATACTTGAGCTGTACGAACTGTAATAAACAATTCAATTAACTGTTCTTTGTGGCAACATTATACGAAACATAATTTATATATATTATTCCTGCAACATTTAAACAGTTTTTTACTTCTACATATTTTAATAAAGGTATGTTCAAAATATATTTTTAAGTGTATTCCAAACGCGAACAAATGCAAGTATAACGTAGTCGTAATGGATGGATTGACTATGCATATCTGTAAAAAGCTCACATAAACAGTAGTTTCACTGGCGAAACGTTCATTAATAATACTGCCGTGTACCACAAAGTAAATGCGTGTATTTGATAAAAAAAAAGGCTGCACGTATACACGGAGGAAAACTAATTTTTCGTGTATCGTGACCATCGTAAATAAGAAAGGTACAAAAAATAGAGATCCGGCTGGTTCAATAAATAACTATTCTTATTTCTTTATAATATTATGTAAAAAATTGACAAGATATGCGTGAAGCAATGTAATAATGCTTCTAGCTAACTCATTTTCACAGAAAAATAGACAAAAAAAAGGTTTAAATCGAACCTTTCTTTTTGTCTATTTTTCTGTGATAAGGAGGAAGCAAACCAAAAGAAAATTACGTTTAAAACGTGTAAAGAGCCATTTCTAAAGAACAAAATTTTGACCAAAAAAAAATAAAAAAATATTTTCACACCAAAAATATGGAACTGCGATGAAAAGAAAAATTCAACGCTGCTCAAAACAAGTGGCAGAAATGTCGAATATTTTTAGTCGCTTTTAAAAGAAATAAAATAGCGGTCTAATCCAGCTGTTTGTAGATATGTGTGCATATACATATATGTATGTGTGTGTATTTTTTAATAAAAAATACATTATTTACAAATAATTTCAATGAACTTTGTTTTACTTTGTGCGCTTTGGAAAAACATATATCTGATACAAAACACCCACATACACTTTATTGTTAGTATTAGGCATTTTTTATTATAATGAATCTAAATCATATAATCCTTATCCAGCTTGACAAATTAACAAATGTAAATAAATAAATTACACGAAAACGCATATTTTTATAATTCTTTCTTTATGTAGAAACAGAAACTAGAAATATTTATTCTCACTACATCGCAATAGTATTGTATGTACTATGTAGGTGACTAAAGTCGCTCATGATAATTGATTTTGTCATTGCGATGCTATGCAACGCCAAAATCATAAACATCTATCTCACAGTGTGGTCGTAGGTGCAACGTAATTGTAACGTAGACACTGTCGTGGAATCCGGATCTACACACTGGCTCGAACAGCAGTACCACTTGGAAATCCTGCCCCGGGTTGCTTGCGAAGAAAACACGTCAAGATGTGCGGTTACAAACGCGCAAATCCTATCTGAACAAGAAAGTAAACGATTTTTCGTCATCGCGTTTCTGAGAGATGATTAAAAATATGTTGAACATTGATGAGATTTAAAAAAGTTTTTTAAAGCAAATTTTATTCATTCTTTTCATTGCCATAAAAATTGGAGATAAAGTTTTCTAATGAATATGAAAACACTGTTATAAAATCTCTTGAGAAAAATTTATCGGGAATCAATGACCGCATTAAAGAGAATAATATCTGAACATTTTCGGAATTCTCTCAGTGATATGCGCTTCGTTCATGCTTGTAATACAATTTCGCCATTTACATGGTCTATTTACTGCGCCGCAATGTACGCTCTCCACTGTTACATTAATGTACAAGGTGGCTGACCATCCCATCTCGCGCTTACTGTCAGATGCATCGGAAAACCAGAAATTTGAAGCAAATTACATTAACGCACGTTTTAGCAGACAGATTCAGTTTGCATCTCATCCACTTTCTCAAGTCGATAATATAATTCTTTTTGATTGCACAATACAAATATTAATTAATTTGTATATTATAAAAATATGAAAAAAATATTTATTACATATATAAGAACACAAATATTAATTTACATATAATGTTTTATGAATATTATCGTAATTTATATTATAATTTAACGTGTGTGTTACTTCTTTATATCATGATATCTAAAAGATAATGTATCAAACGTCAATGGTATTTAAAATTAATTTAGATAATTACATTCAAAATTGTTCAATATGCTGACGATTTTTTTATCATCAGTAACATTGCAATTTATGAACCGTTCTGACTGTGTTACAAAGCAAATTATCAAAGATTTAATCAGTAAAGCAACCAAATTGATCACCTTACATATTTTATTCAGTCACTGATTAATTTTACATAATAAGCTTCTCATGGACAGAAGAGTTAATTCTTTGCATTTTTAACGAAGCTGTAATACGTCAAAGCATTCTAGTTCTGTTCTAGATTATCTGTTGGAATTGAACTGCTCAATGGCACTGTACCTAATACGGCAATGATCTAAAACGATTATGTGCGTTGAGCTATAGAGAGTCGAGGCAAGCACAAAGCTATGTTTCTGACAATTGTGATCAACGAGGTGAAACAATTTGACAGAATGACATTTGACATTTTCATTACCTTGTAATGCATTTACAGCATAGGCACAATGCACATGCTATGTGAGGTATCTATGTGAGGTATTTAGAAGAAAATGTACGATTTAATTGACTTTTTCGGAATTTCAGTTCTTTGTGAAGCACAAGAACTTTATTCTAACAGAAAATTTAAAACTAAAACTTCGAAAAGATAATCAAATGTTAAAGCATATAAAAAAGTATATAAACCTAAAAAATAAAAATGCAGACTATAAACCCTAGAAATTTAATTTTAAAATGTACCTCTTCTATATCGGAGCATGTTTAATAATATTAATCGATAATTTAATAATTCATAATATGTAATTATTCAAAGGATATTAATACTATCGTCGCGGTCACGTGGAATTTCAAAATTTGCAGCCGTGTTGTTAAAACTGAATTTCATTATGCCACACTGTCCAAAACATAAATGTGCACGATGATTGTGTGTGTTTCGTGTATAAAGGAATTAACATACTAGTACTTTTCACTTACTCATCCTCTTCACGCTTTTAGCACTATAGGCGTGATATTTGCAACATGCTGTCTAATTAATAACTAATTAACATTAGATAATTAATCAACATGGGTTTGTTTGTACAAAACAATACATCTTATCTTCACAAAGTCTTGATATATTTTAGTCACTAAACTGTACATATTAGAAATCAGTTATACAAGATATATATAATTACCCGCACGTATAAGATTTTTCATGTAAGATTTTATAGTCAAGAAGACGACAGAATTGTAATAGCAATAAAATTGCTATTTTAATGCAAATCACATCGGAATGAAAAATTATTTGAATAGAAATTTATGATTTCGCAATGTGGGTAGGTACGCTGCAGTCTGCAGTAAATAAATATAACTATAGCTGGTATTCATAGTCGGATCTTATTTCAAGATCGTCTTAAGTAATGTCTTAAGATGCTAATACGGCTCTGTGATTGGCTCATGCCATCTTAAGATTGTGCTTAAGACGATCTTAAACATAAGATTCGACTATGAATACCGGCCAATGAATAAGTTATCTGAAATATAAGATTTACAAAATAACGTCAATAAGATAAAAATAAGTAGATATAAAATCCAGAAATAATATGTGTGTGTATAACATGTAATAACAAAACTGGAAATAATCAAGTCAGCAGCTGCAATTGCAAAATTGCAATAACTTTATGTTCATAACTGCAATGTGTATAAACTATAGAAGGCATTCCGTATTGGCAGAGTATGTTACATGGTAACCGCAATTAACATTCCAAATTAAACATTGCATTAACTTTATATGAATATGCAAAAAGCACAGAACAATTTAAACTTATTCATATGCGTTTTAGAATAATTATAATAAAAGCTTTTTTTTAATAATTCTGATAGCAACTAGAAGAATGTTCCCTGTAGTTACACTTTATAAATTCATTTTTATAATAATCATATTATTTGCCATTCTAAAATAGAGTTTTATTATGACAAAAGAGAGGAAGAAATTTATCTCCTTCTTGTGTCATATTTTATCAACTCAAAGGAGAACGGATTATCCAAGGCGAGCTCACGTTCAATTAATTAAGTTATAACTTTCTAAAAAGAAATTTTACTCCCTTCTTGAGAAGTTAGTCAATGTATAGACTACACTACTATAGGATAGAGTTTGGACATCATGTCTCTCACTATGTTTAGAAACGGGAGTACGAGGAATCCCACGAGAAATTTGTCTTCCTCTATCAAACATACTCGTTAACTTCATGCAGATTTATGAAAACGAAGGTGGGAGATTAATTTCGACGCAGTTTGTACTATATGTTTTTATTACAAAAGTCAATGAAGTGTTTAATCTGAAAAAAATGCAATGCCATGACACGCTATGGCATTCACAAATCGAATTAATCCGATTAAATAATAACCCTGAAATTTGTAACCCCCAACTTTACGACGAGCGGAAACTTATTGTATGATATTTCAAAATAGTAAAATTGATCTGACAATGAGTAAGCTTAAAGTTACGTGAGATAGAAATTATTTAACAATTGTAAACAGATTTACGGACAAAATTATAGTCATACGTCTACGGATATTTGCCGCTGTCTGAGTTCAGCGATTCCGAGTCTCAGCAACTTGCGGCGTCAATCAGGGTTCAATATGACGATGCTTCATGACTTCTCGGATCCAACATATCCTCTAACAAGATTATTGCACTCCTACATTTAGTTCTTAGATGTACATGTACATGTATTATATATGTATATGTGCACACGCGCGCCAACGTCAGAGTCACCCTTATCCTCGCAACCCCCTAAGCTCTTCGAAAACTTTGTCTACGAGCTGAGTAGGGTTCGGTCGGTAAACTTTGCGTTAATTTCATGCAGATTCGAAAGGGGTTAGAGGGGACAGCGCTCGTGAGCGAGGCTCAATCCCCCGCGGTGTTGCATGCGGAGCAGTGGGTATCTATCGTGTGCATTACCACCTCTAGCCATCACTCGCTCCGCCGATTGTTCACATAAAAAGATTTTCTTTCTACCGTCGTCAGTAAGGCATTAATAAATATTAAAGTAAACCTTACTAAAAAAGTACGTTTCCTCTTTTATTAAAAATTACTTAAAAACATTTTTATCATTGTTTTATTAAAACAAGAATTATGATACAGAGATTGATAAACCAAACGCATATTTTAAATTATTCCTTAAAAATATAAATTTAATGACATTTTGATATTTCTTTAGATTTTAATGCATATTGTGTTTATATGTAACTTTGAAATAATATCTTTTATGCAGTGAATAAGAAAATTGCAAAACTCAGGACGTCAAAACTCAAATTGACATTCTCTATTCAATGGGTTGATTAGCACTTTATTATCGAACTGCATTAGATACTGGCCATATCAAATTCAATGATACATTCCATGGTTCGTTAAATTTTGCATCGTTACTCTGTCAATATGAATGCATTTACGAACGGATAATAGCGATGTAACATGAAATTAATACGGCATAAGAGTATCGAATACTCGTAATTAATAAATGTTTCAGCTTTCACAAGATATCACAGTTGTTCCACCGGCGCGGCGTCACGTTTCTAAAAACAATTGTTTGCTGAAAACATTGGAAAGTACTACATGGCTAATCATGCGGTAGTACCACATTTTCTTAAAATGAAAAGAATAAAGCGCGATAGTAACGTAAATCTTTCCTGAAAACTACTGTAAAGATAAATTCTAACCGAGAGAACTTTGTTTCAACAACAGTGCTAGGAAACGCTGAATGCGAAATTTACGACTATTTATCTATTATAATTGTTTTCCGAACTCTCGTTTAACGAAGTCACGAATTTTGTGAACACCGCGTTAAACTTGAGGATGAAACTTGATTTCGCAGAATAATCCGTGCGACTCGAGGGAAATAATTTGTCGACGGTTGACATATGCGGGTGATATTAAACAGATGTTTGCACGACGTGATAAATTATAGGACATAAATTCACCAATCCCAATCACGGTCGTGACCCATCCAAGCGGGTCATAACTAACAGTCGTACATTAACGCGTTACCCAACTTCGCACAAAGTAATCCGTAAATTATTGAATGAGAGTCTTCTAAATCGACGTTATAAGGTCAAATTGATTGTTATAGATATTTCTAATGTTAAAATTTGATTGCAAATTTTGTAACAAGTATTAGGTTTTTAATATATTATTCACATATAATATTGCGATAACATTATGTATTTTAAACTAAATTTACGTAAATTTCTAGAGCAGTTTTTCTAAAATTCTTGTTAAGATAATAAAAATGGAGATTAAAGTAGACATCCTTGCCTTGACTTCAAGCATAATTTATGAGAGTTGAATAAGAATGTAAAAAAAAAAGTTTTCCGTTCTTATATCTCGTCAAGAATAAAATAAATTTTTTTAATTCTTGACAAACTTTTTTATTCCCGTTTTGAAAACACTATACAATACTATATAAAATACGTAGAACAATTTAATATTTAAATTAAAGATTCATAGTCTTTAAGTTCATGGAAATAAAAGATTTGTATCTAAAGAATGAATACATAATATAGCAAATAATCTATAGAAAATAATATTTTACAGAGATATCAAATAATGAAATTTTTATTAATAAATACCTATAGGGGAGACCGGGGCAAAAACGTCGTCAGGGTGGAATTGTCAAATCAAATATCTCGAAACCTGTATATTTTGCGAACTCGCCATTAACATTGTAAACGCTGCTTATGGTACCGCCATGTGACCGCCGGAGTTTCGGGAAATTACCTGCCGTGTTATGATTTCTACGAGGGCAAACGTGTTTTTTTTGGAAGGTAAAAGTAAAATTTTCTGCGCGTGGAAAATTTTTAATATCTACAATAATATTTGCTCTCCAAATCTCGAGGTACGTGATTCTAAAGAGTAATGCATGCTGAACACGAATTCAGCGAAGTTTTTACATTATCGTTGATGTCTAATATTTCGTGAGCGACCAAACTTGAAATGTGTTCGGGGCAAAGCAGTCACCAAGCCACAGGGGTGGACTGCTTATAATATTGGCAAATTTTCTAATTTTATTATATTTTTCAGTCTTTTCTACTCCTATTTCATATATAATTCTTTAAGGGGTTACATGGGTCTTGAAGGCAAAAAAGAAAGCTTATTTTCTTGAATTTTTTTTAAAGATACGACATGAGTTACACAATTTATTTTTTTTTATATAAAAGTACAACATGTAAACAATATTTCCTCAAAATTTCAAAGGAAAATATTAAAAATTCAGCCGTTGGCAATTGTTTCCAGTAGACCATCCAGAAAAAGCGGTAGTCAGCATAACTTTTTCAATTTTTATCTGAAATGAAAAACCCAAAGTTTTTCTTATAGTATGTGAGTATAGCTTGTCCTTGAACGAAGGATTTAAAAAAAAATTGAAAATTGAATTTTTTGTAGCGTTTCTTGCAAAAGATGTCATAATTTGGCATAAAATTAGGACATGTATTGGCTTGTAAAATGGTTTGTAATCGAAGATAAAATAAATCCTTCGTTCAAGGACAAGCTATACTCACCTACTATAAGAAAAACTTTGGGTTTTTCATTTCAGATAAAAATTGAAAAAGTTATGCTGACTACCGCTTTTTCTGGATGGTCTACTGGAAACAATTGCCAACGGCTGAATTTTTAATATTTTCCTTTGAAATTTTGAGGAAATATTGTTTACATGTTGTACTTTTATATAAAAAAAAAATAAATTGTGTAACTCATGTCGTATCTTTAAAAAAAATTCGAGAAAATAAGCTTTCTTTTTTGCCTACAAGACCCATGTAACCCCTTAATATTTGGTTGATTAGTTCTTGAGTTATAAAATCCGTACACACACACACAAACACAAAATAATAAAACATTTTTTAACACTTTAATTAATAAATGTTTACATTTTTCTATTAACAAATAATTAATAAAATGTATCCTATCAGTTTTCATAATCGGAATTATGTATTTATGGAGTGACGACTCTGCCCCGGCATGTTTGACATTTCAATTTTTCCACCTTTGTCGTTTTTACTCTATACCGGTTAAACAAAGCGACGTAGACCAAAATTTCCTATATAAATTTTGTAGCTAAGGGTTCACTCTTTACAACGGTATACCACATTTAACTAAAATTATTTATTTTGTTGTTAAAAATCGGCACCGGAAAAAAACTGTCGACCTCGCCCCGGTCTCCCCTACTATTTGTAGCATATTTTTAATGTATTCTGTAGAATTATGTAGAGCAACGTTGCTCTTCAAAGTTATATTTCTCTGCGATATTATTGTTAAAGTTGGTTGTTGGCGTTGTTGCATTAAACTGCTACCTATAAACTAGGAGTAATCAGTCGGCAGACTTAATCGTGTCTGCGCAAGTGCATTATTCTGCCTTAAGCCCTTGCTTCAAACCAGCGACGCGGCGTTTCGCTAATAGAATCTCCACTCGGCAGATGCGATATTTGTGCGCCGCGATACATCGCCGGTCGTTAATCGTGAATCCGGTAGCTTGCAAGTACAGCCTGCAACTGTTGCCCCGCATCGCGTCGCGTCGTGTCGCGTTGCTGTATATTTATTAGCAAACGACATAGATGTTCGCGATAGAATATGCGATTAGAATGGAAGATCGTGTCGCTAGAACAACGGGGTCGAGCGAGACACGAAACGGCATTGGACTAATTATACCAGTCTTGTTGCCAATAATCTATCTCATGACCTCATCAATTCTCTGAATAATTATCAACATTTTCTGAATCGTATTTCAAAACAAGAATACAAACATGAATTACAGCTAAATAATAAATCAAAGGCGGAGTATACATTTGACAATATTAGTAATATATATTTTATGTATAAGTTAAATAATTCATTACATTATGCCTTTAGCGGTATCATGAGTTATTACGTCATTACATATATGTAACAATATGCCAATATCGTAAAAGTCAGAAAAATATCAAGGTTTAATCGCATCATACAATAAATAAAATTAAGAATTGCATTTATAAATAAATCATCCTGTAACAATATTTATTTTTTGTATCTAAAATTATAAAAAAATTATAACATTCTCTAAAAGCATGCTGTTATACATATATGCAAATAAAGAATATTTAACTTGTATGTTTAACATATAAAATTTCCATAAAAACATACTACATTAGCGCAACTTTTACTTGAAGAGAATATTTATCCATCGCAATAATAATCTGTGATCTATAAAACATGAAAATGCAGTTCGCGGGAGAATTAAAGAAAAGCAACATTATCAAATAGATATTTTCGAACAAATGTGAGAAGTATCATATATGCTATCAACTTGGTTAGTTAAACCTCTCTGGAAATAAGCTCAAAACGGTTGGCCGAGCGGGAACGAATCGTTAGGAAAACATTTACTCTTCGCAAAACAACCTGACTGTATGGTGACTGTACGACAAATACATTAACGCCATTCGAACTTTCCGTGTTCGTCATAGGACAATACAATTGTTTATATTCCCTTGCTAATATGGATTACGTTATCGAAATGCAACAACTTATCACTCTTATAAAATTCGCAATTATCAGTTCACTGAACAATATATTCAAAACGGTTCGTAAATCGCCCTGCAAAACAAGCGATCATTCTTTCGCTTGCTTGTTTCATTACAATAGAACATTTAATCAGATAAATTGATATTTATTTGCATTGCACAGTTGCTAAACGACCAAAACTTGTGGTTTGTTAAAATTTGCTTAATGTTATCTAAAATCCCTGATCTATTGTAGTTGCGATTATTCTGATCCTGGTATCGTGGCACGTTTACGCACAACTCTCTTACAGAGAGATGAGAACTAAATTTCAGATGAAATGTATATAAAAGCTCATCCAGAGGATATTTTACGTCGCGTCGGTACAATAGACTTTTCTCTGTCTGCATCATAGAAGCGCAGCTACGCTTCTGGCTTAAGACAAAAGGCCGCGAATATGAAGAGGCACAGAGAGGTAGAAGTAACAGAAAGAAGAAAACTCATCGACGCGAAAAGTATTTCGTGCTTTGATATACCACAGCGTGAGATCGATGCGCGTTTGTTCCAAACAGTTCCAAACGACGCTCAAATCGAGGTCGAGTGAAAAAATATTTAAAATGATTTATAAAATAATATACATACATAGGTATATTGAATTCTTTGTATTTTCTTATATTTTCGTATCATTCATCGAAGCAAGTCGATCAACATGATGCCCAACTTTTGATTTCATATAAAAGAAGCATTTCTTACAATTACTCCTATCATTATAATAGAATATTTAATCAGGTAAATCGATATTCATTCACATTAAACATGGCGCAGTTGTTAAACGATGACATATATATGTAGTTCTGGTGATAATAAATTATACATGTGATACATCCTATCATGAATTATTTATACAACATCATATGTGTAATTATATATATAGTCCTTATATTATCTTGTCGAATGAACACACGATGCGATTTTTGCGCCACGGCAGCGTTTTCAGTTTTACCTCATCTGCTATAAAACCGCCCTCGAGTTCACCGTGGAACATACGACCATTTAAAAACGAGAACCATTAAAAAATCGATATTAATTAAACAATGCATTAATCGTCATTAGCCTTCAACTTACCGTAAACGTAACATTTCAATTAATAATTGCAAAATTAATATATCTTATATCCATCTTTATCGGCAAGCGTCGGTAAACATGTGTGTACATTTGTATTATGGAATATAACAGAATCGCGATTGATAAATGGTCTGGAAAAAATCGACGATAGAAGAATCTATTGAAATACGGTAGTCAGTAGTTTATGAAACGCGAAAATTTCAGAGTGTAAGAATAGACAATCATCCTCTATGACGGGTAGGTACGGAATTTCCTCGAAATTCTGAGATGGAATGGGAAATGGGAAACCTGGAATTCACGACGAATGCGTGCGAACATCCGTCTTTGACCGTTTCGTAGCTGGACCACGTCTACTTGGTATTCATGTCGGGTCAAGCTCAATTCTGCAGACAGAATTTGATGCATGGACAGCTTAATGCCAATTTTCAGTGTGCCCACAATCTCGTGACAGATGCATCTCCAGAAATTCTACGCGAATAGCTCGTTTGCGTCGTTAACGCCACGTTCTGCGAATAGCAGTTAAAAGTTGGTAGTTTTATCGCGACGTTGTTCTTCCAAGAAAAAAACTGCATGATAATATTATCTTATATCTTGCAAAATTTAAGAATTCTCGAGGAGACTAACTGCAATATCAATATAAAATGTATAGCAGTTTGAGCATAAGTTTGAGAATAAATTGAATACATAAGGTTTTCTTTTTCTTTTTATCGCTACCATACACATATATGTTGTATATGTATATTTTCATTTTTCTGTGACATACACATCAATGACTTTTGTTATAAAAGTATTTCGTAACAGAGAAATAAAAAATGCCAAATAAAGCATCAAAAATGTATCATTTATGATATAGGTATATATTTGATGTTGAAATTTCGTTCTTTAATTATTTTTGCTTTACTTTATTATTTTTTTATATAGCGCTCAAAAATAATGAAATTTTGTTTATTATAACTTTTGTATTTCCGGAAAAAATAAAAATATAAATCATATATACTTACGATATTCTATATTTCTATACACACAATAAGAATGCAAAGTTAAGCAATAAATTGCATTCAGGCGTAAATCTAGATACATTGCAATTAATCTTTACAGCGCTGATTTTATGAAATAAACCATATCTGATGAAAACCTGGGAGCATAGAGGTTTCGTGAAACATAAATAATTTTTGTATTGTTGCAATTTTGGAAAATCCTAAACCATCCCACCTGCAATTGTCTATATATACTACTTACAATTTTAAATATAATGACACTATATGTATATACGAAACCAATTTTATTATAGCCAAGCTCCGTTGGGCAAGGGATAAAATTGCGATATTATTCAACTGGGGTGCACTGTCTATATTTCGCAGTCATAACCATTGCATATGTTATGAACCTGAGACGATTCTGTCCGCAAGTAACCAGAGGTCCAGAGGTTGTTCATCGGAAGTTTATACCGACATCTATTACTGCCGGAGCAGCAGGAGAATCGCATTTGCCATCTGACTATACCAACATGATTATTTAATGATAACGGCTGACGCGTTGCACTCTCGAAACGTTATACCCTTGTTTGCAACATGCTGCAGCCTGTGATTTCTCAGAACTAAACGCGACCAAGTTTATGTCTGCTTTTAGAATGTGTGTTTTAACGGAAGCCATTAGATATATTTTGATAAGATGTAAAATTCACGCCAACGTTTTGTTTATTTACTAACAATTACTATCGTAATAGTCCGGGAGGTAAAGCACCAAAATCACGCCAATTTCAGTATGGCTAGTTTATCTTTTTTTAACAGTATTTGTGCTAAAACATAGCAAAATGACCGTCAGCTATCGCACCACGTGTTCAAGACCCGGCGATAATTAGGTTTGAAAAATATGGTATACTTGACTCATATCAGCATAGGTAAAAGTTTTTGAAAATGTTAGTTTACTGCATAAAACGTCAGAAAAATGCAGTCAGCCACCTTATCTCCTGTTCTGCATGCGTCAGCTACGCATGCAAACATATAAAAAAAATGTAATTAGTTGACTTATACCAGTAAAGCTCCAATTTATTTTAAATAATAGTTTAGTGTATAAAATGTAAGAAAAACGCAGTCAGCCAGTCGTCAGTGTTCAAACGCCTAACTGACGCGTTTAAAGGTGCAGCGCGGCGAGCATTAGGTACATAGTCCAAGAGCCAGGGAGCTTTTTGCTGCAAAATTCTACGCACAAGATTTTTTTTTTTGGAAATTATTCAGGGGTGCCCCCTGAGCGTAAATGCAAGTTGGCGCGGCGGGAGAGGGTGTGCTTCAGCCGCCATCTTGGAAATTAGTTTTCGTCAAATATCTCTTAAACGGTTGATCCTACAAAAAAAATAGTTATGACCATTTTTGTAGAGAACAAAATTTCCCATCTTTTTTATGTGAACCGTTTTTCTGTAGGATTGAAATTTTGCGAGCTACAGCACGTCAAAGTTTTTTGAAAATAATTTTTGCAAAATATCTTGTTAACGGTAAATCGCACACTGAAAATAGGTATTATCAATCTTGTAGAGCATAAAATCTCTATAAATTTCATATTTTACTTTTTTCGTAGGAATAATAGTTTTCGATCTATAGCGCGGCAAACGAATCGACGCGCAGTTTTCACGAGCAATTGATAATATTCTTTAGGAAACATTGTAATACAGGGAATGCAAGATCGTAGAACCATAACACCGGATATTTTTCGACATCTGCCGCTTTCGTCACAATTTTTATTCTTTTAGATACATATTTCTAAAAAATACTTTTATAATTCTACACAATAAAAAATCGTGCGTCAATATGTTAAAAATTCCTTGTTTTGCCAAGATTTGATTATTATTTCAATGTAAAATTAACATACAACAGTTATGTTAATATGTTTGTAACATTTTCGTGTGTTACATTTATGTCAACATGATAACTTAACATTTTATGTATGTCATTTATAAATTGAATATTATTTTGTTCTTTTAACACAATTGCTTTAAAAAATCAAAACGTCTTAAGTTATTTTAACATAAACAAAAGTTGAAGTAAATCTTCAAATAACCGTAAACTTTATCGGACGAAGCAAAATGTTACATCGACATTTCTTACAAATTATTTTAACTATTCTTGTAATTCTTTTAATACTTCAGTATTCGTACTGTTCAATTATCTTTGTGTTATTATTACATTACACTTAAAGTTAAAAGAACAAATATAAATGTAGTGTTGTGTCAATTAAATAACATTTTTAATTTGTCAACAAGTAACACACGATGAATGAGTTATTTTAACTTAAAATTTAGAGTGGACTTTCTGGGACATGCGAAAAATTTTAAAATTAACATTTTATTTTTAACAGTGTATATAGAAAATTCTTCTGTAAAAGATGGCTACTAGAAATAGTATTAATAGTAGTAATAGTAGTAACTATTATTCCTACGAAAAAAAAGTAAAACATGAAATTTATAGAGAATTTTATGCTCTACAAGATTGATAATACCTATTTTCAGTGTGCGATTTACCGTTAACGAAATATTTTGCAAAAATCATTTTCAAAAAACTGACGCGCTGTAGCTCGCAAAATTTCAGTCCTACAGAAAAAAGATTCCAATAAAAAAGGTGGGGAATTTTGTTCTATACAAAAATGGTTATAACTATTTTTGTCGTAGGATCAACCGTTTACAAGATATTTGACGAAAACTAATTTCCAAGATGGCGGCTGAAGCACACCCCCCTCCCGCCGTGCCAACTTGCATTTACGCTCAGGAGGCACCCCTGAATAATTTTCAAAAGAAATCTTGTGCGTAGAATTTTGCAGCAAAAAACTCCTTGGCTCTTGGACTATACATATAATGCTCGCCGCGCTCGCCGCGCTGCACCTTTAAACGCGTCAGTTAGGCGTTTGAACACTTTGACGACTGGCTGACTGCGTTTTTCTTACATTTTATACACTAAACTGTCATTTAAAAAAAATTGCAGCTTTACTGGCATAAGTCAACTAATTATCATTTTTTTACATGTTTACATGCGTAGCTGACGCATGCAGAAGATAAGGTAGCTGACTGCATTTTTCTGACGTTTTATGCAGTAAACTAACATTTTCAAAAACTTTCACCTATGCTGATATGAGTCAAGTATACCATTTTTTTTTTACATTTTTCAAACCTTATCGATGGAATCAGGGGTGTATTAAGGTCCTTAGCAGGTACCTGATGCACGATCAGGGCCTTACCTTCACATGGTAAGGCCCTGATCGTGCATCAGGTATGCCTGACCGAATTTCTGCTCGGGATTTTGCTATATTTTAGCACAAATACTGTTAAGAAAAAGATAAACTAGCCATACTGAAATGATGTTGACATTGGTGCTCTACCTCCCGGACTATAATGCTAAGATCTTGTCTTAGAAAAATTATATATACAATATACATATATAAAAATCTACTTTTACATATGGTAAACAATAGATTTTAATCTTAATATTTTGTCTTTCCTGCTTCTATGTCTTCGAAAATTTGAAATTGAGATTACTTATTTGCCAAAAATATACTTCTTAAATACCTACAGTAATAAGATTTTTTTATTTTATATGCATGCAAATACCTTACAATATAGAAAATACCTTAACAAATTATATTTTGATTATCCCGCATCTCTATTTTCATATTTTATACGTCTAAAAATTTTATAATATAGCTACCTTAATTAAAACTGAGTACTTTCATGTACCCCGATATCGGAAAATGAAAAATTACGAGTTACAGCAAAAACGAGCTGTTGAGGTTAATTACCGACGTTGGAAACCGTCCGAGAATCCTTCAACCGAAAAATGTTTCTCTGTTGCTTTCTCTCCTAATTCTATCCTTTCTCACCTCCGTTTATCTGTTTCCGAAAAATGTTTAAATCACAAACAATTAATTTTCTAAAGAAGTATATTGCGAGAACACGATAGGAGATGCCAATCACAGAAGCAATACGAATGTCGTTTGTGCAGCGATCATCGTTTTGATGTTTTCATCAGCGTTTGATGAAATTCTTTTCGTAACCCATCGTTCTCATTCGGACAAGCTCTTGTTGTATTGACAAAACAAATGTTTTCCGAATCAAGTCACGCCAGATGCGCACAAATCTGCACTATTCTCGTTTAGTTAAACCAACTCTGCCCTCGTTTCACCCTTTACGTACCATACACCATACACGTCGCAATATAAACCGATCCACATTGACAATCAAAATCTTCATCGCAATCTTTGATGGAGCAACAATTAAAATTTTTTGCAATTTTTTTTAACTTACATATACGTTTTGTCAAAATGTAAATATAAAAGTGTAATTATTTTATTCGTTATTTCAAACTGATGCAGAGACCACTCGTATATATTGTATATGCGTGTTTCTCCCCTAAGCGAAAATCTATAAAACAGATAAATTTCTCTGGGACGCAACTCCCTTCTCGGAAGGCAGAGTTGCTTCTCGTATACGTGATCAAAATGTTTACGATTGCCTGCTTAAAAATTAAAGTCGTAGCAGATAACGATGTTTAGAAATAATTAATAGATTCAAGAGAAAGTGGGCAAGCTTCCTGTACGAATTGGACATTCATTTCAGAATAAGCAGAACGAACATTCCTGCAGATTGTTCGGCAAATTGAATCGCATCAGATCGGAAACATCGGTGAATTCGCATGCGTAACTCTCGCCTAATCGCAGCCACCGCTTATCCGCCAGCTAGGAGCAAAACGCGAAACCCATCGATATTGCCGGCGCCCGCGCCGCTGGCTCAAATTTATCAAATCTACATCGCGAGGCGGCTTGATTTGCCATTGCGAAAAAGAGGCACCGATTGTAAAGCTAATGATCCGGAAAACAGTTAGAGAAAAAAATAATTTCTCTCTCATCGTAGCATAGTTAAAAATTATACAGAAAAAGTTCAAATATGTGTATATAAAAAATGTAAATAAAGAATATTTTTAAGGCTACGCTTGATATGGTTATATCCAGTTACGTACATTTTGTTGTCATTTTTATGTTGCCATTAAACTTTATAAAAATTAATTTGCATTTTATTCTAATATTAGGGAAAACCAGGGATAAACGTAACATTTTCCTTATTTGTGTTGATATCTTCGATTTGCTTGTTTATTTATAAACTTTTTCTATTTCATAAGATAAATACATTCTTTACTTACATTATGGTATGGATAAAACTTATCCACATTATACAATTACGTAGAAAAATCGAATTTTATAAAAATCGAGATTTGTTACGATTGTCCCTACCCCTACGGCTGGTTGTAACAGAGCTCAAGGTTGGTTTTAACAAGGTAAAGTAAAATCAAAACAAACATACAATCAATGTATCGATGCAAAGAAACATAGCACAAGTTGTAAGATTTGGCCGCATCTCACAAAGAAGCTTTTCTTGTACATTCTCCTGCCGCCAATTCGTATATTTCAGACGTTGCTAAACCTCTATTTGTTTTTCTTTTTCGTATATTCGGCATTCTAAAATGATATTAAGAACGTTTTTTATAAGAGAAATATATATTATAAATGAATAGAAATCAACACCAATAACAAAATTACTGCTTTTGGGACAAAAGTAATAGACTGTTACTTTTGTCCCGACTTAGATTTTTGCCACATCGCGTTTGTTACGTTTGTCCCGCGTTACTTTTATCCCTGGTCTCCCCTATTCTATTTCGCGCAGTAGTAGGCAAAACTACAGAAATACTCCATTGAGTATTATTTTCAGTATTATCAAAAATAATGTTATTTTTCTAAAGGTGCGCCTACATCTATCGTAACGCTGCGATCGTGGTCGTAAGCAAAGAAACTCTCGTAAACAATATATTTATGCGTTAATATATCTATAAACACACTTTTCTTCGCGCGTCGAGAAGGCTGACAGATTAGGTTACTGTTGTAACGCTATACAAGCGTTGTAATCGTCAGAGTTCAAGTTGAATAAACTCATCGATGAGGTTACGATAAGTGTCACGACGAGCATTGCGATCGTCGTAAGGAGCTTACGATAATCATTTACGATTATAGATGTAGGCGCACCTTAAAACTCTTGATAGGATGGTGCATCAGTACTTTGTTTCCATAAGATCTATAGGAAACGTCACTTATCGTTTAGAGAAAAGTCAAACACACAATGCACGACCATATTTTTCGTGGCGCGGAAACGTATATCTATCAGTTGAATCATTTATGATGCTTTTCTATTGCTTCGATTACTATAAAAGACAATAACCAGACAACTTGCGTGATTATTTTAATAAAAGCGCATTATGCGCAAAAGCAGAAATAATTTGCGAAGTACAGTAAATAGATTATAATAATTATTAGTATTACCACGTGTAAACAATTGTAAATATTTGCGTTAATGCTGATTTACTAACTACACAATGCTAATATAAGCTACAAACGTAGCTAGAAATTAAGTTTGAAAATACAATTTTGTTATATTAATTTAACAAGCAAAATTACCGTTTTATCTGTTTATTTATTGTCGCATACAAGTAAATAAGTGTATTTACGCATGCATGTGTTATTTTATTATGTGCATTGTATTCTTTATTTATAACGTCTGTCACACACATCGATAGAGAAATAAAATTACGAATATCTTGCAAATATTCGTAGGGGAACCCGGGGCATAACGGGACCACAGGGTATAATGGAATATGGTCGATATCTTTTTACAGAGATGCTATCATGTAACGAAATGTATGGAAATTATTGCTCTTAGATGTCTCTACCCGTGTGCTGTTATTAGTTTTCATATAATTTTTAACTGAAAAATGCCCAAATTATTTAATGCGTTCGCTATGTTCTCCGCGACTAAGTTACATTTCTTTGATACATTTACATATGGTAACCAATGATAAAATTCTACTTTTTATTACCGTAAGTATATTTACGTTATTAAACAACGGTACACATTTTCACCCGTTCTCTTTTTTCCCCTGCAATACGCCGCGATAACGGCGAAATTAACTTGTCAGCTACCTACTTCCGCGACAATGACAGTTCACTTCCGGCCGGTCGGCGATCGACCAGACCCGAATTCCGACGATAAAATATCGCGAGGTGAAAGTACTCTCCATCGATGCCATGGGGTCGCTTCTCTCGCTATATCGTTAATTTATAGATGGGAGGTAACTCCGCGAAAGCTTTACCATCGCGTAAACCGAGTGATTCAGTGGTGCGAGCGTGGCGCGGCACGACGCGACGCGACGCGGCGTCATAGTGATAATATGTATCGGCGTGCGTGCTCGTTTTACGCTAAAGTTACATCGGATTGTGATAAAACGCCCCGCTTTCGGCGTTCACGAAACGTACACCGAGCGAGACTTACCATACCATACCGCGCACGCTACTCTGCGCATATTTCGTTTAATTTCACAGATTGCGAGTGCGTTTTAATTTAATTTTCAACCGAATTTGATTGACACGATGGAAAAGGCTTAAAAACCAGGCGTGAGAGATTGGGAATCCACTATGTTGTCACGTTCAATTTAATTGCACCAATTGTAAATTTAAATGCTTGAACATTCAACGGTTTATTTAGAAAATATATGTTTCAAGATATATCATAATTCCAAAAGATAATTTTAATATTCTCCGTTTTTACTTTAAAAAGTGAATCAATTATTAACCAATAATAATATCGTTTATTTGAAAAAGTAAATAACGTGAATAAATTATGTATATTTATATAATATTTTTTAATAATTTAATAATTTATATATGTATTTACATAATATATAGATATTAATTGTGTTATATATATATATATGTATATATATACATATGTATATATATATATATATATATATATATATATATATAAATGTATTATCAACAATAATTCTCGTTTTAATGGTGATATTCGCTTACTGTTAATTAATAGAAGTTTGTTAATTACTAGAGGGGCTATTAGAATATCATTTATACACGGTAATAATGTAATGATAAGATTTGTGGATAATTTATAACGTAGACAAGTTTCAAAATATGAATCAAAATAATGAGAGTCAATGTACTTCCTTTGAATCGTATAGAAATTTTAGAAGAAAGTGAAATTATCAATTAAATTACCATAAATGGCATAAATAATTTTTAAAAATGCGTACACAAAAAATCAAGATAAACGTCTCGTGATTGAATCGTCAATCATTTCCCCGCTTTCAATGAAATGCGATAATTAACTATCCAATATGAATATAATGACTAACGATGCTCCGGCTGAGTTCAGTTCATTTGACCTACTAGCTGATTAATTAAATCAATTAACTCGATCATGGTAACTAATTAAAACAGAAAGAGCAATATCTAGCACGTTGAATTAATTATTGGCAATTAATGGTGACATGTTCGTGATAATATCTAACAAAACCACATCGCACAGATAATGCGCCGAATAAAGTATCGTAGCGTCAAAATGTCCTTCACTACATCAAGCTCGGGATGCTAATTTATGGTGAAAGCATCCCGTTCTGCGTTCTGTCGATAATAAGGCGAAAGGAAGAACATCGACACTAACAATAAGCGATACTTTGTAACGATATGTGTCAATGCATATTAAATGCTACTATACACAATGAAATGCTTCCTCGGAAATCTTTATTGCCCAAGTTTTCTGTTCATATAATAAGAGGAAA
Organism: Leptothorax acervorum; assembly: GCA_035220615.1. Lineage (NCBI taxonomy): Eukaryota > Metazoa > Arthropoda > Insecta > Hymenoptera > Formicidae > Leptothorax > Leptothorax acervorum. The sequence goes on along the minus strand of JASTWQ010000149.1, from coordinate 85,812 downwards.
AGCTTAACATAGCGCGATCTACAATAACAACGTATGTAATTAAAGAAAAATTAAATCGACTTTCAAAATCGCAAATACAATATCACAGATATTGATAAAGTTGCTAAGCGAGTCATCTTTCAAGTCTTTCTCATCATATAAAAATATCGATTTATTACAATTATATATTGACGAGTACAGTTCGAGATATATTTTTGCATTTCTGCAAAAATTTAACCACTGCGTAATATTATAAATTAATAATATTGCATTGCGTAAATTGATTCGGCAAACAGGTATATTATTTTTTCATGAAACCGCATAAAACGTAATTTATTTCAAACTTCAAGAATCTTAGGCCGGTATTCATAGTCAGATCTTATTTCAAGATCGTCTTAAGTAATGTCTTAAGACGCTAATACGGCTCTGTAATTGGTCTATGACATCTTAACATTGTACTTAAAACGGTCTTAAATATAAGATCCTACTATGAATACCGGCCTTAGATATTTTTAAATATATAAGAAAAAATAACTGAAAAAATTTCACAGAAAAATGAGCTTTGGTCTTAGATAATCAAATTATCTTTTAGATAGAAGGATTTTTCTTCTGGGATGTACTTTTCCTCTTACTTTGAAGATATGCTATTCAAAACTTGAAATGGAATAGTTTCTGTGTAGCATTGATATAATATTTCAGGATCATAAGAAATTGCGGCAACATCTTCTCAATTTCTAAAATTTAATTAATATAAACGCTAAGTATACAATTTTTAAAACAAATTTTTGTGGTATATTTTATTAATTATGTAAGAAAACATAAATTTGATAATAAATTTTGTTGAAAAGTGATATATTATGCGGCGCTTGATACTAAACGTTAACCCCAATTGTCTACCCTTGTGTCTCCGCTATTTCAAGGTAACTGACCGGCTGAAAACTTTCCCCGTAAACGTGTAGGTCGGGCATTATAGTAAATTCAAGATAGTCTGATAACGTTGTATCCACATCAGTCGTCGAATAGAATTAACAAGCACAGAATGAATATCGCAAAAAAATCAGATAAATAAGTACAAAAATAAACATAAAATGTATATGCGCGTGAAATGAACACGGAGAGAACGGTTTTGCTGAATTATCCAAAATTTTAGCTAGATATAGATCTGAAAATAATTTTGTTGGACCATCAAAATAATTTATGTAGGACAACAAAATTTTTGACACTCATGCAAAGAGTTTGAGTGTCCTACATAAATTATTTTGATGGTCCAACAAAATTATTTTCAGATCTATATCTAGCTAAAATTTTGGATAATTCAGCAAAACCGTTCTCTCCGTGAAGTAAAGTAATCGTTTGCTTCTGCGAGAGGTTGAACATTTTCGTCCTTTACGAATATCGGTAGCTACTCAATAGTAGCGGCAATAAGATGTGAATCAAGCAAGAAGGAAGGGAACGTATACATCAACGCTGGTAGATGTCAGTTGGCAAAGCATGCACCAGAGTATTCGTATAAATTTCTGTAGGACTTCCCGCGGGATGAGTGATCGATGAGGCGATTTCCACTCCTCAATTCCAGATATATCGCGAATAATCGAGCTAGGATATAAACCTCCACCTTTCCGCATTTTTCAGATTTCAAAGCGTACGTGTAACACGCACGTCCTTTGGCATGTCTCGCGAGTACCTACAAGACGCACACGCTCGAAATGAGTCGGTGTAGATACACGAAATCTGATTTCAACGTTAGCTATACAAGTTCGCGGCTGCTGAAACTGTGCGATACGACACGAGCGACAATACGACGTAAAGGGGACAAAGAGTGGACACTCCATTTTCGGGAAAACCGGAACGAGTATAATTTTGTGTATGGTTTTTATTAATTTTTCACCAAGTCACAGTAAACACATGGTAACAACGTGTGACGGCACTCGCAAAGAACTCGAAAAAGATGCTTGTTAAATAATTTCTCTTCGCGCGCAACATTTCGATGCTTCTTGATTTGTACCTACTGGTATGCATGCAGATTTTAAATAAAATAATGCGCTTACAGCAGTTTATTCACAATTTTCAAGTAAAATTTCGGTGGAAGTATATACGATACGCTATCTCGTAGTTTAGTAAAACTGCAATGCATTAAAGAGAATTCCAAACGCTAGAATAAATTACTCGTTAAGATTAAATGCACTTTACCAGATGGGTTAACTCGCGCGTTGAAATACGCGTAAATTTTCGTCTCTTTACGGTCATGTAAGATAGATGCGCCATCATTATGACTGCAATGTCTAGCAGCAAAGCTGCTTTATAAGATGTGACGCTTTTAAATTTACAATTACAAAACTGTTTAATGCATCAAGATTTAGATTGCAAGTAAAGATGACAAAACAAACGCTGTTTTTCAAATACGTTTAAATATAAGTGCATATTTAAACTACTATATCAAAATATTCATTTATAATATTTATATGTATATGTTACAGTTAATATATAACAACATGTTCTTATAATACTTGTGTACTATAACTTGTGTATTATTTAAATAAATTAATTTTTTACTAATCTATATGTATAATATTTTATTCAATTTAAAATTTAAAGACAGGCTTGAAGTTTGTTTAAATTTTGTTACAATAATGATAATTAATTTTAATAATTATTTAAATATTAATTCATTCTTCACTTATACTTATATTGAATAATGCCTGGAGCAGAATTGTATGTGAAGAGAGTACATTTTACGCAAAAGCATTTTATACGGCCCCAGCTACGAATAAACGGAAGACGCCTTGCCCGCAGGAAACTTGGACTGAGAAACGAAAAGTATAAATCTACACGAAACGCGCGCGTTTCCGCTTTCTTCTCGCACAATATAACATACATACGATATAGCAGCTTCTTCTATAACGAGAAAGTAATGCATCGGAGAGACGAAGGATAATGCTGCGGGACTATTCCCCCGCAGTTTTATTCAGGTAAACGGTTAACTTCGCTTACACGCAACATCGAACGTGGAATATTATTAAATCGTCAGCCTTGTCTTTTAATTGAATCCTCATGAGTACGCGAAGGGGGAATAAGAAATGATCGAAAGGTTCTATAACACGTAAACGGATACTTGCACGTGTAAGCGGAGATTCGCAATTTTCTGGCCTGAACATCTTGACACGCGATATTTCTTTTCATTGCGCGCGCAAGTACATCTCGGGAGACGATAATTTTCAGTTATCCACGCGAGGAAAATGTCGGGAAAATTTAATTACAATATACTTTAGACATTATGTATGCATAAGCCTGGAAAAGATTCCGTATACTTATAATTACGATTGTCGAACGCGAGTAAGAATGTGAGAAAGAAAAGAATATATATATAAGCAACGGAAGAAATTAGATATTTAAATAATTTCTCGGGAAATATACAGTCGCGGAGAATTTCATCAAACGCAAGTATTGTAAAGGAAAGGAGCACATCTCTCTGTGAAAACTGTGGCCGTATATTTCCTGAGATATCGTCACGCATTTTTTGAAAGATCGAGCGAGAAAGATCGCGCGAGCTTTGAGAAATGATTGCTCGCGGCTGTAAATTTTATTTCAGGTCAAGCAACTATGTGCAATATTATAACCGAAATTCTGCGAAACGTGTTGGAAATGTTCCGGTGGGACATGTGGGATAGAACGAAACTTTGGAATGTTTCTGGAAGGCCATAGAAAACGGAGAACGCAATGACATGAGTAAATGGAAAAATAATACGTTTTCTAGACAAACTTCGCGAAGCAACGTCGCATCTCGTTTCAGCGAGAAACAACTGTACGTGCTTTCGGCTAATTTAAAACAGTGCTTTTATCGATCTGAAAAGTGTATAAGTCGAAGATAGAGAATGTCAAAAATGAACATCTTCCTTGTTCATTGTGAATATGCCCTCATTTAGAAACAAAGTGACTCAACTTCCAGGCTGCATAATGAGCCTCCTCTCCCAAAAAAAATTTAATAAATCGGACCATTTTTTTTTGTTTTAAATACAAGAACATTTGATAAAAAAATAAAAATAATATGTATGCATTTTTTTCCAAAAAACTATATTAAGCCCCTACTGACTCGATTGCCAAGTCTGCGTTGACAGTACACACAACGTCACTTTTGGCAAAATTGTGAATTATAAGGCATGAAAAATGACGTCAAAAAGCTAAATTGTTCTTGCAACATACAGCGTCATTTTTCGTTTTAGTTCAGTGTTTTTAAATTTAAAATAATTGTCGTAGTGTTAAAATATATCGAAGACTTATATTTTGTTATAATTTAATATGTAAAAGAAAATATTTATTTCAATTCAGCAGCTGTCAAACAGCTTGTTTTCGTCCTTCATTAGGCACAATTCAATTCGACATATATGGGTTATTTATTGATTCCCAAATAAAAGGGAAGTTTTTTCGATATATTTTACAAATCTATTCTATAATGGATTGCTGGGTGGCAGTGTGGTCTAGTGGTAAAGCGCCAGACTCGTAACCAAAAGGAACCGGGTTCGAGTCCACTTGTTCACAGAAATTTTATTTAAATTTTAAACTGCCCCCCCCCCCCCCCCGTATGAGAAGTAAAAAAAAGATTTTCGTGCGGAAAAACTGGGCTCCGTCTTTCGCAAAAGATGTTAAGCTGTTGGTCCGCACATAGCAACTGGCAACTGCTATGTGTATCCCCCCATAAATATAGAATCTAGTTAGCGTAGGGCTGACAACCCACCTAATGAAACAAACCTGTCATGAACGCATTAAGTACTACAGTAATGCAGGCCAAGGCTTCTCCCGAGCTGTAGTGCCACTGGATTATTTATATTCTATAATCGATTACAAACGCTATTTTATTTAAAAAACATTTTTATTTTAATGTACGTCGCAAGAATTTTCATGATATATTTTCTCATTTTTGATATCATTAATCTAAAATGGCTGTAGTGAATAAACAGAAGCCTTAAAAAAATTAATTCTCAAGATTATCTATATGTTGAAATGTATTGTTTTTGTCAAGATTTCTTTTATTAAAGAAAAACACGTTTGAATATCATCATAATGTCTGTCCTTCCTAACAGCTTTATTGTATTATATGTGAATATATGCAATTAAAACATTTAGATCCGGCTGATAAAAGTACACGTGTTTAAGAAATGCATAGAAGTCAATTAAATGCTGTCGAGTTTATACAAATCGTCTTTTTATTGGATATTACTCCCCATTTATAGCTGTGCCGATAAAAACGCGCTATTCCTCCTTCTAAACATTATGATACATTCACAGAATATGTGCAGATATGTCCCGTGTCATCTACAACAGCTCATCTCTGAATTCATGTCGTGTGTATTTTCGGTCAAAAAACAATCGCATCTTTCGTAAATCGTACTTTCAATATTTTCTTGTGCTTTCAGAGTATGAATGCTCTCGTTACGACCGACTACCATGTCGAGATACAGTAATATCAACGAAATTAAACCCACCGATGAAAAGCCTCTCTTGCAAATTCAATATCGAACGCACACCGACCACGATTATAAAGTTGATAAATGATAAATTGATGATAACTATTAGCTGATATAAATCTCGTTATTATCTCTTTAACTATTATATCAACGTGGCCTATCCAATTAAAGCTCATACACAATAAATTAATCGATGTTTCTAGTTTAATTCAAAGACATGACAGATCTGTGCAAAACTACTCATTTATTCCAACAAAACTGTGTTTTATACATTAAAGCATTTAAGCGCTCTTTAAAATAAGTCATAGATGTATTATTATTAAAACACACAGCGAACTATCTTGCTAATATAAATTTTATTTTTAATGATATAAAACAGAATTTTAGGGCACGATATAATGAAAACTCCATTAATAGCGAAAAGAAAAATATACAAGCTTATCTCGAAAACGGAACCTTATCTAAAAGTATTCGCGGCGATATGATCAGCGAATTTTTCGTGATCGTATTCATAAAACCGATATAACGACATCGACGCATTCGCAAGCGTATAACCGGGCTGCCACATCCGATTTCCACGTTTCTATTTCGCTATCGCTTTTTGTGCGGCTGGCCATTGTAATCCGCCCGATCGCCTGTATATGGCAGCGTGCTGCGCTGAGGCTTATTGACGTCGACTTCCGATACAGGCTGTCTAGTCGCTGCTGTTGTGAGCCCAGCGGCTATACCGTGCAAGGGAGAACGGTCCCTCGCGTCAAGTCCCAATTACGGATAATCAATTTCGCCGACGATGTCTTCGAGCGCGAACGGCTTTAATTAAAGGCGCGGATGCTCCTTTTTGTCGCGGATACACCCAGTGGCCCCGCCCCGCTCAAACAGCAGCGCAAATCTTTCCGAGGCCATATGACACGCGACGATTTCAAATAAAGCACCTCGCTCGAACGTTCGCACATACCCGAAATGCACGATCGATAAACTAAACGCGATACGACCATCTTTATCTCTCTTTCCTCTCTTTTCTTTTTCTCAACCCCCTCCCCCTCTTTCTCTTTTTATATTTTAATTTTATATATAATATATATATATATAAATATATATATATATATACTTACACACATGCATACACACGTATTAAATCATAATAAATATCTTGTAGACCTATTAACGCATATATATTTTGTATTTAACTGTTGTCGCTCGTGCATCTCGTTATTTCGCAGAGTGCATAATTCTCGCCCAATAATTGCTTATTTTGTTCGGCGCATTAGTTACGCACTATTACGCATGTTTTTTTCCTTAGCGATTTGATTTCTTATTGCTATTATTTTTCGGTGGCATTCACAACAGTGTAATAGCTTAACGAGTCGACCGATTGAACAAGGCAAATTTTACTCACAATCAGTGTAAATATATTTCTGCTATTACAAATGGATAATTAAAACTCGGCTCATTTAAACCGAATATGGATGCTTTAACGTTTAAAAATATTTCATATTTCGTTTTATTAAATAATTTTTCTTCGTTACGCGTGCAATACCATTCTAATCTGAATAAAAACAATTATTTAGGACATATATAAGCAATTTGAACATAAATAACCAAAAATTTATTAGCTTATACTTTAATAAAACAATAACTATAATTCTATTTGCAAATCATTAGTATGTGTCCAAAATATCGACCGTTTGATGTACGCTGAATAAAAACCGTTAATTCTGTGTGAGATATCCAGTCAGCACTTTCTTAATACTTTCCTTAAAACCTCGATGCATTCTACATACCTATGTTTCATCAAAATTCACACCTCCACTATACTGGCTTTACAGTGATAATCCTGGTGACGTTCCGCGATGCACGAAATAATTCAAACAACTTGAGAAAAATATTCAAACGAGCAACTGTGAATCCGCAAACACGCGTAACTTTCCTTCTTACATCTCCGACTTCGCAGCAATCTCATACATTTTCGTAGGGAACTATCGCCGGATTATTGTTTTCGTTATCCACATTCTCTGAAGGAGCAATACATTTCGACCGATACCGAAATGATTTATTTATAGAAAAGGACTCTTCACACGTTTATGTTTTTCCATCATGGAGAAGGAACTCTGTAAGTCGATACTACTCACGAGTATCCTAGCGGGTGGTTAATTGAACGCGTCAATGCTTACGGAGGTGGTTCCAGGCTCACGTAAACAAGAGCTTTCTCACCCTCACCCGAGATACGCAAGGCTCAACGCCCGAAATTGTGTTTAAGCATTGCATGCGAGAGTATTGCTATCATACAGTATTGCTAACAATCGTTATAATATTTTCAATAATATCGATTAACTTCTTCACAAGCATAATACTGCCAATTCTTTTTCCTATAATAAGTAATATCACTACATAACGTAAAAAGCTGTAAGCATTAAAATTAAAAATTCGTTTAATAGGGTTTTTAAATTGTACTTACAATTAGTTAAAAATATCTTCTAAAGATTAAATGTTGCACAATTATTTCTTTCTCTTTACACAAAATTATTTATTACAATAAATTATAGAAAAATTATAATATACAATATTATATAATTGAAATTATTAATTCAATTTAAATAGAATTTTTTATCTGCTTATGTAGTATTAAAACACTCTTAAAACGACGTAAATATGTAAATGTCAAAATTATATATATTGAAATCAATTAAACCGTTTCATACTAAAGAATATAACTATCAGATTTAGTCAAGCCTCTGTTATGCGCAGATAACAATACCGACGACTAGCAATCATTAATAACGACCGACTAGGATGAGTAGCAAACAATACTTCCTCTTCATAAAAATGTGACACAGATTGACAGTATCAGTGAATACAGTCGCATGTTCTTAAACTTTGATAAATTTCTTCCCTCAAATTCATATAACTTATTCATTTTTTCAGTTGTCACTTATCGAGTGTCTCCCAAAAATATTTGATTCTGTCAATCAGAACACCCTCGAACCCTCTTCAAAGAAAGTTAGAAAAGTTTTAATGTCAGTCATACTACTTAAAGTTTTCGAACATTAAATAAAATTTTATGAACGTTTTCATTCAAGATAACGCCAGAACAATGTAATCTTTAGACAGGAACTTTTTAAGAATTACTCTCCTTTTTATCGCGTTAAGTTGAGTTCTGAGAAATGGGTCTGATTAGTAAGACCCATTTACGTTCGTCTTCCCGACGAGTTTTCGCGGACCTCTTCGTGGAACTTACCAGTCCACGAAGTTTTGTACGCAAGCGGTTCGATCGATTCTCGCTTTAAGGGACGATTCACGTGCTCGCCGTACCGAAGGGCGCGAATCCACGACGTTTATACAGGGTAATCCAAAATAGATCGTGCAGGCAATCCCTGGCGATTGACCAGTAAACTTATGACAAAACAGACCTATTGGTTGAAACTCGATTTACTAACACTGGCCCTTATTTTTGCCGTCACCTCACAAAAACCGGCTGATCTTATATCTTATATCTCACTTCACAAGGCTCCTAGCGTCATCATCTAATAGATCCACCCACTTCCGACAACACGTGAAACTCGCCTCAGTGACTTCGAATATGTAACTCCAATGACACACACTTAACGATTAATCGCATCAAATGTCGAACGATTTAACATTCACGTTACATCTGCACGAGTTCTGCATTCAATCACTCTTCGTTCAAATAAATTCGCGACTTTGATCCGGTAGTTTCCGGACGTGCTCTCTGGTTGGCGTAGATCGTCTGAAGAACCACGTGACGTTCTTTATGGTGACGATTTTCTTCGACATACGAGATCAGTCATGCAAGAAATTTATCTGTCCACACTGTCCCTCGAGCGTGAACTTTCTCCACCGTCCAAAAGTGACGCGCTTTGATCAAGTTTCCCTTAGCGCGGATGCCTGTTCCGCTTCGGTGATACCCAAGCTCGAGAATAGCCACAACCCCATGGTAAACTCCAACCGCAAGGTCTTTCGCCCGTTTTCGTATTTCAGCGAACAGGGTCTTTGCGTAAATCCTAGCGGAGACACGCGCGACACGGCCACTACCCAACTTGGAGGTTCCAGGTATGTTGCGCCACGATAGGATCGCCACGTTCGACGGTAGCCACGTGGTGCACGAGACGTGGTAGAGACGTGCCGCTGATCGCGAGCGTCGATCGCCGCGAGCTAAGCACGGAATCGTCTTGACACGGCATAAATCAGCCCGCAGGAATCCGCCTGGTTCTCCGCGCGGCCACGGGATTCGAACTACGCGCACCCGGCCGGACAACCGATTCGATCGGTTCAACCTGCTGGTTTGAGAATAGTTCGGCGGCGAAACCCCCGGCGAACTCCCGGCGCTCGCACCAGAACGAACGACGCCCTGTTGTCGTCGCGGCACGGGGTGAACGCACGACTTTGCGGACGACGATCCGCGCCCTCCACCGCCCAGAAACTACCTTCCGCCACTGCCACCACCATCACCGCCGCCACCACCGTTGCCGTCGTTGCCGCCGTTGCCGCCGTTGCCGCCGTTGCCGCCGCCGCCGCCGCTGCCGCCGCCGCCGCCGCCGTTGCCGACGTCACCCACCTCCACAGGCACGCTCCCAACCTCCCTTTTCGTCCACCACCACCACCACCACCACCATCAGCGACTCCAACGCCGGCAGAAGCCTCGACACGAACATAGCAAAGATGGAGAAGGATGAAGATAGTGTTGGAAGCCGCGTCTGTGTAGGAAGATCCTTCCCATAAGTGTCGCAAACGTCCTTACACCAACAGCGAGTTCAACATTTGGCGAGAACTTTTGACGTTACCACCATGAGTCAGAAGCTTTGCTGGTATCGTTAGCGATTACAGCGTGAACTCTAACCAAATGCATTAGTGAAAGTTTAGGCTATATATTATAAAGATATTTCTATTAATTTCGGCATAAGCTATAATCATTTGAAATATAAATCATAGTCTTAAGTAGTGGTATGATCCTGACGTCAATAGCAGTTGAAAATCATCGCCGTTCAAGCTGTTACGTTATCAAGCGTGTTCAGTGTCTCGCACCGATATCATACAGGAAGTCCGATATCGACGTCACGCGAAACGTTGATGTATTATGAATATAGACAGAGATAGACGCGCTGCTGCAACCTCCTGCAAAATCATGGACCATCACGTACTCGATCAGCGAGATCCACTGGCGTGCGTCATAGCGCGCACACGTTACTACTACTAACAGTCAGTCATATCCATCGACACCTCTGCAAATGTAGAGACGTCCATGAACGTCGGTGTCCTTCTCGCTGCTACCAATACAGCTTCCAGAAACACCATTGCATGTTTTCCTTCACATACAGCACCAATACATGGACACGGAGACTATACTCATGTAGAAACGTCCTTGTGTTAAGATCCTGCGTTTTCGCGCAGTGGTTCTCCTCGCGCAGGTCGGAATCTCCGTGACGGTTGATGAGGGTAGTAACGCGGGGTGAGATATATATCGCGACGATATATATACGTCCGCCCATTTCTTCGTCTCTCATTCCCCCTCTCCCCCCTCTCTTTCTCTCTTCATCCTTCTATGGCTAGCAGCTTCTCGCCGTGTTTACGGGGCGTCCCGACAGAGGCGCCATCACGGGGTTGTGTGGTCACGGCTGGAAGTTCTCGACGTCGATCGAATCCCCAATTGGGTGGGAGGCGTGAGCCGCGTGAGCACCAAGGGTCGCTTGGTCGTGCCGGGTGGTACAGGTGGAGGTTATAGGGAGGACCTCCATACCAAACCCTCTACACTAGCATACCACTCTTCGCAGACACCCTCCACCTTTCTCTACTCCCTCCTCGCCGTTGATAACGGTGTTACGTTGCCATTACGCGAGCTTATGAATGGAGACGAGAATGGACCGCTTACAGGAAAGGGTTGTTCGGCCGCGGTGTCTTCTGACGATCATCCGAGGATGAAAAATCCTTAATAGCTATTTTGACCGGTGATCCGAAAATTTCTTTTAATGTAGTAGAAAAAAATCAGAGATTATACTTGAAGAATAGCTACAAAGTCAGCATAATCATTCCTTATTTCCTTGGGTATGAAAAATTAATTTTATCTAGTTTTGAGAGTAACCGACAAAAAACGTAGATAAGCTACTAATCAATAAGGTGGAATATATATATAGTTAAGTGTATATATGCATGTAATGTAGGCGTGTGTGTATACCTACATGTATACATACACATACATGTGCACCTAATTTATACATAGTTCATTATATTTGTTATGTTTCTCAATATCAGAAGTGAGTTATATCAATAAGATACTATCTTGTTTGAAACATTCGGAAATGTAAAGTTCACTGAAACCGTCGAAAATTCGATGAAACTGCGTTTGTACTTGCTGGAAAACGAAAGCAAAACAAAAGGAGCCAAGGTAAATTGGCGAGGTTAATGAAAAAGGAACACCGGGCGTACGCATTCGTGACAGAGTGAATCAAGCTTCGCGATTGTATTTCCCTTTGTTTATTCGTCCTCTCTCGCGCTCTTTTGCCGTTGTTTTTTTCTGTCGAATGCAGAATGGAACGGAGAGTGTGTGCTAGTAGAACAGCTCGTTGCTCGGTCGGACGGATTTGGACTAACTGCGTGCATAGAGCAGAGTGACAACAACAAAATTCCGTTTGCTGGTAACTCATATAGTAGTCAGGAAGATCACAAAGAGCTTATTGCCATTATATGACATATCATATGTGTGTGCCAAGTCTTATGTGGTCGGAAGCTACGACCTCGATCTTCCGCACAGTTTTCAGTATTAGAGTCATCGGCAAGTTACTGCCATAATGTGATAGTTATTGCCATAATGTGATAGAACGATATAAATAAAATTGGTTTTTTTTATTTATAAAATAGATATATTATCGGCATAAAATCGGGAACACAATGAATGTGAATTGATCTTTTAAAGATTCAATGTTTGCCAATTCCGTGGCGACAGTTTTCCATACTGATCTTTTGGATCGTTTAATCTTTAGCTGAATAGCAATGGACACAATCTCTCCTGCTGATTCTATTTTTTCATCTTCTTTTTCCATAATGCTATATTCCGATTCAGATAATTTTGCTTCTTATACATTTTTATGCACCCTGGGCAGGAAAAATTAACCACTAACAACTTGATAAGAATAATAGATAAGTAAAATAACAATATTCACAAGTAAACAAATTTAAAAATGTTTCTAATAAAAAAAATATAAGTTAAAATAAATTATGAAAGTTTAATACAAAGTTCTGAGGAAAAAATAATTTTTTATAATCAAAATTTATTTATATTCTATTTTATATATTACCCAGTTTTATAGAAAATATAAATAAATATTGATATCATTACAATTATTTCTACGTACACATTTATTACGAGTCATTATTTCCATTACCTATCGTTATTAATACTATTAATATGTTCACATTACATGCATAAGTGACTAATTACTCGGGCGAGTATGCATGCATCGATCATTAAACTGTCACAAAGTTGATTATATAGAGTGTCCTAGACCTTCGACCGCACCATTTAGCAACGCTCGCAATTCGATGTCTCGGGGTTACGCGCGACTTCGGACTATTTAACCCGCCCGGACAAACACCAATTCTCATTCCCTTCCGCCACTTTGAGGATGCCTTTCCAGCTCTTTCTCGCAGTGTTTGAATCCAAATTGCTTTTCGCTTCAACGTCGTCTTATGCACGCTGTTTTCCACGCTGCAATACGACTTGTTAGTCCTAAAGTTCTTCTAGCACTTGCATAATTTAGCGAGGTTTGCACCACGTGCAACCACACCCGCTTTTTATTCCGCGATCATCGATTCCCGTGAGAGCATTTTATTCGTGCAATAAGAACGAGCATAGCGCGTCAAGTACAATTATAAAATTTTCATATATAAACGAAAAAAAAGTCATTGGCCAAACTAAAACGTTTTCAGTTTATTCAAGGATAGAGAAATTTTTGTCTTTAAAAAACAAAATATCTAAAATTGGTTGGAAATTCTTTAAATAATCCTATGACTACGTAATATATAATTAGTAAATGTAATATAAATAATGTATCATAGACATCCTAAATACAGGGTGTTAAAGAAAAAGGGTAAAATATTTTAAGAGGTAATTTCTCACACAAATTCAAGACGAAAACTTCGTATGATCTTATGTCCGAAACGGCTTAGTTTCAAAAATACAGGGAGTCAAAGTTGACAGGTTAACTCGAGTTATTTTGATGTCCTTTAAACATACACAAAGTTTCATCAAAATAACCCGAGTGGTTTTCGAATTTTTTGGAAATAACGAAATTTTTTTTGTATTTTTTTGAAACTAAGCCGTTTCGGACATATGGTCATATATGAAGTTTTCGTCTTAAATTTGTGTAAGGAATTACCTCTTAAAATATTTTACCCTTTTTTTCAACACCCTGTGTTTCAATTTAGAATATTAATTTAAACATAATAAAATCCTTTAAATAATCCTACGATTACGCAATATATAATTAGTAAATGTATAAATAATGTATCATATAGACATCCTGAATATTTCAGTTCAGAATATTAATTTAAGGGGGCATATACACCTAGCAGGGTCATAAAAATCGATTTTTTTATTTTTACATATTTATGAAGTTTAATATTTCGAGAATGTCTGGTGCAAATTTCACCACTTCAGTTCAAAAAACCGAATTTGGGTCTATTAATTGTATTCTTCGATATAACGGTATTATATTGCCTCCCCGAAGCCTGTTTAGGTCGTATATATATATACATTATATATTTTTAGATCGTATTGAAACGCGTTTTTCTCGAAACGACATTTTTCAAACTGGTACCAGAAATATCTCGAAAACCACCGAACCGATTTGCTTGAAATTTATTGTGGTTATTCTACATATAATTATCTCTCGCGTATCGTAGGGGTTTTTTTAGGACTCATAGTTTTTTTCGGAGGTCGAAAACGAACGGATTTTGTCTTGAAAATCGCTACGTTAACTTTAAACGCCTGCCATTTTGTCAAAAATCGATATTTTTGAAATCGGCTACGCCAAAGATATTGTTATATATTTTAATATTTCATTTAGTTTTTTTTGTTTTAGTTGATTTTTGGCGAAGGTACACCTGGTACCGTTTTGGGTAATTTTTTCCGGGTTGTCTCTTCACGAAACCATATCTCCGTCATTTTGCGAAATTTTTCAATAAAAAAAATTGTGAAGTTTCTTCAAAATGTATATTTTTAACTAAAAAAACCATAATCCGATAACTCCAATAGTTTCCCAGAAAAAAATTCAAGAAAATTACCATTTTTTTGGCCTCCTAGGTGTATACGCCCCCTTAAACATAATATGAGGCATCTTCCAAAACATATATATACCCATACTAAAAAACTAAATATAATAGGAATATTTAATATAAGAGTAATATTTTGAGATTCTATAAAAGTCCTTTTTATATTAGATATGTACCTATATAAAATTCTTTTACAATTGTATAGTTTTGTTTTATGCTACATTAAATAAATAAAGATCTATAAATTATAATCGTTAACTCTACTCATTAACAAGCTAAAAATTCTTATTATGTTAAAAAAGAAAACATTCTTTTCTGTCCGCAACTTTTGGTCGTTGATAGCTATTTATGCAAGAAACTTGTAACAGAAAGAACGCCAATAAGTATAATAGTATTAACAGCTGCGCTGTCAACTTTATGCAGCTACCTTATTAATAGAAATGTATAGGTATGAATATTTCCTCAGAGACGCGTTTCAGATATTTGTTGAACCCCATTAAAATTGTACCTGTTAACGAAAGCACACGCGCTTGCAAGAATATCAAATAAGACAGGGATTTCCGAGAATGTAACGGCGCATTGATCGAATATCTGGATACATTCACGAGCGTTAAACCGCGTGCCGATATTAATACCCTGGTGCATGGTCCTGCATCAAGATCAATCTAGTTTCAGCTCTTATGAGAGCCACCTTCGTAGGTGCCCGAAGGAAAAAATCCAACGGAGCCATGGCAAAACCGAAAAATCCTTTGGCAACGAATAACTATTCACGGACGCGGAAAACTCGTTAGAGCGAGGAATACCGTCTCGTTTCGTGAGCTTATACCGGAAGTGGGTTTTAACGTAAGGTGAAAACTTACGAGTCGGGTACATAGCGACCCTTGTAATCTTTGAGGAGGCACTATAACGAAGTATCAAATATAAGAAGAATGCTACTTATGTGCATGTATACAGGGTAGGGCACTCGAAGTGTTACTAAATCAAAACACTGCAACTTTTAAACGAATATATATTTTGATCTTCAAGAAGCAAAATATAATTGAGAAATAAATATATTTTCCTGATTTAAGACCATTGTTCGATGTGGCCACCTTTAACTTTAATGACGGCGTTGAGTCGGTCGATGAATGAGTTGCACGCAGCACGTAGGTGGGCCATCGTACTCCCTAGATATAAACCCGATGGACTACTCTGTTTGGGAAATTTTGGAAGCCAAGGTATGCACGAAAAAATACAAGACCATTGATGGACTGAAGGCAGCTCTCCGCCGAGAATGGAAAACTATTCCGCAGACCCACCTACGTGCTGCGTGCAACTCATTCATCAACCGACTCAACGCCGTCATTAAAGCTAAAGGTGGCCACATCGAACAATAACCTTAAATCAGGAAAATATATTCATTTCTTAATTATATTTTGTTTTTAAAGACCAAAATATATATTCGTTTAAAAGTTGCAGTGTTTTGATTTAATAACACTTCGAGTGCCCCACCCTGTATAAATATAGTATATAGAGTACCTAAATCAAATTAGTATACCTTGAACTTTCACAAAAGTATCGTTTATTGATGGGAAAAGTTATTAAATTTGATTGTTTTACTTATATGAACTGTCTCCAAGTAAAGTAAAGAATTCATTATAAAATTAAAAGTTTTTGCTCCACTTTCTCCTTCTAATTTAACACTATTATTGCTTTCTAACACATACACATTTCTGATCCTTTGTCAATTTTGTATTATCTTGATATTTACTATACCTATGTAGCAATAACTTCCAGATTCTTCGGATAGCGACCGGTTCAAGCAGCTAAAAATAAGCGAATCTATAAAATGCAACTTTTCCAGGAGAATGATTTTCCGCTTAGGGAAGGATAATCGCAAAGAAGCGATCTTTGGACGCCAAGGGCATATACTTTTAAGTAAAAAGAAAAATGCAACTTTGTGAGTCCTGCAGCCAACTTGAAGTTTTCACTGCACTGCGAAGATTGTGCGCGATAAAGGCATTCCAACAAAAAGCCGTCTTCTAATAAACTTGGCGACAAAACGACGACGAACGCGATGCAAAACAGGAATGCCCTGCTCTCTACACGTGAGCATCAACTTTCCGCACACTATGCAAATGCAGCAATACACGCTGTGAAGTTTGTTATAATGACGCTAGAGTAGGAAAACGTGCTATCACAAAACGTTTTCGTAATTATCTCCAAGTTACTAATGAGAAATTTAAGTCACATCGATAAATGATGTTTTTTCGAAAGAACAGATATTTATATGTATGAGCGATGTATTTTAAGCGTTAGTGATCTCGTGGAGTGAATACGTACACTCGATTCTTTTACATATGGTATATATAGCTTCACTTCACATACTCTTGCCCGTTGCCGTAATGTGCAGAGCATCGTCGGCACATTTCTTATGGTTAGCGAAGCAAATTCGTGGCATGCGAACGACATGAAAATCGAAATAAGCGATGGCGTATGTATTATAGGAAAGGGACGTCAGGAAAACCAGTGAAGCAACGGGAGGAAACTATTGCATGCAGAGCTAGATGAATGGAAATGCATGACTCATTTTCGGAAGTGGTCGTGTTCTTTTATTTTTTTTTTTTTTATTTTATTGTTTTCCATATCCTATATAATCTTTTGTTCACCGAAATAGAGATAAGTAGTTTCTCTGCACACGACAGAACGGATAAGAACGCGTATGTATAGTGTAATGCCTAATGTTAGGATTCGAACACGAAAGAACGCAAAGAAGGTGAGGTTGAGAGAAAAAGGGAAAGTGCCGTTCCCAATCCTTCACGCAAGGACAAGGAATGTCAAGCCTGCCATGTCTTTTCAACCCCTGGCGCTCCCGTTCGCCGACCAGGCTCTTTTCCGCGCCACTCTCGAGTGAGTAAAAGTACTTTGCTTCGAGTCAGTAAAATACTCCTGGAACTCTATGAACTTCAAAAGTTCACCACTCGACTGCTCAAATGACACTTTACCATCAAGTTTCGATCGGCAAATATCCAGTATTCAAGTAGCGATAAGCGATATGGCCGAGTTTCTAAATGTTAAAGAGTAATTACGAAACATGGCTGAACGTAGACAAGAATAATCCATGAGAGCACGAAGAATATATTCCCAAATAGTGATATATATTAATTAAAGTTTAACTAGCAATAAGTTTTACTCAGCAGTTAGCCAGAATTATTATAAAGATTTAATCGACAATTTTTTCACATTTGATAAACTTACGTAAACAGCGTACATATGTATAAGTAGGGGAGACCGGGGCGAGATCGACAGTTTTTTTTCGGTGCCGATTTTTAACAACAAAATAAATAATTTTAGTTAAATGTGGTATATCGTTGTAGAGTGAACCTTTAGCTACAAAATTTATATAGGAAATTTTTGTCTACGTCGCTTTGTTTAACCGGTATAGAGCAAAAACGACAACGGTGGAAAAATTGAAATCTCAAAAATTCCGGGACAGAGTCGTCACTCCATAAATACATAATTCCGATTATGAAAACTGATAGGATACATTTTATTAATTATTTATTAATACAAAAATGTAAACATTTATTAATTAAAGTGTTAAACACGTTTCATCATTTTGTGTTTTTGTGTGTGTGTACGGATTCTATAACTCAAGAACTAATCAACCAAATATTAAAGAAATATATATGAAATAGAGGTAGAAAAGACTGAAAAATATAATAAAATTAGAAAATTTGCCAATATTATAAAAGTCCACCCCGGGTGCTTACTGACGAATTAGCCCCAAACACAAGTTTCAGGTTTGATCGCCCACGAAATATTAGACATCAACGATAATGAAAAAACTACACTGGATTCGTGTTCAGCATGTATTACTCTTTATAATCACGTACCTCGAGGTTTGGAGAGCAAAATTATTGCAAATATTACAAAATTTCCACGCGCAGAAAATTTAACTTTCACCTTCCGAAAAAACACGTTTGCCCTCGTAAAAATCATAACACAACAGGTAACCTGCCGAAACTCCGTTGGTCACGTGGGTACCATAAGCAGCGTTTACAATGTTAATAGCGAGTTCGCACAACATACAGGTTCCGAGATATTTGATTTGACGATTTCACCCCGAAGACGTTTTCGCCCCGGTCTCCCCTATCTTTTTTATCATTTATTTTATTTTTTGTGTCACTCATTGATATGAACAGCCGAATTAAAAAATATCTATTACCAGGAAAAATATAGATATCGTCAAATTAATTTTTCGTTTCAAAGTATATATTATCGATCGCAGTATCCCGCAAGTTGCTGTGTAAGTAAGAGGATCACGCGAAGCCACAGCACAGTAGAGAATTGATTCTAAAGTAATACATCCACAAAATTTAATTTAGACTCTACGGAACTTTTCACCTGTTATTCAAAAGCGAAAATTGATAGAACAATGAACTGTTATGCAATAGCACAAGGCAAATGCATATGAGAAAAATTAATTATTTTAATTTAATGTAAGGTATTTTATTATTTTAGAATTTTAAAATATTAGCAACATATACATACTCGCGTTGTCATCGAATTTTAAAGCTGCATATATTGCTCTCTAATAAACCTCCGTGGCCACATTTCTCGCTACATCTTTCATGCAGCTAACCGATGCGAATATTCATCCATTGTAGTATATTAAACAAAATAAAAGCAGCAATATGCATATCAATTTATTCGTTACAGCGAATGTGTATAGGTATAACTGGCTGTTTTTACAACAGAAATACAACAGAGAAAAATAACAACGTTTAAAAATATAAAACTTGCTAAATTCTAGTATACAATTTATAATGATTTGTCAGGAATTGCAGTTTGCACAATTTAATGTTTAGAGCGGGAAAGAAAGAGAATATTTACCCCAACGTGTTTTTTAAAATAATTTTTCCCGCAGTAGCTGGAAAATTCTTTGTAAGAACCACTTTTCAACGTTGTTTAAGTTGTTACTTAAATATGAGCTTGGAAAACATCCTTAGGCCTTCGTTTTTAAGAGAAACTCCTGTCCGTCAGAGTGGACGCAAAGTTTTGGTTATATACGACAACGTCATTGTTATGCTGCTTTGCGGTAGCATAGCATACTTAATTAGTAAAACTCGTAGAAACTCACGACAAAGTTTGCGTGACTCTCTCAAAGAAAACCGGCGACTTCGAACACGAGCGATTCAATGACCAACTTTTGTTCAACATTAATGTCCTTCGCATTTAATGAACCGTTTACGAGACAAATGCATCGCCATCACACGAATGCATTTGAATCGAAATAGACACAATGCTGCATACAAATGCACCCTCGTCGGTAAGAAAACACGTGCGCGGCCACGAAAACTCGTTTATACTTTAATATACTAATCATACCCCGTTGCTTATTAAAACTTGCTCTCGCGGCACACCACGGCTCGATACGCAAACTTCTTAATATCCGCGTATATAATTAATCGCGGTCGGATATAAGCAAAAGTAAATTACGGCAGACGCCTGGAGCGCTTAACATAATTATCGGCTATTACTTTATAATATGCGCAACCTTCCGTCTGATGTCTCGCTAGAAAGAGGAACATGTAAAAGCTCGATCAATCACAATCAATCCTAATATAAAAAAACAAAATAATAAATATATACGCATTTGCATATTATACATACCTATACTATAGAGAAATTGTGCCTAAAACGACTTTTTTTAAATTGTAATTTTATTCTGTAATACTTAAAAATTATATAAGACGTTTAGAAACACTTTAGCATAAACATAGTTTGTTATTGTAGTGTTCAAAAACCTTCATAACTTTGCATTAGTTTTGTAATAACACAATTTAAGAACTTCTCGTCGCCAGCCAATAATTAAAAACGTATAATTTTTTAAATTGACCCAACTGGCCATGTTAATTAATAAAATGTTATCTAAAATATAGAATTTATTGCGAAAAATATTACCTCAGCCAGGGTTTGAACCTGGAACCTCCCGCTTTCCGTGCAGGCGTCGTCCCAATTCGACCACACACTGAGGCATGTGGTAATATTTATCGCAATAACAAACTAATGTACACATTATCTGCGCGCCGACTTGGTTTGTCAGACTTTCAACACAGCTCCTACTGGAATATTAAGAATTCCATTATTCTATATTCTAGATAACATCTTATTAATTAACATGGCCAGGTGGGTCGATTTTAAAAATTATACGTTTTGTAATAACACTATAAGCAAAAAAAACTATAAAAATTATTCATTTTTCCCTGATATATCGATTGAGCAAAACGACATATGTAGTGCTATAGTGAGTGCACGCTTGTGAGTGGGAATTTTGCCATCTAATCAAAAACGTAAGTTTAAAAAATTATTTTGGCACATTTTTCTTTAGCTCATTACTTTATTTCTTTGTTTGGTATCTATTCTTTTTATGTTTTATTATTGAGTGTTCTTATATGAAACCATGCTGTTACACTTTTTATATTTGGAGATGTCAGAGCAATATATTGCATACGATTGCCGGCCTAAAATGATATAGTATATCATATGCGCGGTCATTAGTAAAATTTTTCTATCCATAAAATAAAAAGTTAGATTATATTAGAAAAATATAAAAATTGCAACAGCATGGCTTCATATAAGAAAACTCAATGATAAAACATAAAAAGATAAGATATCAAACAAAGGAATAAAGTAATAAACTAAAGAAAAATGTGCCAAAATAATTTTTTTAAACTTACGTTTTCGATTAGATGGCAAAATTCCTACTCACAAGAGTGCACTCACTACCAACTAGTAACAGATACTAAAGATGATATGATGGATTTCGACGTTTAATGTACCATCGCTCTTCTTGTAGCGATATTAAGCACTAAACTAGCACTATATCGTCTTGCCCTGGTATGTCGTTTTAGGCACAATTCCCCTTAGACATAAGTACATATACTAAAAATTTCAAATTTTTTTAAATATTCAAAAACATATGCACAAACTTTCAAAAAATCTAAACAAATATCTAGAAATTGCATAAATAATTACAAAAGTAATGTTAAAGAATAATTGCCATTCGCTAATTTGAAAAGTAATTTCTCTTTGTAAATTAAAATTACATATTTTTAATTAGAAAAGTTAATCATAACAAGGAATTTTATGAGAAATCAAATAAAACAAATAACGTAAAAATACCAATTATCTTTAATTCACTTAACGCATTAAAAATTTTACATTTACGAATCTATTAAATCCACATTCGTTGAGATAATAATATTTTTTCAGATTAATAATATATTTTATATTATGTAACACTCATTCCAAGAAGTATCATATTCCACTTATTCCAATATAAATTTTTTAATACTTAAATGTTACTTTATACAAAAAAATTTAAATATTTTTTTCAAAGATTTGCAAGAAAGTTCTTTTGCGATTACATTTCAAGATCTTGATACCTAAATTCTCTTTCGTACGAAACATTACATCCCACAAAAACTGATGGTCTCCAGGGTGATATCCATTGATATGTATATGTCTGTCTCCAAAGTGCCAACTTCGAAACTGCTCGAACTCCTCGACACGCTCTTTAATACTCTTCAATAATTTTTCCGCCACAAAATCCCGGAGAATCGATCGAAACTCGTTCGTCATCGTTTCAGAATGTAATCAACGTCGCGATCCCATTCTTCGAGAATTTTTCACCACCATCCGTACAACCATGATTAATCGCTATTTTATTCTATTCGGTATGCCGGTGGTGTCGGCGTCTAAAGAAGAAGGGAGTTGCTAGTGTGGAAGAAAACCGACGAAAGTAACTAAAGAGGAAAGAAAATCCATCGTCTCCATGCACTCACCGATGCAGGATGTCTCTTCCATCTTCGTTAATATATTCCAACCAAGGACAGGTACTCGTATCTTTTCCAAGCAAAAATAAGTTATTCGAACAAGTAATAAACTATTTTTAAGTAATTTCAAATTTTTTCAGACGACGGATAGATTATAATTTATATCAAGTTATATCAAAAGTCATGACAGTTTTATATAACAGTATAAATGTGTTGAGTTGTGACTTTACAAACAAATATCTGTTTCGTTTATTTGCTTCTCAAGCTTACTTGGCTAGCTACGTTAATAAAAAAAAAACGTGCAATATACTTCTAATTAGCAAATTAAAAGGAATTATTTACTTTCTTTGCTTATTCACTGTTTTGTAAGAAAGACAAAATAATACATCAAAAATAAAAACGTATCCGAAAGTAAAATTGCGCGAGAAAACGCTCTATTTTATCATAAAACGCTCATTATCGTCACAATTATACTTCTCATTATCTTTTCTGTCGTGTTTCGTTGTGTAATGCTATCAAGATCTGTCGCTGCGATAACAATGCAGTTTTGTACCTCGGAGTTCGGAATTTGTATTTATAATAAAAGCGATTATGTGCCGCGCGCTACTGTAATTTCAAATAATGCAAATCCTCTGCGTGAGTAAAGAGTTAATACAGCGTCCCGTACAAGCAGTTTGTACAACATACAACTATTTATTGGCGGGTCAAACTATTGAAATTCCTTGTAATTTCTCTGTTAGATGATTTTTGTTTTCCCTCGATAATTTCACCGCTCGTAGATCAGCGTTGCAGTATTATATTGCAGATTATCATATTACCATATTATAAAAGTATCCGTCAACGTTTAATTATGGGAAATAATTTTTTCACAATATGCGTTATTTGCGAATAAACCAAATGCATTTTTTATATCGCAGTATCTTTTTTAAAACATTCCAGTAATTTCTGTAAATATCGTAATAATTACTACTAACATTAAAAATTGGAGAGAGTATAAATAGAAAGATTAAAATGTGGCGTCACAAGAAAAGAGAGGAATAATCTATTTTAAATTGTTTGGTAGTTAAAACAAACGCTTTTTCTTATTTATTTAAAAATAGTAAAATGGAAATCTTTTCACTTTTCACTTGTATACTAAAAATTTGCAAATATTCACAGACACTAGAATTTACAATTAAATTAAATATTTATAAATAATTTTATTGAAATAATAAAGATTATTTCTCAGAAAAAAAGTAAATCATAAAAAAATTCATATATATCTATCAATTCATATATATCTATCAATTTTTTCGCACGAACATAAATTATATCATATTTTCATTCTCTTGAATTTCCTTGTAAATCTAATTTAAAAGGATATAATTCCCGCATATTAAATTATTAACATCATACCATTAATATCATAGTCATCTATATTGTAACAAACTTGTTAAATATCACAGTTTAAATAAGGAACATGTTATACGATAAAACATTAAATATAATGGGCTACGCAAATATCGGTTATTATGCTAGGTTTAATATGATATCGCTGAGAAAAAACGTTCCACTACAAAATTGACATTATTCACGATAATATACATAGCGATCACCTGCGCTTGACGAAGCTTATACTAACTGTAAGCGGGGCTATTGCGGAAACATTCGTTGAGAAAGAGGAACAACGCGATAGATGATATCGATCCAATCGCCAGTTCTGCTTATTAATCGCAGTCTCACGAACAATTTCATTCGACAAACAACCGATTCGCAGTGTCTCTAGATTTCGGAGCACTCGCAGCAAAGCACATTGTAGCGTCATGTGCAACCACTTGATTAGATGCAGGATCTATGCGTATAACTGGAAAATTACATGAGAGAGATAACAATATTGACATTATGCCACGTATCCTTACTTTTCACGCTCAACGTTGCCATTGCGAATAAACGCGCCATATTCATTAATTGGCTCGTTTACCGAGTAAACGTCGTGATCGGTTTCGAAAATTGTCTGTCAGTTTCAAAGCGGTGGCCGAAGGATCACGATCGACGATATCAGGCGACACACGGCCACAACGAACAAGTTCAATCAGCACGCAAATAGTAAACCGAGTTTGTATACGATTCCCAGCTTGCACTTCGAATCCAATACACGATACCTAGATCCATAAAACCAGGCTCAAACGTAGTATCAGACGAGGCAATTACGGCGATTCGTGCGGTCTTTGCGAGTGCAGTGCAAACGAGATGGAGTGCGATAGGAATGAAATATATCAAGTTATTGTTACTTTCACTTTCATTCATATTTTCGACTTTACGTCTAGTTTTCATTACTCGTATCAAATAATACCCAAAAACTACATAGACAAATTTGATAACAAAATTTATTATAATATCTAATAATAAGTTTCTGGTCACAAGAAGAATAGGTACAATTTCTTACTTCTACAAATTTTATACGTAATGAATGTAATATCATATACACATAAAAATAAAACATAAAAATGTTAAAAATATAAATGTGAAATAAAACATATTCAATTAACAAACATTAAATATATACATATTATATGTAATACTGTAATGTAATATTAAATCTTTTAATTTAAAGTGTAATTTTAATTAAAAAACTGTGCTTTTGAAGCTATAATAAAAATATACAGATAATTTAAAAAATATTTAACTCAAAATTAAAACTTTATATTAAAGTTTTAATTATACTGATATAAAAATAGTTTATACATTTCCTTTGTTTTTTTATATTGTTTGAAAATAATTTTATTATTTATCTTTATTATTTTAATTATTATTTTTTGTAATAATAATTTTCTATTACTTTCTTTTAATTTGTTTTTTAGTTACGACAATACAAAGTTATTTATACGTAAAAAACTTGTATGTCTTTATATATATATATTTCTATACATATATGTTTGTCTCTTCTATATATAAAAAAGATATAGATATAGCTTCCAGATTATGTTATACAGTTCACTTTGCACTCGAGTATATATCAATGTGAAATACGAATCATACATATATACTTTTCATTTCCACATCGCTTCACATAATTCTCTGTCTCAATCATCGATACCCCTCTGTATTACTTCCTGCTTTGTGGTTTACCTTCATATAACCATTACCCGTTTATCGTCGTTCCGCTGATATCTTCTCTGTCGCGCTGCATCTCCGACCTTGTCCCGCCGTCACTCGGAGTCGGTTTCCACTGCGAAGGGATACGCGAGAGAGTTAAGCCAGACCGTAATAATTTTGAATTCGGTTAACCTAGCTCCGGCACCTCGGCAACCTTCTCGCCCCTATTTCCTAAACACCGCCTGCACCACTACGTTCTACCACCACGAAGGGTGTAAACTGCTTGCGCGCTCTGCGATAGCCGCGGTAAATCATCAACCCGATAAGCTGACTTGCTCCTCCCAGGGCATTAGCTTAATATCGTTACACTGTGCACTGATTCAATTGTGTTTGGCACATCGCGATTTACTGGAAAGACACAATATCACATATTGCGCAAAGCAATCACAAGAAAAAGAAAGAGAGAAAGAGAGATTTTTAATATAAAATATAGCTACAAAATAATTTATTTATAATGACAATATTATTAAAGACTGTGAACATGAATGGTTATTAATCGTAATTGATATTATTGACAAAGTATTTAATTAACAATAGGCTATAAATAACGTTAAAAAGTTTCTATTAAAAATAAAAAAAACTGTAATTTTAAAACTTTTTTTAAATATATTTCAATGTTTTTTCACTAAAACATATTAAAAATAATAACAGATAATAAATTAATAAAAAAATATTTTTAAGTTTTACATCATCGATAAATATAGAGATAAATAAATCACGCTAATAATGTGAGTGTGACTAACGATAAAAGGCGTTTTTGTTGCACCACGTTTTATCACTTGGAGATTTATAATGTATCCGTTATGAGCGTGGTTTGGGATTTTTAATTAAATCGAAACTCGCGGTCGTCTCGACCCATTAAAACGCCACAGAAAGAAAGTGACGATAGAAACAAGAAAGCAAAAAAATTCTGGAAAATGTTGATATTTCAAGTAAGTAAAAGAATATACTGTTTGTTCTGCAGAGGTTAATAAATAATCGAATAAAGCAATCTTGTCCTTACTGGTTATTCAATTTTAAATAAAATAATTGACAATTTTCGATATAAAAGTTCAGATAAAAAATCTCAATAAATCTCAAAATAACAAATAACATATACGCGCCGGATTTCTCTTCTATTACTACCTCGTATAGAATAATATTAATTCTTTACCAAATAAATCTATTTAAAAAACATTTATAAATTATAAGCGTAATACAAATTATAATAAAAATTGTCACCAATTAAAAAACGATATTTAATCTCTACAATCTCTAGTTCTTTATTTTACAATTGGAAAAAATTACATAACGTGTTAATGGCAAACATTAATCTTGGAATATAAATTAATAATTAATTTAATTTATAAATATTTTATATTATAAAAAGAACGGTGTACAACTCTGAAATCACAATAGGTAATTGTAATCACACCGGTACTATACTTGTATATTTGCACATATAATATAGAAGTCCATAGAACATTTGAAATTAAACAAAGATTTATATATTGCATTTTAAGCGCTGTATTGTAGAAATGCCATTATACTCCCTGGTATTTTACAGCACCCTCTCATATGAGAAAAAATTATCCAATGAGCTATTTCATCTTTTCTTATTTATCCTAATATATTTTTTCCATTCGTAAAGATTAATTAATAAACTTTAAAGTGTCACAGCTATTATCAATAATATTTATACATATAAAGGTGCGTATACATTAGAGCCGAGCCTGTAATGTAACATGTAATGCAATGCTCGCGACAAGCTCGCGACGAGCATGCCGCGAGCTCGCGTGCCCTGTCCCTATATTACACAGAAACGTTAGGATCGGAACAAACATGCAGCGAATCGTTCGTAGCGTGCTCGTAGCGTGTTCGTAGTGTGTTTGTTACCCCGTCCGAATTACGCAAAAATGTTACATTACATGTTACATTACAGGCTCGCGGCTCTAATGTATACGCAGCTTAACGTCAAGCGAATTGGGAAATCATCCGAAATCTTCATCCAAACTAAAAAAAGATATTTACCAGAACTTATATCTAAGATTTATCTAATCTGTAAATAATAATATTTTTATCTTATTGTTAGTTGCTTGTAACTTCTCGTAAAATGCTTGTGATTCCACATTTTAGGTCTGAAATATAGAATTAATAGAAACAAAAAGAAACACTTTATTGAAAAATATTTAATATTTTATTATTATAACAAAACATGACTTGAAAGTCACAAAGCTTGAAAGTCACAACGCAATCAGCTATTTGCAACAGGCACTATGCTCATATGATGCTCCATATCATATCTACATCCCATATAGGCGCATTTAAAAGGCATGTCAAACTCAATTAGAGATCACGACTTTGCATCAAAGCCTTGCGCAGATAAATCTATTTCACGTTCTGAGGTAGCTCTAAATTCCGAATAGATAGAGGAACTCCATTGCACGCAAATAATTATCGTTATTGTCAACGCATTTTATCAACTCTTTCGTTTTCCGATCCAGGCTTCCGAGCCAAACGATGGAATTTGCGCGTGTAATAGAAAAAAAACCTATGAATCCAAATTTCCGCTTGAGAAAGACGGGGCCACGTATTTTTAATTAAAAAGAAACGTACCGAAAAGATAAGTATAGGGACGGAGCATCCTCGTAGAAAATACCTTCTTGGTCGTTAGAACTTTTCTCTCGCGGCCTTTTTCAATGGCGCCTTTCTACGGCATCGTCGCCCGACGATTCTGAGAATGCTGCAACAGCAATCGACGATACACTCCTATTTCTCAACAGAATACAATGAAACGAAATTCGCTTGATGTCTTTCCTGATCTCATTGTTATATTCCTCGTTATCGCAACAGTCGCGCAGCATGCGGATAATTTTTCTCATTTTCTGTATTGCAACACGCGTTCTCGTTTCTTACTTATATGTGATAGTAATGGAATTTTGTTCATGCAGTTTGCGATATCTAAAACAATATTCTATAAGTAGGGGAGACCGGGGCTAGTTGGCACACTTTTTACATTTCATTTTTTCTTTTCTTTATTTGTTCTTTTCTATACAACATTTTGTGCCTATCTTTAGTATAATTTGAAAGTACAATCCTTCGACAACAGAAAAATATATATACTGAAAAGTTTGAAAGTACTTATAAATTTGTAGAAGAAATCCGTTTTATCTTCGAGGATGTCTAGCAAGTCAACTTGCCCCGCTCGCTCGCGATGTGCACAGAACCTCGATATTTTACTTACCAATTACCGATTTTGTCCCTTTGTTTTCCCGGACGTTTTTTAAGTGAAATATCGAGGTTCTGTGTACATCGCAAGCGAGCAATCTCGAAATTCCCGAAAAAACGCCCGGCAAAAGCCAAGGAATGAAGTCGCTGATCGGTAAGTGAAATATCGGAAAAGCGGAAATGACTCAATAGCGTGAAACTCGAGTAGAAAAAGACCGGTTACGACATGTTCAATCAAGGAAAACATTTATTCGGTCCGATTTGAAATTAGAGGCATTTAGTTATGATCCAAATTACGAATATCAATTTCTTCCGAGAGTAATAATTAGAAAAATGGGTGCAATATGTGATCATTGTCAAGCAAAAAAGTTTAAAACTTAAGCACGTGGAATGTGTTGTTCAAACGGAAAAGTTAAACTACCGCCTTTAAATCAACCACCCAACACACTCATTATGTTTTTCTACAATATGGATATTGAAACACAAATGAAGTCATTTGAAGAAAAACGACGCCCGGGCGAAGCCCGCGTAACCAGCTAGTATTTATATAAAATAACACTTCAGATCACTCCAGCGTGCTTTGAAAATACTTACAGGTTTATCTCTTTCCTTTGACAATATATGTATAACAGCCATGAAATGAATGTAATGCAAAGCCTAGCCATGCAACCTTATGTGCAGGC
Organism: Leptothorax acervorum; assembly: GCA_035220615.1. Lineage (NCBI taxonomy): Eukaryota > Metazoa > Arthropoda > Insecta > Hymenoptera > Formicidae > Leptothorax > Leptothorax acervorum. The sequence goes on along the minus strand of JASTWQ010000149.1, from coordinate 56,244 downwards.
GCAAGACTAGGTTTCGTATTACATAAGTACATCGAACGCAGTAATGACTATCGACATTTATATCTCTGATAAGATTAAATGTAAATATTTGTATTATAACTTAGAATTATATTTGACAGTTTGACATCCTTAAATGTGTGTGGTTTGTATAAATTTCTAAATAATTAAAAAAATTAAAACAAAATATGAATATATCTGGCAAAGTCAAGTTTGTCAAAAGCAGATTATGCGAAGTGTTTGCTATATATATAAATTTTGTCGAAATGACATGTATGTGCAATGTTATTAACTGAGTGTTGGTAGATAATATATGTATAGTAAAGTTTGTTAATAAAATAAGGCAATTAATAATTTATAAGTACAGCTTGACAGTACTATATAATTCGATGCAGATTAGCGTCAGAAACAGCAGAATCTACGTTCGACAATGTCAATTTACTGCTAATTTTGTTAAATATAAGATATCAGAGAGCTTCTCCGGCTGCATCTTCTCTATCTCATATATCATAATATTTGTTTATATTCAATGTATATAAATAAATATCTTTAAAATAGTAGTTTTCTTGTCACTTATTAATTAATTAACTAATGTTTTGAAATAAAATTATTCATACATATCCCTTAACTTATCATACCAAAAATATCTAATAACAAATTAACAGTAAACTGGCATTGTCGAACGTAGATTCTGCTGTTTCTGACGCTAATCTGCATCAAATCATATAGTACTGTCAAGTTGTAATTATAAATTATTAATTGCCTAATTTTATTAACAAACTTTACTATACATATGTATATTATCTACTAACATTCTGCCAATAACATTGCACATACATGCCAAATCTTGTAACAAATCAGTAGTTTCTTTTTCGACAAAATTTATACATATATATAGCTAACACTTTGCATCTGTTCTCGACAAACTTGACTTTGACTAATATATTCATATTTTATTTTAATTTTCTTAATAATTTATTAAATTTAAACAAACCACACACATTTAAGGATGTCAAACTTCCAGACATAATTCTAAATTATATAATGCAAATATTTACATTTGATTTTATCAGAGATATAAATGTCAATGTCGATAAACATTATGGCGTTCGTTGTACATATATCAGGTTTTTGAATAAGTAAAAACAGAAGCGAGAAGTTATGAACAATTATTCTTTAATTTGCTTCGGTATCATCGGACTACATAATATTCATTCGTACGAATATTTATGTAACATCTAATATCCATCTCTCTCTTATAAAAATTTAAGTAGTACATTACCATCTTTCTTAACTTTATAATTTATATATAGTTTTAATATTTTTGTACCTATATTTCCCAAATTACCTTAATACCTATAATATTTCAAAATTCTCTATTATGAATAAAATCAATTTAAATGCAGAATAATATTGTCTGCTACATATTTATACCATTCCAAAGTTTAATCCCTGAAAATTCCTAGATTCTCAGCTTGTATTTCATTTATATTTTTCTTTTAAGTTATTACATAAAAACTGATACATTTTTTTAAATTTTTCCTGTATTATACATATATAGATAAAGGAATATAAATGCGACTCATGTCAATATATCTCTTATATAAGTATAGTTAAGTGTATATATCTTTCATTTTCAATTATTAACAGAAATATCGAATTCCAGTAAATTTACAAATCGCGATATACTACATGTCTGAAATTTTTTCCAAATTCTCGAAATATGGTTGAGAAAAATGGAGCGTGACAAATGTTCGAGGAAAATTTGATCGAAATCGGAATAAAACACCGACTCTGACAGTCATCGATGCTGTGTTGAATGTAAATTTCCACATCGTGAACGGCAGAAATGCAAAGTTTGATCACACAGAGACAATCTAACAAAGGGCGTTACTTTGAAGTGCTATCTGAAATATCGATTTTCGTGAATCGATATCGCGAAGAAATTCAAGTCCTGCAGTGCGGACTAAAGGAAATAATAATTATGCAGCAACTATTCTTTTAAAGTATCATATTTTTTTAACTATATGTATGACAATTTATTTGAGATAAAAGAAGCGGGATTTCTTGATTTTCAATTGTGTGACATAGAGATATGGTCATTATTGGCACGAACACGATAACTAGTGCCCCTTGATATGACTGTGGTTTCTGGTAGTATTTCTTACGCTGAACAAAAAATTATATAGGTCATATAGGGCTAACTGCTCTAGTTTTCGAGATATGCAATATTAAAGTTAAAAAAAAAGTGGTAATTATTCAGTTTACATCCCTATAATGTATCACTTGAAGTTTAATAAATATAAGTATGTATTAAATCTTCGTCTTACTAAACAGACGAGTCTACAATATACTAAAAATATTAATACTGAAAAGATTAGCAAGGCCCCGTACGCAAGGTAGGACGTTCCATTCACTTGACGTATAGGATTTATATAATATGTATTAAATCTTTGCCTTACTAAATAGATGAGTCTAGAATATACTAAAAATAGATACAGAAAAGATTAGCAAGACCCCTATGCAAGGTAGGGCGTTGCTCCTTTCTCCACAACCACCCTCTCTGCCAACGCCTGCTTCACGACAGTTTTTTGTACCAGATTAAGTCTTGTTTTCGTAATAGATGTTGCTTCTGCAATAGAAAAGTGTTATATCAAAGTCGACTCCCCTGGCCGGGGGCTTCGCCCCCTGGACCCCCTTTCGGGGGGCTCCACCCCCCTGGACCCCCCATTGGAAGCTTCGCCTAGACCTCGCTTTACAACAACACCCCGAGGGGGGTGCGGGTGAGGAGGCCGAAGGCCTCTGTGTTAGTACTAGTCTTGTACTACTAACCGTAAAAACATTTTGGAAAAACAATATCGCTGTGATCTTGGCTCTCAAATAATGCAATTCTTCGAGGACATGGCCAAAGTGTATCCTGGTTACATTGATAGACAAAAAAGGGACGGACTTTTTTTGAAAAATCTTGAAGTTCTTTCGCAAGATGAAGAAGATATTACTAATATATTGCCACCACTAAAACGTCATCGTGAGATGTCACTCGAGGAAGAATTTGATTTTGGCAGTGACAACAATTCTGATGATGATTCAAGTTTCGATCCATAATGTATGTTATAAAGAGTATATTTTATTTATAAACTGGAATTTTTTTTTATTTGCATATTATTCGTACGATATATATTTATACGATAATATATTATACCTAATAATTTAAAAAAGTAAAGATTTATATTATATTTATTTTGAGTTTTAATACTGCATATCTTGAAAACTAAAGCAGTTAGCCCTATAAGACCTATATAATTTTTTGTTCAGCGTAAAAAATACTACCAGAAACCACAGTCAAATCAAGGGGCACTAGTTATCGTGTTCTCCCTTCATTATTATATGCACATATCAAAAAGTATACACACACATACATACACACAAAATTTTGAAATTAAAATATAAAATAATTGCAAAATAACTGTTTCATTTATAAGTAGAATTATAAAGTTGGCATACTTTCTTCATGTAACATAATGCAATATGGAACATATTATTTCTATATTTAATATATAAAACCATCTTTTTATTATGTTTTATTATATATATAATATGTGCTAATGCGCATATAATACCTATGTATATATATTAGATATAATTTTATATAAATCAAACAATAAATAGAACTTTTACAACAAAGCATCATGCAAGCTAAATAATAATAAAAATCCGTACTCAACAGATAGAAAAACAAGAGAGTTCTTATGAGCACTCTTATTTTGTGATAAAATCACCTGTTACATTACTCGTTAAATTGTGTGCGTGCCACTCTGACAAATAGCTCACGAAAAGTGGATTTTCCATTACACTCGCCGCGTATTTTAATAAACTATATCGAGTAATCGGCGCCAGCTCGCCAGCTCGCACTGTGTCATAGATGCGAAGCGATTCAATATCGAATTATTAATCTTTTCATCCGTTAGTACAATTTCATCACACAGTTTGACGTTCCATTACCAGAACGCATTTTTTAATATTTCTTTGATATTGTTGCAACATATAATTTTCATTGTAATAATAATTTTCACTGTAATAATAATTTTAATATATCATGATAATATATCTAATGGTATTATAGATAATAGCACTATAATCGATAATACGTAAGTATATATACGTTTCTTACATTTATTTTCTAAAAATAAAAACTCCAATTATTACCATAAATTGCAATCATTTTCTTCGGAAAATATACTGAAAATTTATATTTGCAAACGATATATAATAGTATAATGATCAAAATTAATGCGCTATTACGAACAGTAATATGTATAATTGATTAATTAATATTTCCTCAACATGCGCAATGTGCACGATATCTTACGCAAATATGCACGAAGACAATGTTGTAGGATATGTTAAAAGCGCAAGTAGGAACAGAACGTGCTCCTGCATAACTCCAAGGAGGCAGGCTGTGTAATAATCTATATACCTATGTAGGGACCTTGACTTGCAAATTAGTTTATTATTTTCGCACTCGGGATAAGCGTATCACCATCTCCCTTTAGGTGTTACGACGAAGTAATGCGCCTGGCCTGCAGGCAAAGTACTGCCCTGTAATTGGACACCGCTAATGCATCCCGTCCTCGTTCGTCGAACGTGAATGGAATAAGGTGACTGTGAAGGAGCCACGAGGAAATCGAAGGGAAAAAGGCGAAAGAGACGTGAGGATGGGTGTCACGTGCCGATGCGGTAAGCGTCGTTATTTAGTTTGATCGTGCAACCGTTCTTATTCCCCCTCTGCGGCCCGTATTTTCCATCTCGACCCGCTCGACACTCTGTCGACGCTTCTGTTCAGCTTTCCGTTCAGCATCACTCTCTCGACTTTTTCAACATCGTCCAGCCGTCGCTTTTCCGCGGTTTCTCCACCGCGGCCGCATAATGCACTCCGTTGTATTTCCATTCGTATCTACATCGACCGTTCCACGGTTACCATTTTTACTTTCCACGAGGTTTCCTTTCTTTCGCTTGTTCGACGCTCGCTTCGTTCCACCTGCCACAATGCGCACACTTTTTTGGCATGTCTTCTCTCAGCCCCCACTCCTTTCCCATTGCCCTTCCCATCTTCTCGGCGGGTACTTCCTATTTTCAGACTAAATCCCTATTCTTCAGCATCTACTTCAACGTAGAGCGCCGTTGCCCACTTCAAATTGCAATGACCTGGATATGACCTTATCGGTTGATGCTCTACGATGCTACGATATAACGTCTTTTGCCGTTCTGCTATTCTTCGATTCAGAGCCCGCAGCTTCTGGGAGCTTTAATTTCTCTCGCAGCTCGAGATAGAATTGACGATCCTGGAACGTTTCAAGAGTTCGCAATAGTACTCAGCGCGGCCATATTTCGTTCTCGCGAAAGCGCGATAATCCGACCAAACTTTCATTTACCGAAGATGGTGCTCAACTCCAACTCGAAGACAAAGAGAGAAGGTAAGGAAACCAAAAAGGATGGAAGCGATAGACAGGGCCAAAGAAATTGAATCCATTATGCGATAGATCCGACGATGAAGCTCCAAACGGGTTTATCTTATATCGAAGTAATGTTCTTGAGAGTTAAATGTTCTTTTGGGCTACATTACATTACTCTTCGATAACAAGAAACTCAATCAGATCGTTCATTATATTGAGAGTAATTCAATGTCACGTCACACTGACTTCTTATCAAAACATTCCATTTCGGGGATAAAAAACTGATTCTATACCATTTATTATTCTCTCTTCAATGCCACTCAAGGAAAAAGTGATTGAGATTTTGGCTTATTATCGATTATATTTGCAGTTTATAACTATTACAAAGTACAATTTCTCAGTTTATAAAATACTGTATATGTATACATAAATCAAAAACTTCGATTCAGTTGCCATTCGTACGATATTTTGCAGTGAATCAAATAACTAATATTCACACAATTAAAATATAAAAAGTTTGACAGTATAAATAGATTTATGGCGCAGTGATAATCAGGGCTTTGTTTACCCAAAGGTGAGACAAGCCCGGATGCAGGAAGGAATAGAAATTGAATATATTACGGCTGAAGCGTAGCTGTATAACGCAGGGTCGTCTATCTTACTGATTTTCTTGGCAAACTCGTTCGCTCCTTAGGCGATGCATTCATATCGCCTTTAAATTGGACAGAATATTGCCCGCTATACAACGTTTATTACAGACTAATAAACCATTCGCAAATTTTATACAAGTTTGTTTGTTTCACAAATAACTTTTATGCATATCAAGTTTATTAACATCTTCATCTTAATTTTATAAAATTTTTATGTGAACTGTACTTGATCAACTTGAACTTGAATAATATATAATATATTCTTTCAACGTAATTGCTTAAATTACTTATAAAAAACACTTGCATAACTTGTTTAATTCAATTTTAACGTGTTGTATTGTTGTAGAGTAGGTATAATAGCGAAATGTATATTTCTTTCTTATATATGTAAGTACTTCTTATACATGCTTTATTAAAAAATTAGGAGGTAGGAAACTGCTCTTGAAGTTACATTAACATAGATCGAATATCGGAAAAACTCGTACGAAAATACCGCTTGAAACCGCAGATATTTTGCGATGTTAAAAACGCTTTATATGTATAATATGTAATATTTATCCATATTTCGGAATAAATATAAATTCCAAAAAATCTGAATGGGTAGATATAAAATAGTATAAATATTATAAAAAATTTAATTAAAATATTTTTACAGAGTCGGCAATATTTAATCAGAATTATATATATCGAGTTAATTTGGAAAAAATATCTCCAATTTTTAGTTACTCTACAATACCTATATCCGAGGTTCCTCAAAAATAGAAGAAAAAACGGCAAATGCTTTCTCGCGCGTTGAAAGAATAATATTGAAAGAAAAAGCAAATTTAAAACATTTTAAATGGAAAAGAATTAAATCTAAACACGAATAATGTGTGGACTGCAACGATAAAGAAGCATCTATCAAGAGACATGCGGTAGTGTTTCGCGCCAAGTGCATGCACTAGCGACGCATTTCTATCTACTCGAAACACATAAACCACGCGATTCGAATGGAGAGAATGTAAAGCATCTCATCAAAAAGTGATACAAATAAATACTAATAGTTAACTTAAGAGGTTAGACTACTGTGACGGCACGAAAAAGCAGGTTATTTTTGGATGCGGATTGTAAAAAACTAAGCATCTAATTAAGTTGCGGTTTTGCATTTTATTTTAGCATATTATAAACTAAAGAAACCAGTTGTAAAACTTAAAAAATGATTATCATAAATGTCGTCAAAGAGCGCTGAGCTGATGGTCTTTTTTTACAGAAGGTCAAGCGGTGTACCTCATAACTCGATTTTGGATTATCTAAAATAAAAAAACAAAATTTTTTCTTTAATTATACTTCAATGCCTAAGCATTAACGGAGCCATTTTTTAATTATTTAAAAATTTACTTTAAAAAAAATTTTTTTTTAAAAGCTGTCGATTTTTGCGAAAAATTTATCACTAATTTGCTTATAAATCCCACAAAAAATTTTTTGGTTAATATTGACAAAAGGGGACCCAGCCCCGATGACTTTGACCTTGACATATGTTGTCAAGGTCACCCTCCTGAGTGACCTTCAGAAGGTTTTAGCCGTTACTTTTTCTTTATTAAAAAGTTATTAACAAAAAAAGTTTGTAAAATATAGCAGTTATTTTGAGTATTGAAAGGCATAAACGACTAATATGTATGTGGAAATAGTACGTGTACGAAAATAATTAAACCTTGTTTTGTTAATAACCAACTATTATCTGCTTTAACAAAGCTTTAACATGCTTTTGCCATAATTAAAGCAGAGAATACTTTGTATTTATGCTTTCTAGCACATAAAATTGTATATATACTTTTCAATATACCAACTAATCTCTGCTTTAACAAAAAGACTATTCAATATACCAACAATTCGCTGCTTTAAATAACTTTCCTTTGTTCATACATGTACTATTTCCACATACATATAAGTCGTTTATGCTTTCCAATGCTCAAAATAACTGCTATATTTTTCAAACTTTTTTTGTTAATAACTTTTTAATAAAAACCGAGCGACAGCTAAAACCTTCTGAAAATCACTCAGGAGGGTGACCTTGACAACATATGTCAAAATCATCGAGGCTGGGTCCCCTTTTGTCAATATTTACCAATTTTTTTTCACAAAATCGTCCGTTAATGCTTAGAGAATATGATAACAAAGATATCACCCTCAGTAAATTTTTATTGCAATCGCATCAATACAGATTGAAAAATCGTGTACACCGTTTAAAAAAAGACCATCAGCTCAGCGCTCTCTGATGACATTTATGATAGGGGAGACCGGGGCTAAACCGTCTACGGGGTAAAACCGTCAAATCAAATATCTCGGAACCTGTATATTGTGCGAAATCGCTATTAACATTGTAAACGCTGCTTATGGTACCCATGTGACGAACGGAGTTTCGACAGGTTACCTGCCGTGTTATGATTTTTACGAGGGCAAACGCGTTTTCGGAAGGTGAAAGTGAAATTTTCTGCGCGTGGAAATTTTGTAATATCTGCAGTAATATTTGCTCTCCAAATCTCGAGGTACGTGATTATAAAGAGTAATGCGTGCTGAACACGAATCCAGTGTAGTTTTTTCATTATCGTTGATGTCTATTTCGTGGGCGATCAAACCTGAAACTTGTGTTTGGGGCTAATCCGTCAGTAAGCAACCGGGGTGGACTTTTATAATTTTGGCAAATTTTATAATTTTATTATATTCTTCAGTCTTTTCTACCCCTATTTCATATATTTTTCTTTAATATTTGGTTGATTAGTTCTTGAGTTATAGAATCCGTACACACACACAAAAACACAAAATAATGAAATTTTTTAACACTAATTAATAAATGTTTACATTTTTCTATTACCAAATAATTAATAAAATGTATCCTATCAGTTTTCATAATCGGAATTATGTATTTATGGAGTGACGATTTTACCCCGGCATTTTTGAGATTTCGATTTTTCCACCGTTGTCGTTTTTGCTCTATACCGGTTAAACAAAGCGACGTAGACAAAAATTTTCCATATAAATTTTGTAGCTAAAGGTTCACTCTTTACAATGGTATACCACATTTAACTAAAATTATTTATTTTGTTGTTAAAAATCGGCACCGAAAAAAAACTGACGGTTTAGCCCCGGTCTCCCCTAATCTTTTTTTTAAGTTTTACAACCGGTTTTTATAGTTTATAATATGCTAAAATAAAATGCAAACCCGCAACTTAATCGGATGCTTAGTTTTCTCACATCCGTATCCAAAAATTACCTGCTTTTTCGGGCCATAACAGTAGTCTAACCCCTTAAATTGCCTATTGCTATACTATCTATATGTATAGGTATGTATAAAAACTATTGAATTTAGAAAATATTTGTTTCAAAGACAGATTTAACTAATAATTTTAATATAATCGTATAACATATATAAGATATCAAAAGCAATATTAATTAATCAAAAACATCTTGAATGTTACAATCCAGTCATACTAACGTTTAGTTAAAAATTAAAATGTTTTGTAATAGCGACCATTTTTACAAAATCTAGTAAGATACTGTTACATTAGCGTTCATTATATCTCCACAGTATCGTTAGAGTTACAGGTCCTGCGAAGCATGCTCTCAAGAAAGAACGTAATTATAATGATGATGATGACAAGAATGCATAAGAAACTACGTTAATGCATTGCAAAACCCAATTATTGACACGAATAAGTAAGAAAAGAGCACACCTTATAGCGACTTTCTAGTGGCCCCTTATGAATTTCTTGCGTTAAGATTATTTAATGAAAGGAATAAAGCGACACGAGCGTCGTTTGAAGGTCCGACTATGCAAAGCGGAACGAAGGCGAGGCAGTCTATTATGTACCGAGTCTAATAACAGCTTACCGGAGCTTACTAAAGCTTCCTGAGAGCTTCTAGAAGCAAAGTGATCGTTACAGATATCTAGCGTGGCAACAAAAAGGTAGGACCAATGGAATTTCAAAAAGAAAAAAGTTCGCTCAAGAGCTCCTCTTTTTTCATAGTAATTTCTGCGATCGTTGATCCTTTGTAATTGCGCAAGAATCTGAGATATCTTTCCAAATTAATCGGCACGATTTGGAAATTGTACAAAATGAACATATCTAATGGTGACTTTGACCATTTAAAATGCATCATTGTTTTCACGTAAGTAACCGCGGCTTACCTATATTATGCTTTATCGTTTATTATTTTGATTTGTTTAGGTATCATCAATTCATTTTCATTGCCTTCCGTTCAAATATCTTTCTTTGAAAGGAAAGTTCTTTTACTTATTCACACACAGACGGTGCCTGTCATCAAAGAAAAGCGTAATTAGTCAGAGATATCCTACGACCTACATAATCCGATCTATGAAAATTGGACGGAAGTAGAACATCTACGAGAATACTTTGACGAGAATGTCGATTAGTGCGACATTGTTATCTTAAAGGAACTATCGACCCGATTCAAGGAGCAACGGAGAAAACTCGAACGTCAAATGTCAACGAACAACAGTGCTCGAGTTTCGCGAGGGACGATAATTCGTCGTGCAGCAATAATCGAGAAGATCATTTGTCTTCTGCAAATCGCAAGTAAAAAGGAAAGAATAATGGCCGTCTGCTGTCCTTACCTTTCCGGAGCCCCTTGAGTTGCATAGGAGAACACCGGCAGCGTGAATCCTGTACTCTTTGTCGAGTTGCTCGTGTTGTCCTTGAATTTTCCTGCAGAGAAAGAATTCAATGGTAAGATTAATTTAAAAGCGTCTCATAAAGGCGAATACAAGACACAAGCTTCCTATACGCTGCTAAATAAAATACCCCATAATAAATAAAATTACGCTAAAATTAAGTTGTTATCAATAGCTGAAGCGTAAACAATATATTATAATAACCGTTAACCAAATTTATTGCAAGTAAAAATTATCTTTTCATCTTTACGTTCAGATAATATATTTGCATAAAAGAATTCATCACTTCAAGCACCATTTTCGTGCAAAACCACGTAATATAAGAACAGGTTGGTCATCATCTTTAGATCCTTTGGCTACGAGCCTAAGTCGCCGTAACGAGAAGAAGATGGCACCTTCACGACCCACTGGCACATTTTTCGAAAGACTCAGCCGGTGATTTATAAACTAAAAAAGTTTCTCGCGCGAGGCTACTTTGGCAATTACGTGAAAGCAAACAATCTTATAAATTAGGTCCCTCCCGCTTACTTCTTCGTGTGAAGTGATCCTGTGCACTCGCATACACTCGCATGTGATCGGTAGCACATGACGGACTAGCGCAAGAGCGAGCGGGAATTCTCCGTCCTATCCGGGAAATTCTCCGAAGCTTGACGGCGCAGTAAAGTTCAGAAGGGAATTAATTGCGCCGGCGAGAGGTATTGCATGAGCTTTTTTGTCGATTAAGCTGATTTTGAAAGCGGTTGCAGGACGCTTTAACACGTCGAGCAACGGCGATAACATGCTAATCTTGCCTACAAAGACTTTGCTAACGTCGTAGACTGTATACAAAACACTCTGCTCGAGAAAAATAAGAGGATATTAACAAAATTGAATAATACCTTATGGATTCACAGGCATTTTGAAATATATCAACAATGTAAAATGTCAAAGTTCCCGAGTACACAAAGTATCCAGTATTGGAATCTGACCTCGTGACGTCACGTCTCCAATATGGCCCCCTCGATAAGGACACGCGTCCTAACATGATTGTGTTTACAAGTATTAAATAATAGTTAGAAGATGCGTTTAAGCATTAAAGACATTTGTGTATTTGCACAATGTTCATTCTCGATGTGTAACTTTATTGAAGGCGAAAATTTATTAAATAGTGGTTATTTGATGGCATATGTGGCATAACAGAACAGACCGAGGATTTTTTAATTTGCCTGGTTTCTGCTTGAAAATCTCTAATATGAGAGATCCACCACATCAAATAAAGATTAATTGAAGTGTGAATGGGAAAATAAATGTAGCCGAATGTACATGTAATGCTGGTTTAAGTGTCAAGTGCAAGCTGCAAGCACACAGTTGCTGTGCTATTATTTTGCAATCGGTAGCAATATACGTATATATTATAATGAATTATTGCCTTGTATGTCCAATGCTGGTGTGTGGGGAAGATTCCACATAAATTTTTTATCAGTGCAATATATTTGATCTAATTGTTCTATGTCTCTCCTGAAGTAAAGAGAATACTTTGTTTATAAGCATAAATGCCAAATTATATTAATAAATAAACGTTAAAAATATAAATTTAATTAATTATTTATTTAAACTTTATGATAATTCATTATAATATATATGTATATTGCTTACCAATTTCAAAATAATAGCACAGCAACTGTGTGCATGCAACTTACACTTGACACTTAAACCAGCCTTACATGTACATTCGGTTACATTTATTTTCCCGTTCAATTAATCTTTATTTAATGTGGTGGATCTCTCATATTAGAGATTTTTAAGCAGAAACCAAGCAAATTAAAAAATCTTTGGTCTGTTCTGCTATGCCACATATGCCATAAAATAACCATTATTCAATAAATTTTCGCCTTCAATAAAGTTACACATCGAGGATGAACATTCTGCGAATACACAAATGTCTTTAATGCTTAAACGCATCTCCTATAAACTATTATTTAATACTTGTAAACACAATCAGGTTAGGACGCGTGTCCTTATCGAGGTGGCCATATTGGAGACGTGACGTCACGAGGTTACATCCCAATTAATAACTTTTTAAGTGTTTGCGAGATAAACAGATAAAAAATTTTGTATTTAGAATTGTACTTGTTTCAAATGAGCAATAAACTACAGTAAAAGAAATGCTAAAAAATCCTCTTTTTCATCAAAAAATTGAAATTACTCGACGAATACTCTGTAACATCATAGATCATATCAGTACACATTATATCATTCAATATCTTAAAATATTAATAATAAAGTATTAAAATACTTTTAATTTTTATGAGCGGCATAGATTTTTCACGGTATTTCTTACACAGATTTTCTAAATTATTTTAAAATAATGTTCAAACATATTTTAATGATAAAAGCTTAAAAACTTTTAGAAATAAAGCATCCCAAATTAAATAATAATTTATTATTTACATATAGTCTCAAATAATAATTAATTTGAAAGTCTTGACAAAATTTTGAGCAATATTTATGTCTGTTTATTATTTAATTATTCCTCTGTCAACTTTAAATTCATAAAAAATAACGTAGATAAACGAAATTATAAGGGATACATAATATCCTATTCTCAACCTTTAAAGAACGAAGAAAAATGTTAATATCATTGAATGTCTTTGAACAAAATAAATTATATTCATTCAAGCAGACATAATGCTCATTGCATTACAGTGCAAGACAAACATTCGCGGAACGATGGCAAAGAAACAAGATTGTTTAGGGATTTAAAGACAAAGTAAATAATTGAATTATATGTCGACTGTGATATGCGATTTATTCCATCTCCGTCATCTTTATCGCATAGCGAACAAAATTTACTGCGAACATATACTATACATATATATAATTTCTCGTTTAATATCTCTCACTATATACTAACATATTATACTGTAGTAATATTATCTATAGTAATATTTCATCGGATAAATTTACATAAGCGTTTTCGAGATTCGCTTTTTCCCTAGACTTTCTCTTCAAAAGATTTTCCACGCCGCCAGAATCGATTTAAGTAAAGGTTATCCATTCGATTTCCGCCGCAAAGTACCTAGATACCTAGTTCTACGATCAGAAATCTTCTCCTTCGCGAACAATTCCTATCTCTTGCCTCAGCCAAGATTGTCGTAGCAACTGCGGAATAATGAATATGTAGAAGCTATTATCAATACCAAGAAATGTTGCATTTATCACTTTTATCATGTAACTCTATTATACTTGGTTATATCTGAATATGTAACAAAAATCTGTTAATATAGTATTTTATCTTAAATCTGCTTAATACAAATTATAATCACAGATCTTATCGTTAGTCTTATATTTTTTTTAATTTATGCATGAACAATCGCTTCTTTAAATGCATATTCTTTCGTTTATCAGAGACAAAAATTAGAAAATTTTCAGGTATCCATTATCTCATAAATTTATCAATGCCACATAATCAAAGAGCCGACTACGAGAGGGTCACCGTGTGCAAACACGAAGCGAGACACCGCAAACGCGAGGGTGGAGCTATGCAAACAACTTCATGTTCAAACGCATAAAAAAAGCCTCGCATCCCTGACCTGTTCTCTTTCTCAAGGCGTTACTCTTGCCACGTACAATTCAAAAGGTGAGAATAATTTCAAAAATGCTTGCAAAATAAAATAGAACATGCGCGATACACCTGAGAACTATGTCATGTTTCCGTTTCCGAGTCGATCCATTACGAAATCAACGCGAAGTATTTACGATAAATAATATAATTGAACTTCACGCGCAACGCGACGATAAGATAATGCACAAGTTACGAAACTTTGTGATGCTGCGTACTGTAAACTGAAAAGTTAGTTTAAAGTTTAAACCTTGATATTAATGAGTTAAGCTTCGTTAAGACGTAATTTCACTCGTTATGTTCGCTTGAACATTATGCAGAGTGTGCTGAAGGTAACGCGATGAAACATTTTCTGATGGGAGTAAAAAGTGCTGCGATAAAATTATTACTCCGTCACGGGACCGCTCACGCTAAATCTTTCAGAAGTTAAGCTCTCGCATTCCCACGGGAGTTGGTTCTAAAATCTAACATAAAGTTCACGTTTATCCCGCGTTTTAGTTGCCTCTAGTAAATGTATTATTCGAAAGCCTTTACTACACAAATAATTACTTATATTAGCACATGTAAAATATGCAAAAACTTTCTCTCTCCCTCTCTCCCTTTCTCTCTCTCTGTGTATAAAGAGAGATTCCCATAAAATAATTTTGTTCAAATATTACTTGTAAATAAAAAACGCGATATGCCTATTTAAAAAATTAATTTACTTACAAATAAAGACTCACAATATAAATATGACAATAAAGTACGCCGTAAATTGAAAGAAAACTTGCAATT
This sequence comes from Leptothorax acervorum, assembly GCA_035220615.1. NCBI lineage: Eukaryota > Metazoa > Arthropoda > Insecta > Hymenoptera > Formicidae > Leptothorax > Leptothorax acervorum. The sequence continues at coordinate 41,100 of JASTWQ010000149.1, read as the reverse complement.
TTTTCAACAATTCCGTTTTTAAAATGAATTAGCAATATCTATATATACCAGTAAAAGATATATTTTTAGAGAAAACTTACGATATAGCGTGCAGCAATTCTTGTCGCTGCTTCTCCTTCACCTTTACGCTTCCACCTTCCTCGAGAGCTGCTTGCAATTCCCTTTGCAAGACTGCCAATTTGCGGCGCTCACCCTCCAAGAGTAATGAAGTAACCTGAAACAAAATAAGGATTATATTTGCTACATCTCGTTGGATAGCAGTAATTAAACACATTTAGTTAAATATGTTTCGGCGTCTTAATATATCATATCTCGAAATAAAACCAAAAAAAAAATAATTGCTAAAGGATAACTCTCTACTATTTACTGATATAAAGGAGACCGGGCCGAAGACGTCGTCGGGGTGGAATCGTCAAATCAATTTGCTCTCCAAATCTCGAGGTACGTGATTCTAAAGAGTAATGCATGCTGAACACGAATCCAGTGAAGTTTTTTCATTATCGTTGATGTGTAATATTTCGTGAGCGACCAAACTTGAAACTTGTGTTCGGGGCGAAATGGTCACCAAGCCACAGGGGTGGACTTTTATAATATTGGTAAATTTTCTAATTTTATTATATTTTTCAGTCTTTTCTACCCCTATTTCATATATGTATAATTCTTTAATATTTGGTTGATTAGTTCTTGGGTTATAGAATTCGTGCACACACACAAAAACACAAAATAATGAAACATTTTAACACTTTAATTAATAAATGTTTACATTTTTCTATTAAAATAATTAATAAAATGTATCCTATCAGTTTTCATAATCGGAATTATGCATTTATGAAGTGACGACTCTACCCCGGTATATTTGACATTTCAATTTTTCCACCTTTGTCGTTTTTACTCTATACCGGTTAAACAAAGCGACGTAGATCAAAATTTCCTATATAAATTTTGTAGCTAAGGGTTCACTCTTTACAACGGTATGCCACATTTAACTAAAATTATGTATTTTGTTGTTAAAAATCGGCACCGGAAAAAAACTGTCGACCTCGCCCCGGTCTCCCCTACTGTTTCGCTGATATACTGTTAATTCATGTACCTAACAATGGTAGATTTCTGGCTACATAAATAGTTATATTACTTCATCGTTCAATAAAGGACGAAAGAATGTAGAAAAATGATTTTCTGAAAAAACTATCCTTTGCACACCAGACTATTAATTAAGAATAAAATTCTTTAAAAATTGCCAAAATCTCAATTTCTACAGAAGTCCAATACTATTTTAAGCGAAAGCTGATTACTTCGTGAGATACATAATATAACTTTGACTAATATACATATAACTTTCTACGAAAAGAAGCTTATCATGCTTTCTTCTATTACCTACTTGTATAGTTTCTTGCCACAGCTAGACCGTAGGCATAAAGGAAGAAACTGTTACTCTTACCATCTGAGAACGCATACGATAAAAGAGAAAATATTAGAGAATATATCCACTGATGGCAATACAGATCTTTCTTCAAGTGATCGTACATGGGTATACTACAGACTTAACGTTTTATCTATATCAGGTATCGACAGAGATACTGAACTCTAGTTTTTATCTCCCAATATAATTTTTTTTTTAAATAATCGAATAAATTAAATATAAACAGAATAATAAATTTCTTTCGCCAGTATAGAATAACAATTAAAGTAATTTAAATCGACACGTGACTGGCAATATACAACGTCATTCCGATAAGAACATTGAGAAACTGTGAGCCAACTTGGATTGTCAGATTCACAACAGCAACGATTGATCTGAAAATGTGCTGTGTGAATCCGACAAACCAAGTTGGCTCACAGTTTTTCAATGTTCATATCGGAAAGATGTATATTGCCAGTCACGGTCGATTTAAATTACTTTAATTAAAAATTAAATATATCTATCTAATAAAATAATAACGTGATTTTTAATACGACATAAATGATATAGGTATATACAAAAACTTAATTTATAAAAATCTAATTTGTTTTATTTGATTGAACAATAATTAGAAACATACATATTTTAATACTTAACTTTTATTATAAGCACAAAGTTAAAATAAAAATATGGAGAAATAATTGAAAAATAAACATGATATATGTAATCAGAATTAGAATTAAAATACTAAAAAACATATATGTAATGATTAAATAGAGATGCAATAGTGTCTGACTATTAGTGATTAATTAATTGAATAATTTCCAATAGAAAATTTTTTCCACGAAAAAATTTCTTATATCCACAAATTCAAATAACGCAGCAAAAGAAATAATAAAATCTTAAAAAACTAAATAAAAGACGGTAAAAAATCGAAAATAGAACACGAAGTAAAAGTTTATGCACTCTTATAAATAAAAAACATAATAATTACTATATTAAATTATAAGGCTTTACTTGCACGGCGTAGTTTTCTTATTACACTTTCTACTAAAAATGTTAGCATTGATTCCAAGCACAAACAAAATTAATGGGTTAAATAAACGTATTCTTTATAAATGGTTCGAAAGAGGATAGCGTAAAAAAACCTCATGTTTTTATTTATACCTTGTAACGATTTCAGTTTCCCTGCTGCGTCCACACGAGAGCGATAAATCGTACAATACTCACATTAAACGCGCACATTCGATTTCACGCGCGCACGCTGTAGCTCGCGCGCGAACATCTCATATGCAGCGACGCGTGCAGATACGCACGTGCGCGCGTGCACATGTAAACCGTTCTTGCATTTGTAACACAAGTATAGGCCATGCGTGCACGCGTATTTATGCACGTACACACGTAAGTAAGGAGATACCTGAATAATAGATAAACACAGGGAGATACGAACCGCCCGCGCCGCGCCGCGCCGCGGCGACTCGCCCCTAAGCTCGTTGCGCTTCGCGCTCGACGGAGGATCGCGCATACGAATGTACATACTCCAATAATTGGCCGAAAGCACTGGACTTCCTATATGATTATAAGAGTTATTATTGCCAGATTATGCTAATTCCACACAGGAGAGATGAAAGCTCGCGTGGATGCACTCGCGAATGCGTGTCGTGCTACTCCTTTGGTCGGCGCACCGCTGTTAACAGTAATTAACCAGCACCCCCATCGGGAGATTATTAGTATAAAATCAAAAGATACCTCCATAAGATACTTTTCTACATTCCTTATCCTATTACTTTTTGAGACTGTATAGAGTAGAGTGGAGCAAAAGTACACACTTAGTTTTTTATCCCATATATCTACCGTTGAGATATAGCTATAAAAATCTTGAAATTTGCACCTCAAAATTGGCAAACATTCTTTTTTAAAATTCACTAGGGTTTATGTCTATATTTTGAATACATTCCATGTAATGAATTTTTCTTGAACCGATTGCAAAAACGCACTTTTTCCCCATCGCGCACCGGTAGGGCAAAAGTGCGCATGCAGTTTTTAAACACGTTTTAAATTGCCGGTAAGCGCTACTATCTACGGATAACAATTTGAAATATCTAATATAGCATGACACACGCCAGAAACGAGTTAATCAAATTGTCTTGTCAATGATTTACTTAAGGTTATTTTTACTTATAAAATACTGTATGGAAGAAATCAAAATATTACATCAGAAAGATGAAAAATGAAATTTACCTCATAGTTTCAACACTGTTCAGTCGAATCGGTTGTCATTACATATGACGTCACTCAGTCATGACACCTTACAAACTATCTTAGTGTTGCCCACCTAACTTACACGAAAACAAATATACTTGCACTGCGCGCAGCGCACTTTTACCCTCCACGCATGCTCTTACACCACTCTACTCTATATATTTTTTACACTTCGATTTTTTTCACTTTAAATTAGAAGTTGGACAATTAGTATGGGCTAATTGCAATAAGATATATTAATCTTTTGCGAGAATTAGTTAAATGATAGACAGATAAATAAATTTAAATAATTACATGTATAATATGAGATTATCTGTTTCCATTGTGGAAATTATTTAATTAATTAATCGTCAACAGCCAGACAGCTTTATTTAAATATTATATATATTTTTATTTCCTATTTTTTAGTTTGTTTACTCTAATTCTATGATTACATATATATTTATCTTTGAATATCTCTTCATATATTTTTATTTTAATATATTGAAAGAACGTTTCGTTGAAAAAAATTCTACATATGCCTGCACTGCGGAGATGTGGATACCAGTAGCCGCAAAAGAATTAGAGGCATCCAACATTTTATGGCCATATCGCGCGGCATGTTAAACGTTTGTACTCTAAGTCGGAATTTAAATTATATCGCGCCGCAACTAGTACAAGTAAATTCGATCCAAGCAGTATTTATACGATAAATTAATCACGATGCATATAATAATAATTTGGAATTTATCTCGGTTTGCGTTTGCACTTCATGCATAGCGTAACGTTCAGCGATGAGTCAATAAAAAAAATAAAACGCACGATAATAAAGTTACAATTTCTCCAAACAAGTTCTAGCAAGTGTTTTGCTTGTTTTGCAATGCGATGTAAAACAAAACGGAAATTACTACATTCGTACATTATTATGTTATTACAAAAGTAGTATCCGATTCGCGCATTAATATTTTCATATTTTTTATTGAACTCTCGCATACAAGAAAGAAAAAATAATCTCTAACGGAAAAAGTGCAACGTCTCTCTTAGCTTATTGTAACTTACGTGAATTTTTTGATACAATAGTTTTCCAAGTATAGTAATTTATAAAAAAATAATGGTAAAAATATCAAGAACATACGATGTGTACGATGAAAACTCGTTGTATCGTGAAAACTTCAAATTGAGTCAGTTGCGAAGATTGCGTTATGACGAACCATGCGCGTACATCAATGCAGATAGCGGATTCGAAGAAAGAATTCGGAAGAAACTTCTTTGCAGCAGAAATTTCGTTTCACATCTACGTGTTTGTTATAACTAAAAGTCTATTTCAACAGGCGTGCAGATAGATGCATTTGCTCGACTCCATATACGTTTCGCTATTTTCAATTGTTCGACTAATTGTAAGTGTCTCTGGGGAGTTTCTGAGAAAAATAGAGAGCTCTCGAGAAAAGATATCTAAAGGGTCATGAGACTTTGTCTCGGCCCTCTTTGCGAGAAATTTTCTAAGAGTTAGACCTCCGAGAACCTTTCAGTCCGCTATCAGTCGAGAATCGCAGCAGGCAGCGCAACGTGTCGATTACGTTCACGCGATCACCGGAAGTTTCCGAACGCCACCGGAACCGGAACGCGTGCAAGCGCTCGTTGCCAAAGCTTCGTTATTGCAGACCAGACTATCTTAGTTTGAGCGAAGTTCAGCGATAAGTCAGCTTGAATTGCCAGTCTCGTGGTAGCACGGGTGTCAAATCAGACTTTCAGCGCAAACTTTTATTACCGAAGTTCAGCAGACTTGAATCGCCTCAAAAGAAAAATTTAACGAGACTGGATTAGAAATTACGTTATTCTTGCTTTCAATATTATTTATTAACTGTTTAAAATGTGTATTAAATATTTTCGACAACTATTTTTTACTATAAGAAATACAAGTATTGTATTTACTACTCCACTCGATAATGAGTCTTGAACCTGCCTTTAATGTCATCATTTTGCCTTAATTCTTTTGTATGTTCCTTTATTGTAACTACGAATTTTATTAAAATATTTCCATTTACAAAATTACATTTTCCAAATATTGCCAACGGATGCATCGCGTTGCATCATAAAACGGATATACGACGGTGCATGGACTCGACCGTCTGTCGAAATAAAACTTTACGCAATTTCTTGGAGCACTGACTCCGCTTATTAAAGATCGCCACAATATCATGCTGATTATGAGTACACCAAGCTATTATCCTGTCTATCGTAATTGCGCATTCTCGCTTACTCCTGTTTGCGGACGCCATGCTGGTTGAGATCGAGAAAATGAAATGATCGCTTTTAGACGAATGTTGCACGCAGCCGCTCAATTATGCGTAATTAAATTGTTATCGATAATATACCACAGCACTCATGCGCACAGGCAATCTCGGTGGAATCTATGAAATGCCGGTAGCACAGATTATTATATAAAATGTTTATGCATGCTTGTGCATGGCGCAGAAGAAACTTTACGATGATGCTCGACCGTAACATTCTTGCATAGACATTCGCGGAAACCTTTAAACATATATTAAACTAAATAGTCAGCACATATGTATGAATTACATAACGAGAAATAAGCTTCCTACAGCTCTTCATCCAAAGCTTCGCTTCTTTTAATTATTGAATCACAGCACGCGAGCTACGTGATTTTACCCCAAGGATCCTTCGTGGTTTTATTTCGAATAATAAGTAACTCGTGTATCGTTATGAGCGATTCCGTGTCACGACATGATTAGATTAGTGACACGCAGAATTCTTATCTTGAGATGTGCTGCAAAGCTTCATACTTCATTATAATTAGCGTGTTTCTTAGAAAAAAGAGATAGAAAAAGTACAACGTTAATTTATGTATGTAAGATTCTGCATCTTACCAATTCTTTTAATCCAACAGAATATTTAAGACAAAAATTAAATTACATAATTATGCACATCAAAGACATAGTAAGTTTAGCAACTAAAATTCTTCTTGTAATAGCAACAACTGCATTCTTTCGAATTTGTAATACACACAATAATTTTTTCAGATAATAGACAGTGACATTTCGCGCTATTCTCACACATATTTTGTATAGATTTACAGTATATTCCGTTATACGCTTTCAAATTCTAAAAATTATAAATTTATGTAATTCTAATAATTAATTCGATTGAAGCAAGCACTCATGCCGATTCATTTTACCAGCGGTAAAACACGAGCCTTAATTTCGCTTTCGATTAGTTTGATGATCTTCTTAACCGCGATTTTGTTACGCCGGAACGTAGCACGACGCGGACGCGACGGTTGAAACGGTATATTATCTGTAATGAAGCGAATTAACCGGTAAGTCCATAGAGAAATCTTATAGCATGAAGAAACGGCGAAAAGCGAAATTTCTCTATTGCTCGCTCGTACAATCGTACTTAAGCAAATGTAATTCGCATGCGCAATATCCAAACATTACCAATGGTCCAATGACAAAAAATAATTAATGTCACTAACCCGTACATCCGCAACAAAAAAAGCACATAATTGCAACATATCATGATGGTTAATCTAACTGAATCTGTTTATTCGTTTGTGACAAGCCTCCAGCACTCTACACTCGCTTACTCTCTCGTTCTTTTGGTCTTTATTTTCTTCTTCAGAGCCATTATATGTATGTTGCTCCATAGCCTAACATTAATGTAATTGTTCCAAAGCATCAAATATTGTATAATTTCGACTTCGTGTTACTGCTTTGTAATTAATAGATTTATCACACACACACACACACACACACACACACACACACACACAAGTCACGAAATAAGATCTCTTTAAAATTCACAGAAACAAGCAAACAGTTTTGCATAATTGTACACAACAAAATTTAATTGACAAAAATCTAATTTTTTATTTTGATAAAATAGATTAATAAGTAATTAATCTTTATTAAATACACCGCAGAAATTAGTCTAATTTCACTGGAAACGTATCATCAAAGGCAAAAGATTTAGGAAACAGTACATAATATGGACATGATGTTTGATATCACATTATCATTATCGCATAAGTAATTCGTTCTATTATATAAGTTTACTATAAGAACGCTATCACGTCGTTATAAAAAAAAACATATGGCATGTGTCCGTATGCAACATAGTACAAGACAATTTACATGGAAGCACACTTTGATTTGTCAGTGTCCAGTCATCAGATTTTACACGCCGGAATCAGCAAACTTGGCCACTATAAATAACGAAAATGAATCTTTAGACAGGCAGAAAAATATACAAGAAACGAACAACTCGCTCGTGCTTTAAAGTGCTCTGACCTTTATAATAATCCTTCGTGAATGCTAAAGTGAAAACGATCCTGAATTCACGGACCGTAACTAGGTTCCACGCCGCGATGATACGCACGTGCACAAAACTTACGAAATGTGTCCGCTTCTTTTTTTCTTGATCTTATTTCGCTCTCAACGGATTGATATTCCGAGTAATTTCGCAAGATAGACCATGTAGTGTGTACCCCACGAGTTGTCGAACAAGTATCGATCAAGTGTGAATTATAGCGGTGAGAAACGAGAGTTCAACGGGCGTCAATATCCTCCGAAAGTTCAATTCTGGTTTTGCCTCGCTTCTCGCATGATATACAGGGTGTATCAAAATACATGTAACAAACTTCTAAGGTATGTAGGGGGTTCAAAGTAGACCAACTTTTAATAAGAAACTTATGTCCGGAAACGCACCGTTTGCGAGCTGCAGACTGAAACTGTTGGTATGTTCAGTAATAGAAATAATTCTCATAATAACTTTATTTGCTTACATTACATTACAAAAATGTTTAGCAATGTCAAAACAGATGCAGCTACAATAATTGCTCATAATGACGACCACCAACTTCGATACAAGCATTGCACCTGCGAAGCATGTTCTGGTACACTCTTTCAAAAATGTTAGGCGTCATTTGGATTTCTTGCGCTGCGACCAGACTGGAATGCGTGCAATTATTGTAGCCATCTGTTTTGACATTGCTAAACATTTTTGTAATGTAATGTAAGCAAATAAAGTTATTATGAGAATTATTCCTATTACTGAACATACCAACAGTTTCAGTCTGCAGCTCGCAAACGGTGCGTTTCCGGACATGAATTCCTTATTAAAAGTTGGTCTACTTTGAACCCCCTACATATCCTAGAAGTTTGTTACATGTATTAATTTACACCCTGTATGTACATATAATACCTCATAGTATGTATTAATTTGTTATAGGCGCATCAATCAATTAAGTTAATGCTTATTAAATGCTGGTAATGACAACGGAACGTCGAGAAACCATTGCGTAAGTCATATCTTTGGCTGTCATCAAATTATGTTAAAATAATGGTTGTACTTACCAACGTACGTTTGTTCGATAATTCACAAAATGTCGTCGCATGACTACCTCTACCCCTATTACGTCATTCGTTTATGTGATCGTGCAACTTTATTAATTACTACATAATTATATGTATATATGTATATATATAATTGCTCGTGCAATGTTTCAAACTCTAGCATCAATTTTCTCAAACACAATTTTTTCGTCACAAGAAATCTTGTCATTAACTTTTCTTTTAAAATGTTTTTAATCTACTTGTCATATTTTTCCATTCTTTTGTACATGTGTGTGTGTGATCGCGCGTGTGTCTGCCCCTTTCTATTTATTTAATATTCTTATTAATATTCCTAGTTATATACTCTTTAGTCTAGTCTATAAAATCAATAATATTTTATCATTAATTTCTATCAAATTATGAAAAAAATTAATAATCGAATATTTGTTTCATCGTCGTAAAAACATAGACAAAAAAGTGAAAAAAGACATGGAAAAGTGAAGTGTAAGAAAACGTAATTAGAAAGCATTCCTCGTCAAGGCACAAGTCCTCGAGGCCAGGTAATAGCAATCGACATCTGCCTTTACTTGTATCTCATACGATCCATCCGCCAAGGAACACGCGGAGAAAGGTGTAACAGTCAGATTGATCACCGCAACAGGGAGGAGAGTGCAACGAACGAACTTTCCTTGGCCGTTTCGGTTTCAGGTGGCTGACCGTTGTACCAGAACCGATACGGGTTTTCTGGGTCAAGCCTCTCACTGGCCTACACACTACAATCGCAGGCAAAAGTGACCATTGAAGTCAGCTAGTGTGCTCTCAGGTGAATGGATAGCTAATCCTGGATCAAATGTATTCTCAACAAGGATACCGGAGATCGCGCATTAAGTCACGCTCGCTTTTCTGTCCTGATTGTTCTAACTTTCAAGACCTCTCCGCATTAACAAACATAGTATCTTAGAAATTATTTTAGTCTCCCGAAGCTTATTGTTTGATCCTTTTATACGCGTTTCGGTTAAATGAATAAATTTCTCAAATGGAACTTACCTCCAATTGCACTCCAAAGAGATCTCTCGATCTTCCAGGTCTAGGAGCATTCAATTCTTGCATCTCGGCTTCTCGTTCTACCAGTCCCATTTCTTCAAGATACCTAAAGGCATACGACAAAATTTTAAATCTAATTACACCTTAATTTGAATTAAGTTTTTTTTATTTTTATTAACAAACTATAAGATAACTTATCGTATAAATAGATGTAATAATAAGAAGGTATTAATAGAGTTCAGCATGTTCCAATATTACAACAGTTTCGCAAAGTTAGTGCATATTGAAAATATATTATAAAACTTCTCATTGATTAACAACACTTTTTTCTTCGGTCAAAATAATATGTTATGATATATGAATTATTTTAATTGCTCCGTTATAATAAAATAGCGTAAACAGCAACGTTACAGTGACTGAGTTTAACAAATATGCTTTTCTCTCTCCATGATGTATTACATCCGTTTCTAGTTTCTTCTGCTTTTATGAAACGGTTAAGCATCATAAAAATGATATATATCATAAAATGATATATATGGCGAAACTAAATCAGAAGTTTTCTCAGAGAAACTATGGTAAAGTAAACCAACTGCAACAGAAATAAAGCGAGTTTGATATACGAAACATTCTGCAGTGAAACATGAATCATTCGACGAAGAAAGACTCATAACAGTTACGAACGCATTTAAATGTCTGCAAGCATGACGAGTGTCGAGACAAATCTAGTTTTTATAGAAAGATAATTAAAGTAATTTTAACTACCAAAGATAATTGCCAGCGATTCTACTATTTAGTAGTATCAAAATACTCTCGCCCGAGAAAAAATGGACTTATGTAATTATATAAGATCATATATATAATTGGCCATATATGTATAATTAGTTCCGAAATTTGGCGCAATATAATCTTATGTAATCAAATATGATATGATTATATATAATATGATTATATATATAATCAAATATAATTTAATGTAATATTATTGTATCTAATCAAATATAAATATATATAGTTATATAGAATCATATATAATTAAGTCACAAATTTTTTAAATAAACATATAATTAAATATACCTAATAATATATGTTGATACACGTTTATATTTGAAATTAATTTATTTATCAATACAAAGGAAATGGCCATACGGTCCAAGCTTTGATCTTGGGCAGCTCAATATTATTTTCAATATGTAAGTATTTAATACGCGTATTTTCCAACATATTAAACTGCGCGCCGATTATTTGTCGGACTTAAAACACAACTATTGTTGGAACATTAGAAATTCCCTCCCCTTCCTTAATTAAATCGATATCGATTTAATATTAAATTCACTGTAAAGAACTTATTGCGAAAAATATTACCCCAGCCAGGGTTCGAACCTGGAATCTCCCGCATTCCGTTCGGGCGTCTTACCAATTCGACTACCGGGGCATGTGGTAATATTTATCGCAATAACCGGATAACAATAATTTGAACGTCTTTCTCAGGCGACGTGAATAAACAATTAATATATGTTAAGACTGTTAAGATATACCTAAATCAATACAAAGGAAATAGCCATACGGTTTAAGCTTGGATCTTATAGGCAGCTTAATATTATTTTCTATATGTATTTTAAATACGCGTATTTAAATACGTGTATTTTAAATAATCAGCGCGCAGTTAATATGTTGGAAAATACGCGTATTTAAAATACATATAGAAAATAATATTAAGCTGCCTAAGATCCAAGCTTAGACCGTATGGCTATTTCCTTTGTATTAAAATTACATATGTTATTAGATCTTTTCCCATATCTAATTATGTATTTTTACATCTGACCTTATTATACCCATTTTTTCTCGGCGCGCTCATAAGTATAAAAATATTTTTAAGCGAACAGTTTATAGAAGATCTTGATAATGATGTGTAATTTAAAACAGTATATAAAGGCATTTATTTACATTGAATTAACAATGCATTGCAACAAGAAATCATAATACTCTAAATGTTAAATATGTATTTTAGAAAATTCGTTATTAAATTTTTTTTTAACTTATTATTATAATAATTTATTTGATTATGTTGTAGCTTGATTATTTGATTTTGTTATGAGATTTATACGAGATTAAGCTAATTTACATTGCCAAATTCTTTTCTCTTCTCCGCTAAGTGTGAAAATTCAACTTAGAAAGGTTACGCTCTTTCCTCTCATTTCACACATGACACTTTCGCGTAAACGCTATTACCCCGTTGGCATTTAAAACAATTACGACGCGGGGTCATTACCGCGGCGCCGGGAATACCGCGACACCGCGCCGCGCCGCGCCGCGCCGTCGTCAAAGCGTGCGAATCGCGGCGCATTGTCTGGCTATCTAATCCGACACCGAGAAAACAATAAAGCCGAGAGTACAGTGCTACGACTCACAAGAAAAACTGACTGTGTCGGATATGATACTGGCAAAGTTTCCCGTGAATCATTCGGCGCTTGTGTTCGTGGATCGGCAGCGGCAAATTCGATTTCAATATAGCGTTAGAAAAGCGTCATGCAGAATCGCGTGATTTCGCGATTCACGAAAAGCACCTTAATTCAAAGAGGATCGACGCACGGCTGGCTGGGAGGAGGGGGGACAACGCATCAGCAGGATGCACCGCAACAATGCGTCTGGGTAACGCGCACGAACAATGGACGATACGCGGCGTCCTTGTACCGTTGTCTCACTCGCCGCGGAAGTATCCGCTAATTATTTGCAATTAATCGAAAAACCGTACGCGCGCGCGCACGCGCGCGGCCGGGAGCGACGCTCCGCAATTCTAGGACAGCATCGTCCTCTGCTATGGGTGCGGATGGCGGTTTATCGCGTCTATCGCATTACTACATCGGTTGTTAACGCTGTAGGTAACGAACGTCGTTGTGCGCCGAACGTAATTGCTTTCTCCGCATAATTTGTAATTGCATTATAATTATTATCTCTTTTCTGTGAGCGTTTTAATGCGTCGCGCAATTAGGTGCATAATTAATCGTTAGCGAGTACTGGACTCTCTTGGCCTGTTCCGCGTACGTCTTATCCTAATAGCACATCGCGCCATATTACTTTGCCTGCGATATGATTGCATTTGCCGTAATTCTCTTACGTTCACGTCTCGTAATCTTCTCTTTTATATTTTCTTCCTACTTGACATTGAATTCGCTGACATCAATAAAGACTCCAAGATTAAACACAGTTTCAAAAATATCCTCATCTTTCAGACTCCTTGTTTAGGTTCTTTTTTACTTAATTTAAGTTTTGAATGCTACTTCTCCAGTTTTGTAACTGCAAATTGGTACTGGTTACTCCAGTTCCCATGACGATCAAGTTAATTGAGGAGTGAAACTTCCCAACAGGAATGTAAAGGAAAATAGAGCCATCGGTTATCAACAGTACAGGCTGTATAAAAGGATTTAATAGAGCTTTCCTGGTATAAGCGAGAGGATTCTCCCGGCCACACGGTGCATGCCCACACGCATGAATGCAGAAGCGGAAGCAAAAGACGGCGGTGTACATACATTGGAGGAGGCGAGTCAGCCCTAACGGGATCGCGATACGGATCATTAACGCTGTTTAATCTACGAGCATTCTAACGCAACCGCGCGCCGCGCCGCGCCGGAGCGGCTGCGGCAGCGGGGAATCACGCGGCGTGTTGTAAAATCAACTGCGTCACGGGAAGGAATCCTCTTCCTTCGATTTCCGCGCCGCGCCAACAAAGCGTCTCCTGAGTCATCGTTAACGTCACGTGATTTCCGCTGCTGTAAAAAGCCAGTCTTACGAGCTACGATAGCGATGATTTACTGTAACGCGCAACGTCGTGCATACGTCATCACATTTTCTTCTGCTTCCTCAAGAACTTATTTGACTTAAAAAACTAATAACAAGAGTAATTGCTAAAAAAACCACCAGAAAAACATATAGGGAAAATGTGTCCAAAATGATCCCTCGAGGTAAAATAATCTCCACCGATTTTAACGAAAATAATAGCGCCATCGCGCGGACATATTAAGAGACTTCTTCGGAGGAATCAGTATGTCAATCGAGTGTAGTGGCAGGTCGCGTTGACGCGCCGTCAAGTTTTTAAAAATATATATATATAATTTGCCAATCTGATGTAAGGTAAAAGTGATTTTGATTACCGGGCAAAGTACATTTATGCATGATTATCATATTCTATTATTAGATACTATTGTACTTCAGCACTATCTAAGTTTGTGTTTTCATAATGATTTAAATGCCGCGCTTAATTTCAGGTTAGGTTTTAATATCGAAATTAAAAAATGTCATTTGGAGCAAAATGATCCCTCCCATCGTGTACAAAATAATCCCAGGATTATTTTACCCTAGCCTTTTCGTTATTTGCTAGATGATTATTCTTGTGACTTTTGTATTTCCAATCCCTTTGGTAAATAATTTTATCATTTCATCATTTTATAATTCTATATATTTTTATTTTATTTTATTTATTCCATTTTTTAAATAATTTTTTAATTTCTTTTACTCGACATTCGTAGTTTTATCTAATGTTAAACATTTTTAATTTAATTTTGTGTTTAAATTTTAATTACTTTAATTATAATATATTTTTTTAATGTACTGGCCTATTTTTGTGTAATGATCCCCAGGGATCATTTTGCCCATACCCCAGGGATCGTTTTGGACACCCCTGGTACCAAATGATCCCTTTACAAGATTTTAGTAGAATAACAAGTAACTATGTATCTAGCAGCATTAATTTAAAACTCTATTTAATTAATTGTAGTTAAACAACCACTAAACCGAAAACCATTAATGATTTAAACAGAGACACATTATTTCATGCCATTTATTGATTTCTCCCTTAAGGGGATCATTTTGGATACCTTTCCCCTACAATACTTGGCTTCATATTCATTTAGATACAGCTAATTGCGCGAAACGATTGTTAGCATCGATGGATCCTCCAATCGATAGGAAAGGACGTTTTTGCAAGAGAAAGAATAATTAAGGTTTACCGCTGCAGCTAGTGTCACGTAGCGTTCCCCAGTGTAAACAACGCCATCGAACGCCACCCCTGTCATTGTCATATCCGATGCGAGTGCACTGTCTACTGAACGATGGACAAATAATAAGCAGTAATAACAATGTGGTGGACGTTAAATGTGCCAGCACATCATGGCCGTAGGTCTAATCGTAACCGGCGATCTTGACGAGCCATATCGTTGCAACTGCCATCCCTTTTTACACTCACTTATCTTTTACCCTTGGCCGCACGTAAACGTCGTACAACGTACAACGGTGGATCGGCATTAGCATTCGTTTCATATTCGTTTCAGCCCTCGTCTCCTTTGTTCTATAAAAAATAAACAAATAAAAAAAGCTGTTGATAGAAATAAATTTTATAATGTCGTTTTTAATCTCTGAAATCAGAAATAAAATTTATGTTTAAAGTTTTGATTTATGTGATATAAGTTTCTTTCATATTTTATTCTAATTCGCTTATTTTTCTTTTCTTTTTTTACAAGCAACGAATTCCCGCTTTATAATGGTATGTAAAAACTTATCACGGATTAGATACGTACTCCTAAAAAATGCAAGGAAGATTAGTAGAAACAGACGGGAATATTTTCATGGAATCGCAAGACTTGCATTAGCGTGCTCGTCCGTAGCCGGCTTCCGAGAACGCCCACACGTCCGTTAGCATGCAAGTCGGTTGATTTTGTTAAAGAAGACCATGCAAATGTACGGTTTGCATTTATTTTCTGCATTCACCCGCGAATAGAAACGAAACTATCGCGTTGACTATCAGATAAGGAAAAGACCATTATATAGGGTCACCTGGCTTTAATAGCGGTCACGCAGTCTTTCGATCTCTAAAACATGGCGGATTAAATCGATCGGTCGTTTTTCATCAAACGTTAATCGCTTTATCGAAATATATGACACCTCTTTTCGATTGCCAAAGGCAAAGGAACAAAATCAAGAAAATCATCATCATGGTGAACGCTATCGCTGAAAAAATGACGACATTAACATTACCGGTAGGTCCTAAGTAGGTCGCAACTGTCGAGATAAACGAGCGATCGAGACCAGTGACCACTCCTTGACCTAGACGTCTTGACATTAACCTGGTCCGACCTACTCTTCATCCTGATCTTGTCGAAGTGCAATGTCACGAGGACGCACGACTGTAAAAGTTAGTAAGAGACAAGTATCGTCAATACCGCATAAGTAGGGGAAACTGGGGACAGTTGATCCCTATGGGAAACATGGTACATCGATTTTACGGTACTTTTATGAACTCAGTATTTGATTCAACTAGCAACACTGGTTGTCTATGACATGACTTAACTTCACGTAGTAGTGATATTTGCCACGTACGTAGCATTTATTTGCATGTCTAATAGATAGTTTATTTTACAGTAAGTCATAGGAAATACGTGTGTCGTATTTACGTATTGACATAAAATTATAATCTAATATCAGTGCACTAGGAAAAAAAAATTAGTGTCTCCAACCAAACTGTTTAGTTAAGACGTTTTTTAACAGCAATACCGGCGTTAGGGTAGGGCGGAGTAGGGCGATCGCCCAGGGCGCCAGATCTGTAGGGGCGCCGCTGCCCGGTGCCGGGGATGCGCGGAAAAGTCAAATCTGAAATTGTATCGCGAGCCAAAAACTCCAAATATTATTCCATCATAGCTGACTGCACTCCAGACATAAGTCATATTGAACAACTTTCTTTAACAATTCAATTCGCTTATCAGATGTAATCAATATAAGCATAAAGGAGCTTTCCATAGAATTCGTTCCTGTCGGTGACTCTAGTGGCACAGGGCTTACTGAAGTAATTCTAAACGTGCTAAATAAACACGGACTTAAACTGCACAATTGTAGGTGTCAGGGATACGATATTGGAGCAAACATGAAGGGAAAAAATATTGTACAAAAAAGAATCTTAGATTTAAACCCCTTGGCTTGTACCGTGTGGCTGCCATAGCTACAATCTCGTACTGTGTGACGCTGCTAAATCGTCGGTGAAGTCAGTTACTATGTTTGTGGTTTTGCAGAGATTGTTCACACTGTTTTCTGCTTCTGTTAATTATCCTAACCGATCACTTAGGACTCTACAGTTTGAAAAAACTGAGTGACACACGTTAGGAAGCAAAAATGAACAGTGTAAAAGTAGTCCGCTATCAAATTGTGACGTTCATGATGCTTTAGTTACTTTGGCTGATGAAACTGAGAAAAATGATGTTACTATCTAGCACGAGGCAATCACTCTAGCAGAACAGTTGAAAGATTTTGGCTTTATAGTAGTAGCTTTCCATTTACATCAAAACTCACAATTAGACACATTAAAAGTGAGATTATGAACTTGTATTGTTATGCGATGGCTTTGTCACCAAAATAAGTAGGTAAATTCCTTTTACTCACACTGAAGTCTTAGCTGAGTCTAAAGAACTCACATAACTGAGTGACTCAGCTCACTTGAGTGTAAATGGAAAGCGCCTAGTTTCCCTAGTTGTTTGGTACGAGATTCTTTTTCAAATCAATGTCGTGAGTAAATCTCTGCAATCAAAAAACGTGGACCTTGGTAAATGCACAGAAATGCTGAAAAACTGTTGTAATTTCTTAAAAGAATACCGAAAAACTGGTTTCAAAAAAGCTCTTTTGACAGCAAGTGAACCTGGCGAAAGAACTACAAATCGAGCCTGTTTTTAAGCCAATGAAACGAGTACAACGCATAAAACGCCAGACTGATGAAATGGCCACGGAACCCATCAAATTTCCAGAGAAAAGTTCTCTGGGCGCCACGATAATCTGGCCCAGGGCGCCAATGTTGCTAAAACCGGCACTGTTTAACAGCAACCAAATATCCTGTTTTCCATAACAAAATATTTAGTTACTTCTGCTAAATACATTTTTCTGATTTGGTCTGTGGACCAAATGATTTTGTTGATTAATTGATCATGTAAATTGATCATGTAATATCAGGTCATCCGATAGATGGCATCCGATGGAATCCGTTTCTCGTATTTAAAATACATGGAGAAACATTTATATTGCGAATTATATCAGCATTGGTATCAGTGACATGGGTTTTTTTGCAAGTTTTTCCCAATTGAATACTCTGGAATGAATCGCTTTTCCAAGATTTAATTGTTAATTTATAATTATGTACTTATATGTTATATGCGGGTTGTAGGCTAGTCCTGGGTACCGCATCGAGGGATATTGGATCATCATCAAAAAAAAAAAAAAAAAAAAATCATTGGTATCAGTTGTATCGTGGAGTCCACTTTTGTAATAAAGTGTGACACATTGGGAATTAGGATTGATAGAACGTTAATGTAACCTTATGGTTAATGATATCTTTATTTTTAAAGACTGATAATAATTAAATAAACACAAAACATAAAACTAGTAAACAGATAAATAAATATGTATTTTACAACAAAACAAAATACTTGGTTTAAGTAATTAAAAAGTTTAGTTGCAATAACGCAATTTACGTTACCAAACGCTTTTGTTTACACAACAAAATTCATATAATTAAAGCTTTTTGGTTGTTATAACAAAAGCATTACGTTATAAGAACAAAATGTAGTCAATAAAGATATTTATTTACAGCAACTGAACAGTTTTGTTGGGCATATTTTAACCAAATTATTTTGTCGTTATAACAAAATTTCGGTTCATACAACAAAACATTTTTCCTAGTGTGAGAAGACTTGGTACAATATAAGTTTTGTTATGTTCAAAAGATTTAAGAAGTATCAAACTTGTTAGTTATGTAAGAACAAAAGATTACTTTGTTACGTTTAGAAGATTTAAGAAGTATTTTTGTTTATAAGCATATTCAAATTAATAAGAAGCTTTATTATAAAAATTAATAAGAATTAAGATGCTGCCAAATGTGGTTTGACCACTAATTAAAATAAAAACTTATAATTACTTACAAAAATTAAATGTTTTATTGTAAAAAATCAAAGGTTGGGAGACGTCAACCCCTATAGATCATGTCACCCTACACGCCGGAACAAGTCACTCTCAATAGGGGACACATGGTACAATGTCCCACTTTTCAGTTTTAGTTCAATAACTTCTGTACCGATTAACTGATTAATAAAAACGGCTTTATTATGGAGTAAGGCCAACTAAATTCCTAACTATTTCATATGGTATTAGATTTGAGATACACCATAAAATGACAAAAATAGCCCTTTAAAACAAAAGGGGGGATCAACTGTCCCCAGTTTCCCCTACCCACTGTTTTAATTTAATTTATGATGAGATGATATATGTACAGTATATCAGACAATTTATTATAATTACAATACAAAAAAGGGAAAGGTGTCTATTACAGACTTTATATATCAGCTTATGTATTTTACTTTAATTATAAAAAATATTGTAATTCTGTACGCAACTTTTGCAATAGAAATCAAATTATAAAGGTACTTCAAATTTCGAATCTGACTTTTTTGATAAACGCTTTTTCTCTTATTCAACACCTAACTACGATTGCATTGTGCGTTTTTTAAATCTTCTATTAAACTATCTAGGTACCTACAATTTTATTAAATACCTAAATATATTTTAATCTTTAATGTGAAAACTATTTTCAAGCAACATTTTGCATTTAAGTTATATAGAAAAATGAAGTAAGAATAGCTTCGAGTATAATAGCCATATGATAGCTATTATATAACAATACCATTCGCGAATCGCCCATAAATCCTTCACCCTTCCGCGCGAGGTAGGTATTATTTATTATCATATAAGTACAGTACGAGTCTTCAAAGGCTTTGTATCCCACATACACACATCTATGACTGGATCATTATTATAGTACTTCTCAAGAAGTAGGAGAGAAAGAGAAAATAAAAGTGTTGAGAGATGTGCATCAAACAAACGGAATTCAACGGTAAATATTTTTGCACCAAGTTCCTGTTATTTTTGCATTTGTATTTTTACATTATAAAAATGATGAAAAAAGACAGATAGAACAAAATCAGATATCTATTTGTTACTATATGCTGAGATTTGAGAAAAGTTTTTTCGGGAGAATCTAAACTCATACAAAATAAAATAAAAAATTAAAAATTTAAATTTATTCTAGACACTTGACAGCGTAACGTCAATTTTATATAAGGTAACTCAAAAATCTATTTTTCTTTTTTATATACAAAGAGGAATGTAAAGAGCACGAAAAACAAGAAAAAAATAAGAAATAGCAAAGAAAAATTAACATTAATATTTAGACGTATCTCAAATATGCGGTAATAACTAGCTTAAGTAAAGTCTTGTTTCGTTAGTTTCGTGGTATCTTCATCGCGGTATCTTCCATCATTTAAATGCCAACGAACCCTCATAGCAATCATGAACAGCCCCGATCATACAATGCAAAAGGGTAACCGTTGACAATTCGTTAAAATGTCAACGACGGGCTAACTATGTGCCTATAGTATGACGCTTGTTCAGGCTAAAGACAAACGACATTTGCGATGAACTTATTCAGCTATTTGTCTATATATTTTGAAGATTTAACCACATGTTTATAAACTCTTTTTCAACTATAAATTATACATTATTCTTTCATATTTACAATGCGTGTATGTATCGTGTATACGCAATCCTAAATTGATCGAATATATATTACAATATCCATATGATGGATGCTTCCTAAAATTCCTGTCGATATTGCGCTGGAAAAGCGCGTATCTATTCTTATGATTATTTTATTGATGAATATATTATTTATAACCAAAAATTAGTTATTCTACCAATTATTCTATCGATGAATATTATTTACCAATAATACAATAATTTAGAGACCGATGTCGCTTCCCAACAATTTGTACTAATTGTAAGATATAAGGTATATTAGAATTATTTATGCATATGAAAATAGATTTTCCCGTTATATTTGTTAGATAATCTTGAATTGCTTGAGCAAGAGCAAATAACTTTTGCGAAGAATCATAAACTTCGATTAAAATTTTTTCAGAAAGAAAACTTTGACTTGTGGATATTAAGACTGCTCTAGCGTAGTCCATAATATTGCAGCTAAGAACCGCAAGTTAAAGAGAGAGTTAAGAAAGACGAAAAATCTGCGAGCACCGTCGCGGTCGTGTCGTGTCGTAAAGTCTCTCGCAATAAGCGAGCGATAAGTGTGATGTGCGTGTGTGTACATGTGTCTTTTCGTCCTTCTATACATACTTTTTCCACTTCGGTATCCGTGCGCCTCTTCGATCGTACAAGGATCGTACGTGTAGGTGTGTGAGCAAAGTAAACTCGCTTTATATGCGTTTACACGGAACACGGTATCGACACCTCATAAACTAGGAGGAAGTCGTACCTCTCGGCTACACGCGCGCCTTAATAAAACGAATATATTTCGTCGTTGTCACCGCTCGCCTGTCGCGTACGTGGACACGCAAAAATATCGATCAGCCGTATTTCGCAGCGAGTTTGTGCGAAAACATCCTTAGCAATGGAATAATATCCGGTATAGATGATGGTAGATGAGTAACGCGGACGAAATTACCGATAATAATATTTATACTGCACCTTACTCTGCTTATTGTAATGCACATTTAAGAATTTGTAATTCTATTCCATTGCTCGCGAAAATTTAATAGGTAATAGGTTCGACAAGTCGTTTTAAATTCTATTTAAAGCAGTGTCATTTGATACTCTTTCTTGAGCAGATTATAATAATAATCCTACATTAATTTGTACTGATTAATTAATTTATTGGACGAAGAATAATTATATTCTATACAAGATGTAAAAGAGGAATAAGAAAGAAAGAAAGAACTTTCCATTAAAAAAAAAAGCGAGAACGGTCACTGGCTGCACTTCAAACGAGGAAATACATGAGAAAACATAAACATGGTGTAGCATCGGCACCTTGTAAACAAGAATGTCGTCTCATTGTCGGATGTGCACGCTATAATAAAACGACTCGACAAGGTGCACCGCCATCGCCGTGCGTCTTCGCAGTGTTTCTTCCGGAACATGGGCCCTCCGCCCTTGGTGTACACGAAAAAAGAAACGCATAGAAAACACGTAGAAACGACGTGTATGCGTTTAAATAGCAGACACCTCGCGGACCTCGCCATGGCCATCGTCATTGCAGCGCCGAGCCGAGAGTAAAGGCTGTAAGTAGAGGAGAATCACGCCTCGCTTGCCAACACACGTGGTTAGGGTTACGCTTCGAGTCTCTTCGGCAACGAGCTTGAAAGGATCGAAAGACTATGAGAGTGTCGAGAACAAGAGAGCATAAGAGAGAAAGAGAATGAGAAAGGTCGATGATCCTTGAGGAGAGCTTTGCGACCTTGTCCGAATAAGTATCGATTCGCGCATCAAAGGTTGATTACCACAATGTCAATCGCGCGCTGACAATCTGATCGAATATTGCTTCAATGTTCTATGTACAATGTACATAATACCGGTATTGTATTAAAGATTTACAGTTCAAATTTATAGTTTAAAAAGCAAAGAAAATGACAATATCACCAATACCTTAGAATAATTAATTAATTCTAATAATTAATTAATTAATTTAATTCAATTTAATTTAATTTAATTAATTAAATGAATCAATTTAATTTAATTAATTAAGTGACTTGGTATAATAAAGTATTATGCCACGTGTAACGAACTTGACAGACAAGCAACTAAAAAAGAGCATAAATCATTTAAACGTTGTACTCTTTTCTGCAGCTTTTAAATTTATTAATTGCTCTTCTGCTCGTTTTCTTGATTTTTAGCGATTTACGACTAGTTGTAAGAAGAAATAAAGAATTCCAATTCAGAATCATTTGCGAAATTATATGCGCCAACAATGATTTAAAGATTAATAATGTTACGCAAATAAAATGGACTTTCCTAGATAGTCTCTCCGTCTCCACTTTCTCCATCGCACTAATCTTTGTCGGTCAAACAAGCGCGTCTCAAGTTTCACCGCGCAATATTCATCTTCTTGCACTTCCTTCGGCCTACCACGAAGTCCGCTAAGTCTGCACGGCGAACGTGGCGCAAAGCGTAGGAAGGAAGTTTTCTATCGATCCATGCCGCTGTTTTGAGGTCAGGGCGCTGCGCCAGCACTGCGGCTACCAACTACCCGACTACCGAAACCAAGCTTCGCCGACGACGTCCTCGTCTTCACCGTCATGCCAGACTCGGCGTACTTCGGTTACCGATCCGATTTCGAAAGTACAAATCATGGTAAACTATCAGTGATTAATAAAAATAATAATATGTCGATGACTATCGTGATTATATACAAGGGTGTCTTGAAAGGTAAGGTCAATTGACTATAGAAGGTGAAAGAGGAGCATGAGTAGAATACATAAAGTAAATAAAATTTTTTCGTATTCGTTATGGTTTAGAAAATACAGCGCTTTATAGGGGCGTATAAAAAGTGTTGAAACCCCTTAATATTTCGAAAAATACGCATGAAATCTTACAATTTTTGCATAAACCCTACATTTTTTCAAAAATGCGTATTTTTCGAAATATTAAGAGGTTTCATCACTTTTTATACGCCCCTATAAAGCGCTGTATTTTCTAAAATCTAAAAGCGAATATAAAAAAATTTTACATTATGTATTCTACTCATGCTCCTCTTTCACCTCCTAGTCGATTGATCTTACCTTTCAAGACACCCTGTATATATGTATGTATACATATATATATATAATATATATGTATGTATATATATATATATGTAAAATTACATATAGTCATCGGTATAATTTCTATTAATCACTGATATACATATGTATTATATGTGTGTAACTATCAGTGATTAATGGAAATTATATAAAATACTTCTTTTTACGTCTTAAAGTAAGTTATAAATGATGAATTATTTCTCTAAGACGTAAGAAAAAGTATTTTTTCCAATTAATATTTTGTCTATCTGAAAAAATAGAAAACAAGTAATTCTATAATTTTATTTTATTTAATAATTTAATGTTTTCTTACTCCTACTGATATTGTGCATATGTATGATGACAGTTAATTTCCACCGAAAATTAATATAAAATTAATAAAATTTGGCACATAATTAAATATATCTTTTTCATATGATATAATGCGTGCGCGCTATTAAAAATGCGCGCTGAAATGCTTTTAAGAATATTCTTTAACCATAATATGTTTTGATGTAACACGAATAATGAATAAATGTATAAAATAATTTTGAAAGTGGTGGTCATCGTACCGGCCATTGAATTAAACCGCAAGAGCCTTTCAAAGCACGAGGACCACAACGTTGTATCGCGTGACTTTTCAAGTAAGTTACTTCAAAAAAACCGTCGATCCGTCAGGCATAATTTCGCAGGTGCCCGTTGTCGACCGCATTGCGGATGGAATTTTCTTTCATCGCTTGCACGATCAGTGGATTTATGCTTTCTTTTGCCGAAATCACAATCGTGTATATGTACAGTCGCGGTCAAAGTAGTTGCAACACTTAAGAAACTAAACTTATTTTTAAAAAACTATAACTCTTACTTATTTTTCTAAACTTATTTTTAAAAAAAAGTGTCGCAACTACTCTGACCGCGACCATACATACATAAATTATTTATAAAGAACAGTTATTTTGACGTTTACATATTCGTTTAATTAAATTGCTAATCTTTAGCAAGAAATATATACAACAAAGTAATTTTCTACGCGAAAAACAGAAACTGTACTTTGTAAGAAGAAAGTTTTTAAAAATGAAAAAAGTAATTCTTTCTTACTAACAAATTAAATAAAATATTAAATTTATATATTTATAATAATAGATACATGAATAAAAGAATGTTTTTACTTTCTGGGTGTTTAATTCATCGATTTAATTATGCAATAGCTTACTTATTAGTATTTAGTATATATACTTGTCGAGTGTACCTCAAGGAAATATGCCAAAATTAAAAAGAATAAGATATCTACTTGTCTATCGCGTGACAATTTGCAAATTTTTAAGAACGATTTCCGTGCGAATTCCATACCTGCTCTTATTATTTTCCATGGTTCGACCGCATATTGCGAACAAATAATTCAATCTTACAATTTCTTTTCCTGGAAGTATAAAATAAAACTGTATAACCGCGATAATTTCATTTTATGCAAGCAAAAAACAGTGCATTTCGATCGTCGATGGAGATATTGCTACATCGATAAATTGGAAAATATCCGCATTCTAACAAGTTTGCAGGCATAAAATTGCAAAGACGTAACATTGTGATAATTTATGATAATTAATAATTAGAAAGAAAGTTAGCAGTTCCGGGGTAATATTAAGTATGAGTTGCAATTTACTAGTGCTGCTCTGATAATCGCGATAAAGAGATGTTTCACTGAAGAACTTAACTCAAAATTAGATACAGATGTTAAATATTATTGCACTTATAAAAAAGCTAACTGCATTGCAAGAAACAATATTGCAATCTTGCAGTTTGTTAATCCTATACATCTTTGCTCAATAAAAGTTTAATTTAAATTCTAATTTAACTTTAATTAAAGTTCTAAAAATAACATAAAATTTATAATGAATAAAATTGTTCATAAGTGGCGAATTTGAACAATCGATTCAACGAGTGAAAGACCTACTTTCGCTTGTTATTGCTATCATTTGCGTTTCCAGAGTAAGCGAACGTCATGCATCGTAAATTCCTTCATCATTAGATTTCCTTCTTGCCTGTTCATGGATGAAATGCATCCATCGGTCATATCAACAAATGAAATCATTCGGCCCCGCGAATATTCCAAAATTTCATTTAGAATTTAGAATAACATGGTGCAAGCTCGAACAATTTTTGTTTGGGGAGAGGAAAACAAAGACGACTATTACATAGCGATTAGTTGCACCCTCTTGTCCGACCCTCTTTCGCACTCTTCCCTCGCTATTTTCTCCGCGCGTAGTAGCAATACGGCGACGCATAACAATTAAAGTCAGTGCTGTCCCGTATCAAGCGCATCACGTTATTTTTTAACTTCCTAAATTCGGAAGCAGAATGAAAGATAACGAAAAGAGATAAGTAAAAGTAGAAATCATAATAGTTCCATAAACGTTATATTCACCAGATTATATGAAAAGTTAATTACAAACAAGCTTATGTGGAATACAAATAGGGATTGTAACGAGTATTTCAATGAAAGATACAATAAATAGCGAGTTATTTTGTATCTCGACTTGTTGGTTTTGTTAGGGTTATAATGGCCGGGATACTCTACTTGTTCATGGAAGACGCAATTTTTCCAATTTACTGGACGTTATAGCAGCGCCGAGCAAAAGGATATTCCTCTTAATACCAACCTTACGAACAACCCCACCTAGCCACGATATCGCGCTTATAGCCGATAGTTTACGTACGTAGATCAGTTCAAACGCTCAACGCGTACATCCACGTGTAGTGCATACGTATATGCTATATAGGAAAAGTTACGTGGGGCATACGTGGACATGAATGACTGCGCAGCGCGACATATGGCGCCTAAGCACACGCCCGTGTGCATATTTTCACCTCCATACGTCCCTACTTTCTTTACAATCGAAATGATCGAACGTCCCCTTGTCTTCATACTTCCTCGATATGCGCCCGCGATCCGCGATCAAAACGTCCCCCGATAGTGATCGATGTTACCCTCAAAAACCGCGGTAATTGCAGTTCCGGTGCACACAACGAATATTGAAGTACCTACATTATAACATTATCGCAAAAACTAAGTTGAAACTTATCGTTAAGAAAGAAAAAACAAAAAGCTAGCAAGATAACATTATTTAAAATTTTGTAAAACTTTGTTGCAATTGTGATTTATAAATGTGCCATGTTAATTGTTATTGAAAATTCTAAGACATATCTCTAGAAAATATGTTTTATACCTGCGGCAAACAGTGGAAAATCTCTTCGTTTCCCTTTTTTCATGATTTCCATTTCTTTCTACTTTCTACACTCTACAGTATTATTGCGGATATTGCTAAAAGAATTTACAATAATATATACGATGATAACAATGGCCATCTCGATATATCCCAAGTACCGTCGAGACTTGGAGATAATTTGAGCAAAACAAATGCATTTGCAAGTAGCATAAAACACCGTGTCTTAACGATTTTCTTGGGATGTGAAACGAAATTACCAATAAGGGTCGGATTTACTCGGCCTGTCGGAAAAGCACCGGGCGGCGCGGCGCGCTTAATAATATTCTCGTGACCCGAGACTGGTTAGTCGGGAACCTCCGGTCTGTTTATCGATCCGTGAACCGAGTCACGCCAACCGAACCGACCCTCCGCCTCGAAGATTCAAGCAACGCTAATTCGAATTTCTTTCCTTGTCACAAAAACCGAAAAGACCAAGCATCCGGTCATAATCTTCTCTTCTTCTTCTAGTACCTTCCTAAAGAATAAAAAATCGCCAGGTATTGTCTTGTCGCCGAGTCGCAATTTGATATCGATCAGTGCTCGATATATACCAACATATCAACCAATGTGGTAGAATAATCTAGAAGAATCGCAAATCTTACATAGGATCGTCACGTGAACTTATTCCAGCAACCCCATGTCAGACATGCGTCCCCTACCGCGCCGGTCTCTTTAATTCACGAAAAGGGACATCCCGCCGCCCGCGGTGTCTCCTCAGTTCCTCACGCGCCGCCACTCAGGGAGATCCGACTAAACCCCTCGTTTGAGGGGTTGTAAACCACGGGCTACGAAGAGGGGAAGGGGAAGTTGCTGCGGAGGTGGGTCACGCAAAGAATGGGCGGAGATTCCAAAAATAGGACCATTACCGATAAGACCTAACCGAGGCGCGCCGCCGGCCGCGGCGCCGCGCCGTAGGTAGGTAGGTATATACTGCGCGAGCTGGCCGGTGATGGCAGGTGATAAAGCGAGGGAAATGGGGTGAGTTAAGGGTGGAGGTAGGACGAGAAGGTGATGATGGCGTTGGCGGTTGGCGGTTGGCGGTTGGCGGTTGGCTTGGCGGTTGGCGAAGTCGACAGAGTCGGCGAATGTACGAAGGTGGTCGTTGCTGTTCGCCAGCGATGGTAACATGCTGGTATGTTGGTCGGGTGAGGCTTCGTGACAATGAGGAAAAGAAGAGGGAGAAGGTTGATGCGTGAATGAAATAAAAGGGTAAGGTTATTCCTGGTTTGATATTGCGCCCTGTCCAGTCCTGTCCACACACTTCCTGTTTGAGAGTCTTAATAGGATAAGCAACCGGACCAGACGATTTCGCGACTGGCGAATCTCTTTGTCTTTGTATTAAGCTTTATTATAGCTGAAATAATATTTTCATAATTCAGTCTACATGTTTGAGATTTCCTGTTTTTTAAATTTAAATTATCGACCTACGCCTCTACTGCATTACATTATTCAGTTCTACTATTATCAACAAAATTTATATTAAGCAAACAAATGTCGACCACTGTATGCAAATATTTACCTAGTAATACAGGACTTGACAGGATCGAAAACTTAGATGACTATGATTTTGAAGGAAAAGAAAAAACTATTTTTAAGAACGACTAAAACGTAAAGATTTCTGATGAACGTTCAAGGATATACAGAGAGAGAAAAGGAGTGAGAAAGGAGACTAGGGAGGAAAAAGGCACAGGAAAGGCTTGAGTGGCGTTCTACGACAGAATCGCGTGACTATACTCACGGATCAATAGTTTACTCGTATATGTAGGAACAGGAGTTGGCTTCTACGAGCTGGTTTGGGCGGTGGTTTCTACCATCGAGGGTAAAAAGACAACGGTGAACAGATTCTTACGGAACTTTGTGTATAGTTCCCTCTTGATATCTAATATATTAATAATAATCACTTAGCTCTGGATACGAGATAAGCTTCAAGATGTAAATTGCAATCCCCCCTTCCTATATATCCTAACTATTAAGAATCTAGCCAGGAAAATCTAGTACACATATATTAATCTAATCATATATTCTGTTTCGAAACAAAAGAATTCAAAGTCTTATTATGCAAGTTTAAGCCATAGGAACTGTATTGTAAGCTAGAATACTATATTTTCTTTTAATATTATATAATTTATTTAAAAAATTTAAAAACAAGATTTTTATAAAATTCGTTAGTAATATACATTCATATATAATTAAATTATAATAAAAAAGGCACAAAAATCTTCAATTTAAATCTAACTTTTCGAACTTGAGAACAATTTGAAGTAGAATATTTTATATAGTAATGCATATAAAAATGTGAACTGAATATATCTGAAAAAATATTACTGTATTTTATTTACATAAGAATTAATGCTAATGGACTAATTATAAATAGATTAAACCAATTTTAACTATCTGTTCAAGCAAAACCAAAAATAATGTACGAATTGTTGGTATTGGAGAATATCGTGATTACTTTGTATAGTTATATAGAAAAAATAAACTAGAGTCGGATTAGTTCCCAGGAATATTTGAACTACGCGTGTACGTAGACATCTGCATTAAACGGATCGATCGTCCCAGCGCTTGTGCTAATTTTCATAGTGGTAGAAGAACTATGTGGCAATAATGTGGCAAGGTATTCTTTATTCTTTCCAAGCAACGGTCGGCGCCACTACGACCCACCCCTTTACTGTCAACTTGTCCTGGATTACAAATTAACGTTGACCGAGGAAAGTAACGCAGTTACCGTTTCTTCACTAGTACTTGTGCGAACGGACAAATGACTACGTCATCAAGTATCTAATCATATATTATTACGGAGCGACCTTTTTTCCAGTCATATAAATATCGTAATTTTTCACTATCTTGATTTCCGGAATATGTACATATATGATTTTGGTAGAAGGTACTAATTGACAAAGACATGCTCCAATTACTTGAACTTTGAGACTCGATATTCTAGGAATAATATCAAGCAGAAATAAGTACACACACACACATAGAAAAAATTATATATAAATAATCTAAATCTCCTCAAAGAACATTACATATATTTTCTCTTAAAATAATTATTTATATAGGTACCTATATCGAAAAATAGGCAAGCAACATTACTGTTGTCAATATCTCGCAAGCTATCTTTACAAAACATCAAATAACGATTATTGTCATATTCCATGTCGCAATCAGAAAGGATGAAAATCTATTTTTCCATCGGTCAAAGCGCATTAGATTAATAAAACGAGCATTATTGTCATACCATGAACGACGTGAATACGTAGATGATACACGTATGCAAGAGAGGAGACGAGCGTAACAGCGCAGCCTATCCACCAGCGGTAATGGCAGGCTGCATCGATCGAACAAAATGTTCTTGGAAACACGACAAGCTCGAAACTCTTTTTGCTCGTTCGTTTATTGGACGTATGGCGTGCGTACGAGCTTACAAGCTTGCGGACCCTCCGACACTTCAGAGGGTTTTAGGCTCCTCCCTTTCATCAGTGCCTAGAAATTTTGTAATGCCGAGTTTATGTCACGTGTCCTGACACTAACGCAAATTACATTCCTATAACTAATTCAAAAGCTTCATTTTACTACGTTAAATATAATAGACACTCTAGAGAATGTATATATATAATGAGGCAACGTTCTCTAATGCATCTCAAAATAGCTTTCTTTCCCAGAGAAAATGTTTCCGCAATTTAATTTTACTTTTGGACTAATTTATACGTTTATTAAAGTTTTTTTGTATTGTGTATATTAATAAAAATATTTTTACGTTTCCTAATATACGCGTCGGGTTGCGAATATACATATATGTATTGTGCTATATCTATTAATTACAGAAAAAGGACATTTCCATTATCTATAATTTGACTCGTGAAAATCCAGGAAAATCGCTGAAAATAGCGTTTAGTCAACCGGCTCGATTAACTCCATTGATTTCCGTTGTATCAAGCATAAATAAATTGCCGCGCTCTGTGTCTTGTATCGAATATCCGTCAGAAAGAGTGAGCGCGTATATGTATACGTGTGAGCTGAACACGCTCACTCACATTACGTCTATGTACGCAATGATTGATGGACTTTTTCGTGACGTTTTCTTGGCTAGGACATATCGATTCGTAGGCCGGTAGCGCCTCGCGCGCTACTATCCTCATGCATTTATTCGCGTGTATTAAAGCGCGCGTATATGCGTGAAAATAAGCTCATTTATAACCAAATATTAATCGCGTGATGTTTTATTTCTGACTATTAATCATTTTCCAACACATACTTACATGTAAGCGAAGTAAAACATAAATATATTGCCTTTACGTATCGTACTGTATAAGTTATGTTATATGAATTAAAATGTTTGTACTGCAAATATAAGCAATAATTATTTAATTTGTAATAATTTGTTACAAATAAAATTATTTCAAATGCAATTTACACTATGCTATACACGTTTGTTTCTTTTTTTTATGTTTCTCCTTTCACACCCAAAATATAATAAAAAGAGCTATTTAAAATAAATTTAAACTCGGTTCATAATGGTAAAAAAATCCTCTCTTCCTAAACAACTGGCCGTTTAAGAAAGAATATAAGATTTGTAGTATCGTTTACCAAATCTAGAAATATCAAGGAAGATAAAGAAGGGAAGATAAATAAAAGATAGTTCTCACGGACAGAACTCTCACGTGACCGAGATGATCCGACGACCTACAGATCAGTAAACTCGATTAACACGTTTTCCAGGAGTCGTGCTCCAATTCGGCATTACGCTCGAACTTGAAAAGTTAAGCGACTCGGGACAAGATCATTATACAATAGTCGCAAGGAAATCGGCTAAAGCGAGATTGGTAACATATGTTCCCAGCAATAGACAAGTCGCATGCAAACAACTTGCTTAATGAAATTGCATTCTAAGGTAAATCTAAGTGCTTTGGTATTCCTTAGCGTCATATACTTAAAATTTATCGTAAAGGCTATCGTAAAAATCGCATATTTTCTGTCAGCCTTATCTTTTCTTCCTTTTTTTCTAATAATAAATTTGGAAGCTATATTCTTTTAGCAAAACAGCATTAACATCTATCTTTTTTGGCAATTTATTCCGACATTAAGTACCTTAATAAGTAAACAACATATACAAAAATTTTACCAAATTAGATAAGAAATAAAATTGTATTATTTATCTGTCTTAACCACTAGTATTCATAATTCAAAAAAAATACGTGATATTTAATCTTGTATATGTTTGCATGCGTATAACATAGAGAGCTGTATAGAATATAAATTTTCTCTTTCTCTCTCTTTATCTCTCATATTTCCTTCCGTATTGTCTGATATTGGTCCTAACCGCAGCTTTAAGAAATACAACTCAGCGTAAGACAGCGAAATAATAATTTATCAGAGTGCGCGTACAAGAGGCACACGCGCTTTAATGTGAATATACAGCGAGAAGAGAAAGGAACGGTCGCTGCAGAAAGAGAGATAGAAGAGAACAGACGACGGAGCAGAAAAAGAGAAACCGGAAGCACGGCCGCGTGCGCACTTACTTCATTCAGCTCTAGCTTGCTTCCATGTTCGCTCCTCTGTCTGTTCTTCTCGATCTGCCTTCATGGAATCTACAGTTGTTCCTATTCAACGGTTTCTTCGTTTGCTTTATAGCGTCACGTAACTTTTCCTCACCGTACATTTTCATCATCTTTACCTCCTCTGCGTCCTCCTCTTACGTTACTCGACCGTCGAACGTCTCTCCCGCGTTCCTCGAGTACCTCTCGTACATCTCCTTCGCTTCCGTCATTCGCTCTAAGCGAACAATAGAACGGCGATACCGTAATGCACGCCAGAGGGTGATTAATAATTCTGCGAGCGAGTTAGCAGCTACGCCGAGCACGACATCCGAAACATTTCCTGCGACGGCGTTTGCGATTACAAACCATCGTCGAACCACACGTAATACGTCGTCCCACGCGTATCGCTCCTTCATGCAATCGTGAGTTCTTTCGTGATTTGCTCCGAGCCAAGTCGAATCGCTGAGAGACCTCTTAATTCGCGATCGATCGTTAGATTTGCGCCTATCTATATAATTACAAATCTTGTTGCATTTTTTATATCTCTTAGAGCCAGTTTTTCAATAGTCGTTTAAACTACAGTTTGCTAAACTCACTCTTTGTCTTTTTCTAAAAGGAATAGTTAGAAAGAGACAAAGAGTGAGTTAAGCTAAGATTAAAGTCAAGCGACTATTGAAAAACTGGCCCTAAAACAGTTTAAAATAACCTTTAAACAAATATGTGCAAATTCGATTATAAAACATAATTTTTTCTTACGCTATTTAGGATATTAATAATATATCCTATTTAGTTAAACTCTCTGTTTTTACTATGAACACACAATTCCAAGACGGTGTGTGTTATACGTGTTTCACTACATATGATGTATGTACATATCTAAATATATATTGTATATTGCACGACAACGCTGCGCATTACGTTGCATTGCACTGAGCAACTGATTTATGATTTAGCAATTTAGCCGCACTTGGTAACAGCATCACACCGCCGCGGCCGTCACTCTTAAATTCTATCTAACGTTATTCGAGTAATTAGCGGCATGCAATTATAACAGTTATGTTTTAATTGCAACTGAAGTCTGTGGGTTTTATAAATGAATATAAGTACTTCGTGCAATCGGTCACGCCTCAAACACGCGGAATCGTAATTTACGGTTGGAGTATAACTGGGCGGAAGTGGTATACAAGCATCAGGTGCGAATGGACCCACCTGCTCCACGCGTTGACCCCCTGCTTTACATCCATCCAGTCCTTCGCACCTTATTCTTTATGCTCTTCGGCTACGTTTACGATAAATATCCATATAATGGATAAAAGATAAATAAAAATAATTTCTTTTAATGCGCTGAATAAAAAGATTTGGAATTTCGAGGTACCTACATTATTACTGTCGGAAAAAGATACGTCGTATCGAGTTAATCAAACTTTCTCGTACAGCCTGAAGCACTTTGATAAATTGACGCACGACATATTATAACATAAAACGTAAAAGACTGTTGATGAGCGTGTAAATGTCGTCAATGCTTTCTATCATATTTTATAGTATCAAATCTATTTTTTTTCTTTTAGTTTCTGCTATATTGACAGCAAACTGATAGTCAAAATATAAATAGAATTTTAGCAAAACTGTACCGAGAATTGCATGTATTTCTGCGATAATGGAAACAGACGTACTGCAGCTACTAACGCATTCAATCCATCTTACTATCGATATTCAAATTTCAACAGTCATCGGCCCTCGGTATTAATGTCTGCAGTTAACATCAGCTTTGCTATCAAGTCAGTAATGTCATCGATATCTTGTTACCATCTGGCGTTACAATATCATTACTGTTGTCAAGCAAGCTTCTCTAATTGTAAAATAAAGCTCATGTCCACTTTCGCTTTGAAAGATTTTAAAACAAAACGTATTGCCCAATAGCGGTATCAAAAAACAATATATTTATACAGAATAAAACAGTCTATTTTTTATTCAAAAAACAAAACCGAGGCGATTTGACTGAATTAAAAAACAATGACGCCTTCGGCATTCACAGTCTATTCACAGAAAAAATCGAATAAATAACAATTTCACAATAGCCTCAAGCAGATATACCGCCAGGATGTAGTTACGGAGCGGAAAAAGAAAGAGTACATTCTACATTTGCACACCTCTAAATGTCCGCAACTTTACCTTCCATTGTTAAGATACATACATATATACGTAAATATAATAATAATAAAAACGTAAATTTGTTATAATAATTTATTATTACTCTTATAATATATATGTATATGTATATTATATAGTAAAAAAAAAATTTACGATTACGTTTGTCATATATTCGTATCTAGGTGATAATAATAAAGAAATTATATCACAATCTTTCATTCTCTCCGTAATTTTATTATCGACATCAAAGAAGCCTCGAAATTAATTTCTGACTACGCTACTGCATCAGCGGAGATTAGTTTAAATCTTTGAATAGATATTGTTTCCACTACACCATGCACCCCCGCCATTCGGTGCACCTCTCAGTCGGCTGTCACTCTTTTCTCGTTTGCTCGTCGATTCAAATTACCTCCGCAGTAAACACCGATTCTACCTGCTGACGTCACTTCCCATTTCCGCCTAGGATATATGTCGCCTAGCCGAGCGAGGTCGTATAGCATTAACACGATCACTTTGTAGCCAATAAAATCGATCGCCATCAAATGCTAATGCTTTCTTGTAATTTAGTATATCTACAGGATTTTTTATGCCTCTCTTATATAGTTATTGTAATATAAAATAAAAACGATCTACTAATGGTCAATAGTTTAGCTAAGATGACAAAGCATGATTTTAATTTATAATTAATTAGTAAGTACACTTGTGCATATGTTGTCTCTGAGATTTGTTTCTAAGATTAAAGAAGAGAGCATAAATAATTTTACGGCTGTGCTCATTAATGATTTACGACCTTCCTCAATTCCTAAAATTCGTTCCATATGGTTCAATATGCTGTTACCCCCCTCCCCTTCAACTCCCGAATTCGTGGATGCGGAACGTCCATATGTGAGGTATTCTAAGGTCCCCTACTTTCAATTAATTTTTCTTAATTAGTTCGAAACAGACTTTCCATTAACAATAGTAGTCGGCCGTAGTCGTATCGACGATTGTTACGAGTATTCTGCGGCGAGTGCGTGCCAGCTTTGAACGAATCGATGGCTCGGCGAATTGCGCGGCTATCTTGGGCATGCGGAAAAGCGACGACGGCGCGGGCGACGGCGCGGTGCGACTTTTCGCAAGCGACGCGATTAATCGTCGCTTTTCTTACCTCGGGCCTCGGGCCATAGCAATCTGATTTCGCGCGTGCACGCACGCACGCACGCGGGTTACGGGTTGCGGGTTGCGGGTTGCGGGTTGCGGGTTGCGGGTTGCGGGTTGCGGGCGCAGGTGTGCGCGGGCCGGAGCCGGCCGGACTACCGTGATCCATAATGACGGCCGGGTGGTGGTTTTGTGTACACGTAGGCTGGCATGGTAACGGGGTCGATATAATACCCCGGCACGGCACCGACTTCCGATTTCATCGTCGACGTCGACGCTGCCGTGCGCCGTGCCCGGTTCGTCGTAACGCGCGCCGGCATTCCACCCGCGTGCCCTGTAATTCGGCCTTAACGTGGCATTAGCCGTTAGAGCCACGTTTCTTCGCAACGCTCCGGCCCGCGGCCCCCCAACCGGCCGCCAACGCTTGTTCGCGTTATTTCGAAACCATGGCGATCCGCGCCGCGTTACCCAACCACCTCGCCGTCGACGAGTTTGCGCGATCTTCTTGGCAATCTTGACTAACGGCCGCGCCGCTCCTGCGCTGCTCGGAAGTGATGGATCGATTGTCATCGGAGGATTCCTTACGGGGAAACCTTCTAATACGATATATTACGCCGTTGCATCCTTCCGCTATGAGGCCCGCAAGCGAAGCACATATTTCTCATTTTAAACAGTAATATATGTAAGCCGCGTTTATTTTGCTCGCATGTTTGATTATAGTTGAAAATTGGCGCCCGGGATTAATTAAACACTCAACAATTTAAACTTTTACTGCGCACTTTACAATATTAGACGTTTTTGCTGTAGCTCTTTTTTACTGTAATTTCCACTTTACATCGCAATTTCACGCAGGAAAAATATTCCCTTCCTCTCACAACCCTTAAAAAAACTACACAAGGAAACCTATATGACCTATGACGTGTGCGATTTTTGCCGGATCAATAAAAAGCTGCTAAAGTTAAGAATAAATAAATCGAACCCCGAGACCTCTAGCATAGGAAACCGGTGCGCTGGCTGCTAAGCCACGCTCGACTCCAACTTTAACGCAATTTTAACTATAACACGAGAAACTTCTTCAATTAATGTGATAGTGAGTGAACATTCTTTTATATCTAACAAAAATCTTGACTGATTATTAATATGTAATATCTAATAATTAGATTTTAGATGCCCTCAAACTTGAAATAGTAAGTGTCACAAATGCGTATGATGGAACACCTTTACTTTATTACTTTGGAAATTCGCTTCACATAGTCTTACCACAAGCTGTTGATATCAATAAGTAGGTTTTTTTTAACTCTGAGCAATATAAGATATTTAAAGAAAAATATACATCTACTAGAACTTATTGATGTAAAGTCGAATACACACACAATACAATACTTTCAGATTCCAAATTAAAATTGAATATAAAACAAATCCAAACTCCCGTGCATTATATTGGTTAACACCTAAGCAAACTGTTGATCGAACTTATCACTTTCTAATTGTCTAACAACGAGGTAACCTAGGCTAAAAAAAATATTTTTTTATATAAATATAGATTATATAAAATAATCTACATTCTGTATTCTTTCAGTTAATATCCGCTAGATCATGGTTTCCCTGCCAGGATACACCGTCTGTCAAATTTACATCCTTAGCTAGGGTAAGAATCTAAAACAGGTAGTATTTGTATACATTCCGCATTATTATTTACAAGAAAACAATAATTTACGATTGATAATTAATAACAAAAAGAATATATATTTTCTTAGAAATTGCTTTAGTGTGTGTAAAACTAAAATAAAATATCTGTTTAATTTTTATATACGTATGTTTTATTTTTCAGATTTCGGCACCAAAAAATTATACAGTTCTAATGTCCGCAAATAGGCAAAATGTATACCGCGAAAGTCCGAGGCTGGACGTATTTGAATTCCGTCAAAAGATATGTGTACCATCTTATATGGTAGTTGTTGCCGTGGGTTCACTACCCATGGAAAGATCATATGGAGAAGACGTCTTTATGTATGCCGAAGGAAATTGTCCTTTTTTCGATATATTTCCTTTGGCTATGATTAAAGAAATGTTAAGGATTGCCGAAAGATTGTGTGGACCTTATTCGTGGGGTAAATATTCAATATTCTCTTGTTTATTTTTATTATTTTTTGTGATTACATGATACATTTAAAATAATATTTTTAGAGAGGTACGATATATGCGTGCTTCCACCAAGTATTGCCCATTTCGAAATAGATTGTCCATGCGTCACATTTATTCCACCGACTTTACTTGGTGGGATATTGTTTATATCAGTTCTCTGATGGCTCGGAACATCTCACAGAACTGGCAGGAACTTTAGTTACGTGTTCGAATTGGAACCATTTGTGGTTAAATAAAAGTTTAACACTTTTATTAGCAGGAAAATTATATGCCAAATTTCGAATCTTAATGACATGGATGAATTTCTTCAAACACAACCTATAGGGTAGTGACGCGCTTTACAAGTATGTGCTTTGTAAGTTGAAGCACATACTCGCGAAATAAAGTATTCTCTGCTTTAAAAAAAAAACGTAATATTACTCGTTTATGCCTTCCAATACTCAAAATAGCTGCTATATTTTCCAAACTTTTTTTGTTTATAACTTTTTAATAAACAGCGACCGCCGACTAAAACCTTCTGAAGGTCACTCAGGAGGGTGACCTTGACACATATGTCAAGGTCAAAGTAATCCGAGCTGTGTAAGTTATTGTAAACTTTTACCAACTTATTATCTAAGAAATAAAATTTATTTTTATTTTGATCAGAAAACTATTTGTGTGAATTAATTTATTATCGTTATTTTTAGATTAAGTACCTCTATAAAGAAGTGAAATTTTATAATTACATTAAATCAAGCATTGTAATTTTAGTAAATTGAAAAAGTTGAACTTAAAATGCCGTGAAAGATGTCGGGATTTAATTATCTCATTTTCTTAACTTATTAAAATTACACAATTCTATTGTTCTCAAGATATAAAAAATTAGAAAAATAATAAAATTCTGTAAATACTTTTTCTATTAAAACAAAATTAAACATGTCTCAAACAAATATTAAATAAATAGAACCGATAATATATTCATATCGTTGACATGTCCAATATTAAAGGGAAGCGCAAAGCAATTTCACATATAGGTAAGCACATACCGCTACCTTATTAAATTAACATAAAATACAATAATCGTTTTATATCATACAAAAATGTCATAGTAAAGAATAGTATTTTACAATTCTTGAACTTCATCAAATTTTCCACGGAAGTAATCATTTTTCCTCCAATTATCTGCGGAAAAATGTTATAAGATTTAAAAACTAATGCACGCGTATATAATCGTCTCTCAAATCAATCGATTGAATCATAGAAAACAAAACAAACTATGGCCGGTATTCATAGTCGGATCTTATTTCATGTCTTATAAGATGCTAATACGGCTCTGTGATTGGTTTATGACATCTTAATTAAGATTAATAAGATTGTACTTAAGATGGTCTTAATATAAGAACCGACTATGAATACCGGTCTATATATCTCAAGATAAACTGTATCTATCTAAGTTTCTTGATTACAAATATGACGTAACAAATATCAAATTAACTATCAAGATCTATTCATTAAATCGTATCATGTCTCAAGACTGGTCCGCTGAGTTTTTCAACAGAAATGCGACTATAAATACAAGCCTATTTAACATACATTGCCGTTAATCAGTAATTTATTATTGTTATACACATAACTCTTTTATCGAAGCAGATCCAGATACAAGTACGGAGTGTGCATTGTAGTTCCTGCTGAAATCGATTGATTTGCTTGCGTGTGAGCGATCGTGTTTCAGCGGCCGATTATGCAAGCGTGTTCGCATCTATTTACAACTATTTTCGAACCGATTTATCGAAAAGACGTCAATCGAGTCGATTAAGATGTATGTACGTATCGCGACAAGCGATACAGAAATTAAAATTAAATATAGTACGTCTTGCGAAAACACGTTATTACGGAGGGATGAATTGAAGAGATAGAAACTTCTATTCATGCAAATCAAGAGAAGCTAGGCAAACACGATAATACATTATAATTTAAATCAACTGTGAATGTCGTCCGTGTGATGAAAGTAAGGGATAAATGAAAATCGTTGAAGCAATGTATAAAATGTAGAGCGGATCGAGACGGGCAAAGTACATAAGCAACAGAGTGCGACTTAATTCACTCGAAGCGTTAATTAATCACGACGAAGCGATGAAAGCCGATCCCTCGAGCGTCTCCCCGATAACGCGCGTCGAGCCCGATAAGTCTGTGGATAAGAACTTCCGTGGCGGCCAAGATTTATCGATACACGATGAATCGAATAATGGCACGATCGGCGCAAGGAGCGCGATTAGTCTCGCTCCCCGCACTCGGTCGTTCCCGGTTGAACGAGAATCCATCACATGGACATATTGGATTTGAGAGAGGATCGAAAGCTCCTTTCCCGCTGGCGCATACTATCCATCCACGTGCACCCATCGTATTCCGCGATATTTTTGGATAAGAATATTCCCGTCGACTTAATATTTTCCCGCGAGAAAAATTGCCTTACCATAAATTGCGATTGTCGCGAGTCACGACGGTATATCTGGGGAAGAAATTTTTCTCACAAATGTATATTTACTGGAAAAGAGTGGTATCGATCGTTTTATATACAGTCGCGAATGCACCTGTAAAACTCGCTCGAAGGTACGACGTACGTGTTATATACAAGCCAAGAAACGGGATGCGAGAAAGTATAACTCTTCGACTTATCACAATACAGATTCAACGTCGCGTGAAAAGTTGTCGACACACAATACTGGTCCGTTACCTCCCAACTTTCCGAAGTGTCACTCTTCATTTTTCAAGAGGTCGAATGTAGGTACGACGTTTCTACCGAGAGCCGCTGAATCTCGAGTCTATCCACCCGAGTGCTACATCTGTCCGCCGCATAGAAACTCAGTAACTTCGTGCAACAAGAACGTTACGGAATTTACATGCAGTTCAAAGTCCAATGTCTCAACACGATATCCGACTAGTACTTGTTGCAAATTTGAATAAGTCCGTCCCGATGTTCCGGCAACTTGCACATGCGCGCGCGCGCGCGCGCGTGCAAGAGCATCCCCCGGGGAGTGAGAGCG
This sequence comes from Leptothorax acervorum, assembly GCA_035220615.1. Taxonomy (NCBI): domain Eukaryota; kingdom Metazoa; phylum Arthropoda; class Insecta; order Hymenoptera; family Formicidae; genus Leptothorax; species Leptothorax acervorum. The sequence goes on along the minus strand of JASTWQ010000149.1, from coordinate 154 downwards.
GCATTTGATACGACGTAATCGATAAGGGCACGGTGCTATTTTATACGGTAGCGGCCGCGGCGGCGCAGCGGCGCGGCGGCACGAAAAGCGTACATTTCGAGCAGAATTTCCGTGTTAATAAATTTAAAAGGCTGGCCGTCGCGCGAGGAGAATA